>CM053783.1:476793608-477283608 GCA_028749045.1 Cupressus sempervirens | reverse complement strand
CAATTGATGCAATAATCAAATTTGAAATTCTTAGATATAATATAATATAATTTTCTAAAAAAATCTACAATCTATGATAATTATTTGCAAGAGTTCACATATTTATTGTATTTATTGTTTTTTATCAAGCTGTGAACCATCATCGAGATAAACTTAACATAAGAAAACAAGAAATAAAAAAAAAACTTTGTACTCTTTAGTAAATGTCATGCCCAAAATACGAGGGCAAAAACACACGATTATTATTATTATTTTTTACTCAATTATTACTTTATTGACCACCTAATTCAAAGGCTCTGCCAAGAAAGAACCAAGAAGAAAACCCGACATCGTTTCCATTACAACAAAAAGTTAAAAAAAACACTTTACACAGGATTTCAATCTCGAACATAACTGAATTCAACAATCAATTTAAATTTTTGTTATGGCCCTTAACAAGGGATCCATTTCATTTTTTGCAATACATCGTTGAGGTCGTGGAGAGAACGAAAACTAACCAGTGAAAAACAAACATAACAAGGAGACAAAATTAGACATTCATTCCCATATCGAGTTTTCATAACAGGTTCGACATTGAACCAAAACTAGGGAGAAGGTGGATTTTTCTAATAGGAGATGTCAGACACAACACCAAAACAAGTTCCCAATCGGGGCTATAACTCAAGAACTTTCGTTCTTCCATTCTTACATGCCAAAACTCATACGTGGTTTGTGTTGACGGTTAGGGGCCCATAACACCCTACCCTCTCTCCCTCTTCTTGTCCTGAGAAGAGACTCTACACTATTGGAGTCCAACTGAAGACCTTCCCCCGAAAATGGCCACTTCTACCCTATCTGAGGGTGAGTAATGCCAAAACACCCATAAAAGAAAACTTCAAAATTCAAAAATAAACACAAAGGAAAGACATTGAAGAAAACCTATTTCAAATCCCTCCCAACATACTCAACACACATACAACCATACATAAGTAATAAAACCAAAACATGAAGCACTACATGAAACCAAAATGAGGTAAAGTATTCCTACCTTCAAGAAAACAGGTTATGGAAATGAACAAGTTTGAGAAGAGCTAGCTTTCCTCTCCTTCTCCTTCAATTCAATAATCCCTCTAAAACTAGAGGTTGGGTGAACACTCCAAACCTCCCCAAAAATGCCTCTAAATAAGATCCTAAACTCAACCACCTCCAACAAGCAATAAATTCCCCACTTGCCCAAAAATTCTAGAGGCTTTTAACATAACTACACCTAAGGCTAACCTCAAGGTGGAGTTAGGGTCATCCAACTCATGATGGGATCAATCAATTTTCACAACAAAGAAAAAATTAGATTTTTGAGTGATCATAAAAGTCAACAAAAGGGGCTAGGGGGGTGGAAAATTCCCCCAACCCATACCCATACCCCTTGGGCATTAAGATTTCATGATTTTAGGCTTTAGGGATTAATTTGGGACCTAACGAATGCTAGGAATTTTAGGACAATCTAACAACTTTCAAAAAGCATATTAAACACTAATCTGGATTAGGGGTAAATAATAGATTAAAAACTGATTAGCAAAAAGGGCACTAACTTAGTCTGACTTAGGTCTATAGGTTACTCGGTTAACCCTAACTAGCATGCTGGAATGCATAAAAAATTCACGAGTGTCAAGCGACACCATCAAAACATTGTTACGAAACATTAACATTTGCTAATTATGGAAAGATACATTCATACAACTCATGATGTAAATAAAATAAAACAACAGGGTTTCCACAATTGGTACATGGGGTTCAATTTTTTTTCTCCATTAGGTTTCTCGGCTACAATGTCCTATACACTCATTGCATATGTCAATAGCTCAAGAAAATCACTTGCATATATGTATATAACGTATTAGGGAAATCACATAAATTAAAACATCCAATTTTAAATGATCAGTTGTTAATCTCATTCTACTCATATACTTAATCATCAAAATTGCATACTCAAAGTGTTAATTCTCCGTTCACTTACTTCATCAGTATACATGTTCATTAAACATTAAATGACAAAATCAAAATATCTGAAAGTAAAACATCACACAACATGAAATAATATAATATGTTCAATGTATCTGATAGTGTCTCGATGTATCGAGTCATAAGAATCAAAATAATAAAATATCACTATGCTATGATGGGTCGGGGTGAGGCCCCATAGTTATGTTATATTTCATCCTGATAGAATAGGAAATGTTATTTAAAAGTAATACTAGAAACATTAAACACTATAGAACCCACAAAATCTAGTAGATGAGAATTCAGGAAGCATATAGATTGAGAATTGTTGTAAATAGATTAAAACCAAAGAGGCCCCATTAAACAATTTACACAATACCCAAATTGGAAATTGTGGTTTGTTACAATGTTTGTAATTGACTGACGTCCAAAAGGATTCTGCAGAAATGAATGATTTCTCATCTCTTCCTGCTCATTCAAAGGTGACATGGCACAACAAGAGGAAGTGAAAACTATCCGCTTCATAGTTTTTGCTTTTACATAGGATTTCAGCACATTGATAGTTCCTTGAAAAAGAACTTCCACAACCTCATTTTTCTCATGAACACAATGCAACAAAAGAAAAAGCCAACTAACATTATTCTACATATACAACTCTGGATTGAAATGAAAAATGAAATGTGTTTGAGTTTTTACCTCAGGATCTTTGGAGCCAAACTCCATTGGAGATGCAACCAAGAAAACATATTGGCAGCCCAAAATAGGTGAATCAAAGCTACATTCCACTCACAGATCTTCATTGAAGAGATTACACCTTTCATGGGCACGAGGAAGTTGATGGAGATAGTTTATATACTCATTCCCTGTAGAGGCTAAAATTTGGTTTTCAAGCATTTCATTTTTGAATTATAGCTTGTGTTCTATTCATAAACATAAATTTTTTAAACAATGGTGATAATGGGGATTACTAGATGTAGGAAGAATAGTTTGATTAAAAGAAGTCCTGGTACAGTCACTTGTAATAGCTAAAAAGAATGATACAAAAGTTCAATGACACAATAAATATAAGTAGCATTGTATATTTCTCATTCAATTATAAGTATCAAAATATAAGAGAATGAGCATGAAAAAAATCATGGTGGTTTGCATCTAATAGACTATAAAATAATAGAAAATATTTTATCTTTGATGTGTAATGCATGTTAGGATGCAATAAACCTGGATCCTGTTAGCCTTTCCTCAGTCAATGATAAACTTGTTGGTTGGCATACAAGAATGAGCATTAAAAGAATTGGTAACTTTCAAACAATTAATTTTTTAAATATGTTCAAACCATTTTACTCTACTCCTCATTGCTCTTTTATGATTCCTTTGACATTAATTACAAATATGAAGCTATAACAATTAAATATTAGTTGTTGATGAATGCATTATGACTAGTCACATGAATTATTTAAGTCTCATTTTTAAAATAAAAAAAGTAGAACAAAGGATAAAATACCTGATAATTTTTTTTTAGCCGAGTTTCCATGCTATGCTTTTCGAAATTCAATCCATTTCACCTTGTAGAAGGTTTGATGTCTTCTATTAACGACTATCTAGGACTCATAGAACATTTTGTTAATTTCTAATACTGCCTCAAATCCACAAAACAAGAATTCATCCTGGCAAGCTAGACTCTACATAGTCAAATCCTACCATTATATAAGTTACCAAAACAAATCATATTTGTAAAACTATGTTCAATCTCCTTGCCTTATTTTTACACAACACCACTAACTAAGATTGGCTCGAATATTTTTTAATAGATTACCTTGCACTAGATTAAAACTCACCTAACCTTCAAGCTCGACTACAAAAGCATTCCTAATTGTATGCATCTTATAAACCACATTCTTATTCAAATGTCACTCTTTTATATTTAAAACAAAAAACAAATTCTCCTATCTAGATTTTAGCTTAAAATCTATGTGTTAAATTACTCTTGTCATACTTTAGATCTTTCATACTAACTTTAACAATTTCTCCTAATCTGAGTAAATAATCATAGACAATACAAAATGACTTCTTAACTAAAACCATAATTTTAATATGGGTTCCTTAGCCCATATTCAAGCTCAAAATTTCCAGCATAGATTACTCTACCAAAAATTTCACCTCAAATGTGTGAGTTCTTGACTTCAAAGTGCAAATTCAAAAACACTAGATCATTTTCCAAACAAGTCCAACCCACTAAAAAGTTCATTTTCTACATATTTAGTGGCTTCAACTATTCTCATTCAAAGTTACCAACAAAGCAAATAAATAAGACAAGGGGAAAAAGCAGTTGTAAAGGAAAAATACATAAAAGTTCTAGGCACCTATTTCTTGAGGAGCTTTGATTAACGAGTTGCAATAACATGACATGTTTCATAAGATTTAACAGTTGTTCATCATGCATTAAAAATATTTGGAAGGCTATATGAAATCTGCATTCTTTATTGAATGCCAATTGTCAAAGTTCAATTTTTTTACTTAAAAATAAAAAGCCTACTGGAAAAAGGGCCTTCCACCAATGAAAAAATTAGAATAAATTGTATTGCCACGATGTGCTACCATTGCCACCACTTGTCATGAGTTTTTCACTGAATTTTTTCTTTGAAGAAAATGGAAAAGATCCTCAGGAAAAATGAGATTGCCCAATTAGAAAACTCAAAATTAGCAACACAAAATTCAGTTTAATAAATAGCAATTTGTAAACCTTAGTATACAATGTATATTTTTCAATTTGCACAAATCTCGATAAAAGAACTAATGTAAAAGAAAGCACTAAAAACTTTAGTCTCTGGCCTTATGGCAGGGACTAACAAGTGCCATGTAATGGCTAATATTTGTCCAATAGTTAGATTTAATTTCTATATTTAATATAATTGAGATAAATGAAAATTAATTTAATATAAAATATGTAGGAAATAGATTTATAATTTTTATAATAAAATAATAAGTATAAAATGTTAACAAATTATATTTAAATTTAAATATTAAATTATATAATAATATTATAATAAATATTTTTAGAGTTTTGAATATTCAATCAATTGAATTAAAACTTTAAATATCAAAAAAGATGAAAAAGATTATGTAAAATATGAATGATAGAATACAAATAAAAACAAGTGCCACATAGTGGTTTGTATTTTTCGTCAAGTTATAATAGTTTAATTAGCTAATAGATTAATTAGATAGAATAGATTAAATCTAATAATTAATAATTATAAGAACACCAAATTGATAATGATAATGTATAATATAGTTTAATTATAATTTAATATTTTTATAATATTTGAGACGTTAAAAATTCTTATATTCAATTTATAATTTTTAAAATTAATTATTATATTTTTAAAAATTGTTAGCATTTACAGTATTAATATTTTGAAAATGTATTAAAATATATTTGATCTATTTCATATTTTCATATATTCTTACCGAAAATATCGCCTCATAATATGGGTATGCTTCCTGAAAATCTGCCCTATAACACCCCAAATGTATGAGCCAATAAAATTGAAGTAAAATAATTTTACGAATTTTAAAAATAAAAAATCTCTCACATATACATTAGAAATTTTTTTAAAGCAACTTCAAAATAAAAATACTGAAATGTAATTGGTTGAAATAAATAAAATTAATCACAACTTAAGTAGAAGTGATTGCAATAGTATATTGCCTACAGCAAATACAATAAAGGTAAAACTCAAATACACATTTAAAAAAAATGTAGATAACATAATTATTAATATTAAAAAATAATTAAATAATTTTACATTTTTCAATTATAAATTTAATAAATTGTTAAAATAATTCAAATATGAATTCAAGAATCGCTTATGAACTTAATTATTGTTAGTGTAATTTTTTATTTTTCCTATTTTGCTGGGTTTTTCCTACACTTTTTAATAATCTCGCTTAGGTTAATAAAGCATGTCCTATTAGGTGAATGGTTGTGAGGTGTCACCTTCTTACATGTGAGCATCCATTAGCTATCTTGGGAAGATACTTTGCTATCTTTAGTCCGATAGATGGGTGCTCCTCATTGGTTGGTGTTGCCACCTCCTCCCTCTTCCTAGCCTATATAAGCATGCTACCTGGCTTGTATTTGCATCTCTTGTTTTTGCATCCTCTTAATGCTATTTTGCTTCCAGCATTTGCATTACTCTCTTGGAGACTAACTCTATGATGCTATTTTGATTTTGTATCATTTGCATTCATAGTTTAGATATTTACTCTTTGCACTAGTTTTCTGGGTTATTAATCTTTCCAGATTCTAACATGGTATCAGAGCTTTTCTATGTGCAAGAGTAGATTTTAGTTTCCTTATTTGAGAGATTCGGGGGGGGCAAATAAACTTTATTGTATTTTTTTGAAAAACGAAGTATGCTCTTCTCTTGCATCTTTGGATGATCTTGAGAATCAAAAAAGTTTTAACAAAAACAATTTTTCTCTGGGGTTTCAATCTCAAATCTGACAACCAACTTGCATATTTGGAGTTTTCAATCAGTTTTGCAGGTTCCAGCATGCCATTGATGGATTTAAGAAGCTATCCAGCATTTGCATGTCATATTTTGGTTTTTGGGGTCATTTTTTAATTTTTGAAGCCATTTTTTACTGTTAAAGGCGTCTGATTTACACTATAGCAACATCTTCTGTACATTAGCAAGAAAAACGCTTTTTAAGTTTTGTTAGCAACCCCGAAAAACCATCTGGGTATCTTTTAGATTTTGCATGCAAGCTGTATATTTTTCAAAATCGAGCATGCAAAGCTACAACCATACCCCTCTCCGTTGGCAGTCGCAGATTTGAATGCAGTTTTCAAATGTCTCGTTCTTGCTCATATGGACTCCGATTTTGATGATTCTTGTTATGAACTTGGCTATTTTTTTATGCTCTATCCACTAGTGGAGTTGTTTTTTTATTTTCATGCATGAATTCTTCAGAAATTGTAGATTCTCAGCCGTGACTGTGCACAGTTCTTGTTTTGAAAACATCGGAGGATCATAACTTTCTCATATGACCTTGTATCAAGGCGATTCTTTTTTTGAAAGTGCATGATTTTTCGAGTAGATATCAGTGGTGCTATTTTTTTCCTTGATTATTGTGCCCAAGTTTCACTTTTAGCATATGTTCTTCATGAGGGTTTGTAATGCATTGAAATCAAGACCACTAAGTATCTCTTTCTAGTGGTAGTTGTAAATGTACTAAAATAAAGTGTCAAATCATATTTCTTTAGGGGGGGGGGGGGGGGGGGTTCTTTGATTGAGTAAAAAGGGGGGGGGGGGGCATTGTCGTGGCTGGGTTCTCTTTTTTTTAGCATTTCTTTGCATTCCTTCATCATGGATCAAACAAATATGCCCATCCTAACTCCATAAAATTACTTTGAGTAGAAATCACGCATGATAATTCACTTAAGGAAAGCTGGATTAAATAGGATAATTATGGGACTTGAAACTGAACCCGCTAAAGATGAAGACAAGCCTAAGTGGTTTAACAAATGTGATGAGGCATATGGAACATTGTGTTTGTCTGTTTCTCCTGACTTGCTATTTCACATTGAGTCTTTGGATACACCAAATGAAGTATGGACAAAGCTAGAAACATTATTTGGCACACAAGATTCAATGAGGGGTCATATGTTGGAAAATTAATTAATTAGTTTGAGTCCAGGCAATTTCAAAACAATCCAAGATTTCTTCACCAAATTTCTAAGGCTGCAGTTAAAACAATGTGGAATTGAAAAGAAAGATGAACAACTAATTCTCAATATTCTCTCTAAGCTAAGTTCAGAATATTCTGTGTTTGTCTCTACCTTCTATGCTACTAAGGGTGCACTTGGTACTCAATTCACCATGCCATCTCTAGATGATTTTGCTGTCAATCTCACTTGAGAACAGGACAAGCTGATCTAGATGGGCACTCTTAAGTCCTCTAAGTCACATGCCTTAGCAACCAACCAAGGCACAAAAGAACAAAAAGGACAAAGTAGTAACAACAATAGTAAGGATGAGAAACAAAATAATAGTGAGGAAAATAAGGATCAAATACCAATTGCTTCAAAAGAAACTATTGATACCTCATCCTCTAAGGGCGATAAGCCTAAGAAAGAAAAGGTTAAATGTGCCTATTGTAAAAGACCCGGTCATGATGAACATAAATGTTTGAAGAAACAAATTGATCACTTGACATACATTCTTGAGAAGAATAATATTAGTGTTCCTGAGTCTATCAAACAAAGTTCTAATGAAGAGTCTAACACAGCAAAAGAAAACAACAAAGGGAAAGGAAAGGGCAAAGCTCTTGTTGCAGTTGCTTCCTCACCATCCACTTGGGTTCTTGATTCGGGTGCTTCACACCACATGGCTTCATCTAAGGAAGAACTTGCATCCTTGGAGCCATGTACTATGCCTTCTATTTTGATGGGTGATGGCACTCCTATTGAGGTGTGTGGGAGAGGGTCTGTTGATGTGGGGGATGGCACATTCCATGATGTTCTTTGTGTACCCTCATTATCAACTAATCTCCTATCAATATACCAAATCACTCACACAGGTTTAGGCAAGCGGGTTGAGTTCACTCCTGATTTAGTGGAGATACGTGAGTTGCATAGTGACTCTGTAGTTGCAGTTGGGAGAGCAGATCATCAATCACGGCTCTATCTGTTTTCTCACTTTGTTCCTGATCCTCCTTCATCTATTTTGCTCACTCACTCTAATGATGTGAGTAAATTATGGCATGAGCGGTTTGGCCATCTTAACTTCCGCTATTTGCATCAACTCAACCAGCAGAGCATGGTCACAGGGTTGCCTTCGGTTCAATTCTCAAGAGGTGTTTGCCAAGGTTGCATTCTTGGTAAGCATCCTAAGGAAAAGTTTGACAAAAGTAAGGCATGGAGAGCTTCACAGATACTAGAGTTAGTTCACAGTGATTTGGCTGGTCCATTTTACCATCCTTCTTTTAGCAGGGCCCGATATGTCCTCACATTCATCGATGACCTTTCTTGATATACATGGGTGTACTTTCTCAAACAGAAGTCAGAGGTATTTGATCATTTTCAAGACTTCAAAATTTTTGTAGAAAAGCAATCTGGGAAAGCCATCAAGGTTTTGCGCACAAACAATGGTGGTGAGTATGTCAACCATCGGTTTGAAAGATTTTGCACTTCAGAGGGGATTGATTTACAGCATTCAGTTCCATACAATCCTCAACAAAATGGTGTTGTAGAACGGAAGAATAGATCCTTGAAGGAAATGGCAAACTGTATGATTCACTCTAGATCTCTTGCACCACAGTATTGGGCAGAAGCCATTAACTGTGCTTGTTATATCCAGAACCGTGTTCCTCATTGAGCCTTGAAGGGAGTTACTCCTTTTGAAGCTTGGAGCGATCAAAAACCATCAGTTAAGCACTTTTGAGTTTTTGGCTCCCCTGCATGGGCCCACATTCCTACAGAGAAATGTAAGGCCTTGGATCCGCAAAGCAGACCTTGCATATTTGTAGGTTATCCTGATGGTGTGAAGGGTTATCGATTGCTCCACCCTACTACACATGAGTTATTCATTGAGAGGAGTGTTCAGTTTGAGGAGGGATCTTCAAGCTCACTTTCTATCACTTCTCCAACTCCTTCTACCTTGACATTAGAGTCACTTGGAATACATGACAGATCTTCTAATGAGTCAGATTCACTTGAACAGTCTTCTAACTCTACTTCTGATGCAGAAAGTGATTCAGAGAACTCACCTCCTTCCTCTCCTAGTCATCATTCAGAGGTTAATGATTCCCCTCCAGATTCTCCATCTTCTTGCCCACTTTGGGCTAGACAGACCTTGCAGTCTGCAGGTGATTGGGTTGGGGATCCATTAGAGACTAGGCGAACTCGTTCACAATTCCAGGATGCTCCACATGTCTTCATTGCTACTACCTCAGAACATAGTCCTTTCATGAGGCTTCTGGTATTTCTAAGTGGGATATAGCTATGCAGGAAGAGTATAGTTCCTTGATGAGGAACCACAATTGGGATCTTGTCCCTCTTCCTAAAGGAAGAAAACTTGTTCGATGTAAGTGGATCTATCGGACAAAATTTGCAGCAGATGGGTCAGTTGACAAACACAAGGCTCGCTTGGTCGCCAAAGGATTCTCCCAGGTTCTTGGGATTGACTACTCTGAGACTTTTGCACCAATTGCCCGAGTGAATTCCATTCGAATTGTTCTTGCCATTGCTGCAGCTAATCGTTGGGAAGCACATCAGATGGATGTGAAGAGTGCTTTTCTTCATGGTGACCTTCATGAGGAGATCTACATGGAGCAGCCACAGGGCTTCCTTCAGGATTCTTCACTTGTGTGGTGTCTTCGAAAGTCTCTCTATGGCCTCAAACAGGCTCCTCGGGCCTGGTATGCCAAGATGGACTCCTTCCTTCTATCAGTTCGGTTCACTCGGTGCCATTCTAATCCTAATGTGTACATTTTGCAATAGGGTGATTCACTTTTATTTTTGGTTTTGTATGTTGATGACTTGTTGATCACAGGAAGTTCTTCACCCACCATTAAGGCTGTCAAAGTGGCCCTTCAGGACAGTTTTTTGATGACTGACTTGGGCTTGTTGCATTACTTTCTCGGGATTGAGATCCTTCAGTCTCCTTCTGGGATTACCATCACACAATCCAAGTATGCTCTAGATTTACTCTTGAGGTTTCATATGGCTGACTGTAAGCCTACTCTGACTCCCTTCCTTTCTGGATTCAAACTTGAGGCTCAATGTTCTTCTCCACTTGTTGATGGCACTTTGTACCGCCAACTTGTTGGGAGTCTCATTTATTTGACTCATACGAGACCTGACATCTCCTATGCTGTAGGCATGGTCTCTCAATTCATGCAGGAGCCCCATGAGTTACACTGGAAAGCAGCCAAGCAGATCCTTCACTACATTCAGGGTTCTCATAGTTGTGGGATTCACTACGCAATAGGTATTGAGCTTGATTTGGTGGGCAACACAGATTCAGATTGGGCAAGTGATTCTGAGGATCGCAAGTCTACTTCAGGGTATAGCTTCTCACTTGGGTCAGGTCCTCTTTGTTGGTCGAGCAAAAAGCAGTCTACTATTGCTCTGTCTTCTACTGAGGCTGAGTATCGGGGAGCTGTAAATGCCGCCACTGAGGCCATTTGGATTCAACATCTTCTCACTAAGTTTGGTATCCAGATTAGATGGCCATCAGTCATATTTTGTGACAACCAGAGTGCCATTCAGATCTCATGGAATCTAGTTCATCATCAATGAACCAAACACATAGAGGTCCACATGCACTACATCCGGGAGCTCATCCATGGTCATGTCATTGACCTTCGCTATTGTCCGACTTCCAAGCAAGTTGCTAATATCTTCACCAAACCCTTCACTGAGAGCAAGTTCCTTCACTTGCGAGCTTTGTTGGGGGTGCGGGATGCTTCATCTTTTGGGGGGGCCTCTTCCTCTCACTCGGAGTCCTGACTTTTTTGTGGGGGGTTCTCTTTTCTCTCTCTTTTGAGAAATCTTATGTACATGGGTACCTCATTAGGCTTGACTTGCCGGGACCCATTTCTACATCCACCTAAGCTTCGCTTATGGGGGGGTGTTAGTGTAGTTTTTTATTTTTCCTATTTTGCTAGGTTTTTCCTACACTTTTTAATAATCTCGCTTAGGTTAATAAAGCATGTCTTATTAGGTGAATGGTTGTGAGGTGTCACCTTCCTACATGTGAGCATCCATTAGCTATCTTGGGAAGATACTTTGCTATCTTTAGTCTGATAGATGGGTGCTCCTCATTGGTTGGTGTTGCCACCTCCTCCCTCTTCCTAGCCTATATAAGCATGCTACCTGGCTTGTATTTGCATCTCTTGTTTTTGCATCCTCTTAATGCTATTTTGCTTCCAGCATTTGCATTACTCTCTTGGAGACTAACTCTATGATGCTATTTTGATTTTGTATCATTTGCATTCATAGTTTAGATATTTACTCTTTGCACTAGTTTTTTGGGTTATTAATCTTTTCAGATTCTAACAATTATTTACATCAACTTTACATCAATTGTACATCTGTTTGCTTGATTTATAATATTTAAAATATAAAATAGATGTATATAAGAAAGTAAAGGTTAAAATAATTCAAATATGAATTCAAGAATTGCTTATGAACTTAATTATTTACATCAAGTGTAAATCTGTTTGCTTGATTTATAATATTTAAAATATAAAATAAGAATTAAAAATATTTATTATTTTTTAATAGTGTGTAATTTTGTTATGAAAGGACAAAGATGTATATAAGAAAGTAAAGGTATTTAAAGATACTAAGTTTTTCAAAATATTTTTTATGAAATAATATTGGAGGGAAAGAAAGATAAACAAGGTTTTAAAATATCTCCAAAAAGGATAAGTTGTTAATATATTTAGATGAATACATTTATTATTTTTATATTAAATTCATGGAAAGGATTTGTTAAATTGAATCTCCACCAATGGCTGAAGTAATATAATGAGTTAGTTTTTTGCACAAGAAAATTTTATTTTTTCAAGAAAACATATCAATAAAGAAATTAGGAATGAAAGGCAGAAACTTAACTAACTCCTACAAAAGCTTGCAATACAACTATACCTAGTGTACGTGCATTGAAAATCTCTAGGGAAAGTCTTCTACACATCACTAAATTAAGATTAGTCAAGTACAAAATCTCATTGTATTCATTGATCTCAAAATATGAATTGAAATGATAATTTGACAAATGATTAAATATGAATTGGAATGATAATTTGTAAAATGATTCAATAGGTGTGATTAAGAAACACTTGAACACTTGAATAGTTCAAAGTAATTTTCTCATATGGTAACCTTTAAGTTTAGTGTTGTTATTTGTAAACAACACACTCATTTCAAAATAATGATATGTGATCATATAAAATGTTTGGCATACTTTTTGCTGCTATAAATAGAAAAGTGTAGAAATTATTTCCAATGTAAATGCCCTATAAATATGTTTCAAAGTTCATAAGATGGGAAGCCAAGACCATACATGTTATTAAAAAAAAGTTTCGAAGTGATTGAAAAATTCAAGGAGTAATCTTTGTAGGAGGGCTAGTGTTTCCTTTGTCTTTACCAACAACAATACTTTTAATGCTCGTTCTGCTGTCCTCATCAATGTCATTCAAATAGATGGAACATTTATATGGATAAGCTACATGCTACACTAATCATACAAGAATATCAATCTACAATAATTTAAAAATGAGTGGTAGAAGCATGAAATATGGAATTCAATTGAATGAAAGTGGACATGGCTTAATTCTTCCAATGTCTCATTATTTTATGTTGTGTTTATGCTTGTTGGATGCTTCGACGAATCTTTTTGAGGTCCCTCAACTAATGACTGCATTAGGATTGTATCAAAGTGACACTATATTCCTTGTAGCATTGATTATTTATTGCGAAGCCTTAAATTGATTTGGTTGGCATGTACATTATAAAGAGAAATTCTTTGACATTAGTAGGAGTGGAAGCCATAGTCTAGAATATAAGTACAGGTGGAGTTTTAGCAAGCTTCTCCATCTCGTTCAATGCACTTAGAAAGTAATTTTTATTTGACTGTTAATTTCACTCAAAAAAACTCATGCTACTTTAGAACATGCTTATAAATCTTCCATAACAAACTATTTTCTAACTCCTCACGTATCTACTTATGAATTATAATAAATTTTATTTCTTAAAATATAAATTTTCAATTATTGGATCTATGTATAGTTATTTAAGATTTGTGTGAAATTTCCTTTTTTTCAAATATGTAATTCAACAACATCTATATGTTTGTTCCCTACTAAATGCTAACATAACTACTAGTTTATAATTTTGTTATATATATAATGTCCATAGACACAAAGATATTGCCTTGGCAAATTTAAAGCCATGGTTTTTTTTACCTATATGCATTTGTGTCAACTGTAAAAGTTTATACTCAAATATGCTACTGTTGAGCTTCTAAAAGGAACACACCAAAAAACTTAAACATTCTTGTTTCGATGACTACATAGGCTACTAAAATCATTGAATCTAAAACACAAAATTGAATTCAAGAAACTTAAACCAAAAAAGAGCATATCAAACAACATAATTCGTATAATCTAAAGGCAAATCCCACCTCACACAGTGAATAAAGTCATGAATACAAATATACCAAAAAAAAGTACAAGAGTCAAGAAAATTAACATAGAATCCCAAATTTCAAGGGCAAATCACATTAAATATGAATATAGATTTCTAAAGATATTTAAAATATGTTCACATTCTTAATTTCATTTTCTATACAGTTAAATGTGTCAAGCTTTAAGCTTAGACCATGTAAAGGAAACCCCAATTTCCAGATCATGTATTATTTTTTGGCAGGAATACGGTGAACAAGAGGATGGAAGATAAATTGGAAATAAACCTTTAAAAACCCCAATATTGGAAAACAATCTAGTCTACTAGAAGAGTTATAAAATGTTTAAAAAAGGACAATTTTGAACATAAGGGTTACATACCTGTCGGATTTTGTATCTAGGAAGCTCATGGTCCTCCTCTAGATTCAAATGACTCTTCAAATATAGATGACCAAAGGTCGACTTAGGCTGTCTAAAATCTGTAGAAAAAACTATATTTAGCTTTAAAAATCAAGGAACTCTTTCATTTTTCAAATACCCATTCTATATCAATGAAGATGTGCTAAAGACTAAATTGAATATAATAAATGGGAAAAAATAAAGGCCCTAGTATTCTAGAAGGAAAATCACCTAAGGATTTTGAATCTTTTGTATTGTAGCCTACCTATGCATTCCCAATCTTTTGTATTGATCTTCAATATAGAGGAAGTTGTGATTCATTATAGCATATAATACAACCTCCTCCTAATTGTAACATATTTTTGTAAGCATGAAAATAAAATTGTATGATAATATTGTTTAATCACCAAACCTAGCTACCATAAAATGAATTAAATTTCTTAATAGTAACATTCAACTAAAGTATAAAAATAATAAAAAAGAGAATAAAAAATTAACTAATTAACTTTGAGGGCTTTAGCCTTGTCAATTATTTTTTACAAATCCTCTTCTGATATGTAATAGATATTCCATGCAGATGATATCAGATCAACTCCTTTACCACCTTTCCTAACTAAAAGAATAAACATGTTAGTGTAAATGGAATAAATCCTAAGCAAGAATCAAAAAAGAAATGGAAAACAATAACCAACAGCTTATCAGAATAATTTGAGTAAAATCCTCAAGGTATTACCAAAGTGGGTAGAATCAGTAAAAGAAAACTTTCTACATTGTATAGGATCATTCAAAATTAGAATAGCACGTCATGTACAAACAATCTACCCGTCAAAGACAAAAGGGGGCTATAAACCAAATCAAATACCAAACTGGCTAGCCTAAAAAAATATTTGGACAAACCAACGAACATGACAAATAAATCCACATCGCAACCCTACGAGTATTGATACCAAACCACTTGTGAAAATTGTGAGGTCTTTGAAGCAGTTAAAAACATGGATTCTAAGTGCAACAAACAATGTGCAACCAAATCTAAGATATATTTTGAAATAGGCTCCATCCCCTTAAAACAGGCTCAAACTTAGAATATCTCTTACAACTTTGATGTTTCTAAGTAAAATAGATCTCGTAAGATCAAATTAAACTACTTTGAATTGCTATCTTGAATTACAAAGACACTTTAGAATTGGTATTTTGAATTAAATTAGATCCTAGAAAGTCAAATTGGACAATTGATGTAATAATCAAATTCAAAATTCTTAGAAATTCTTAGATATAATATAATATAATTTTCTAAAAAATTCTACAATCTATGGTAATTATTTGTAAGTGTTTGCATATTTATTGTATTTATTGTTTTTTATCAAGCTGTGAACCATCATCAAGATAAACTTAACATAAGAAAATAAGAAGAAAAAAAAAAAACTTTGTACTCTTTAGCTATGTTATATTTCAACCTGACAAATCAGGAAATGTTATTTAAAAGTTAATACCAAAAACATTAAACACTATAGAATCCACAAAATCTAGCAGATGAGAATTCAAGAAGCATACAAATTGAGAATTGTTGTAAATAGATTAAAACTAAAGAGGCCCCATTAAACAATTTACACTTGATACCCAAATTGGAAATTGTGGTTTGTTACAATGTTTGTAATTGACTGACATCCAAAAGTATTCCGTAGAAATGAATGATTGCTCATCTCCCTACTTATTCAATGGTGACATGGCACAATAAGAGGAAGTGAAAACTATCTGCTTTATAGTTTTTACTTTTACATATGATTTCAACACATTGATAGTTCCTTGAACAACAACTTCCACAACCTCATTTTCCTCATGAACACATTGCAACAAAAGAAAAAACCAACAAACAGTATTCTACATATACAACTCTGGATCGAAATGAAAAATGAAATGTCTTTGAGTGTTTACCTCAGGATCTTTGGAGCCAAACTCCATTGGAGATGCAACCAAGAAAACACATTGGTAGCTCGAAATAGGTGAATCAAAGCTGCCTTCCACTTGCAGATCTGCATTTAAGAGATTATGCCTTTCATGGGCACGAGGAAGTTGATGGAGATAGTTTATATACTCATTCCTTGTAGAGGCAAAAATTTGGTTTTCAAGCATTTCATGTTTGAATTATAGCTTGTATTCTATTCATGAACATAATTTTTTTTAAAATGCTGATAATGGGGATTACCAGATGTAGGAAGAATAGTTTGATTAAAAGAAGTCCTGGTACAATCACTTGTAATAGCTAAAAGGAATGATACAAAAGTTCAATGACACAATAAATATAAGTAGCATTGGGCATTTATCATTCAATTATAAGTATCAAAATATAAGAGAACGAGCATTAAAAAATCATGGTGGTCTGCATCTAATAGACTGTAAAACAATAGAAAATATTTTATTTTTCATGTGTAATGCATGTTAGGATGCAATAAGCCTGGATCATGTTAGTCTTTTCTCATTCAATGATAAACTTGTTGGCATACAGGAATGAGCATTAAAAGAATCGGTAACTTTCAGACAATTAATTTTTTTAATATGTCCAACCTATTATACTCTACTGCTCATTGCTCTTTTACGATGCCTTTGACATTAATTACAAATGTGAAGCTATAACAATTAAATATTAGTTATTGATGAATGTATTATGACTAGTCATGTGAATTATTTAAGTCTCATTTTTAAAATAAAAAAAGTAGAACAAAGGATAAAATACTTGATAAATTTTTTGAGCCGAGTTTCCATGCCATGCTTTTCGGAATTCAACCCATTTCACCTTGTTGAAGGTTTGATGTCTTCTATTAACAACTATCCAGGACTCATAGAACATTTTGTTAATTTCTAATACCACCTCAAATCCTCAAAACAAGAATTTATCTTGGCAAACCAGACAATACACAATCAAACCCTACCATTATATAAGTTACCAAAACAAATCATATCCATAAAACTATGCTCAATCTCCTTGCCTTATTTTTACACATCACTGACTAAGATTGGCTCAAATATTTTTTAATATATTACCTTGCACCAGATTAAAACTCACCTAACTTTCAAGCTCAACTACAAAAGCATTCCTAATTGTATGCATCTTAAATCATAGAGCACACAAAATGACTTCTTAACTAAAGCCATAATTTTAATACGGGTTCCTTGGCTCATATTCAAGCTCAAACTTTCTAGCATAGATTACTCTACCAAAAATTTCACCTCAAATGTGTGAGTTCTTGACTTCAAAGTGCAAATTCAAGAACACCAGATCATTTTCCAAACAAGTCCAACCCACTAAAAAGCGCATTTTCTACAGATTTAGTGGCTTCAACTATTGTCATTCAAAGTTACAAACAAAGAAAATAAATAAAACAAGGGGAAAAAATAGTTGTAAAGGAAAAACACATAAAAGTTCCAGGTACCTATTTCTTGAGGAGCTTTGGTTAACGAGTTGCAATAACATGACACGTTTCATAAGATTTAACAACTGTTTATCATGCATTAAAAACATTTGGAAGGCTATATGACATTTGCACTCTCTATTATATGCAAATTGTCAAAGTTCAATTTTTTTACTTAAAAATAAAAAGCCTACTGGAAAAAAGGGCCTTTTGCCAATGAAAAAATTAGAATAAATTGCGTTGCCACAATGTGTTCCTATTGCCACCACTTGTCATGAGTTTTTCACTAAATTTTTATTCTGAAGGAAATGGAAAAGATCCCCGAGAAAAATAAGATTGCCCAATTAGAAAGTTGAAAATTAGCAGCACAAAATTCAATTTAATAAATAGCAATTTGTAAACCTTAGTATACAATGTATATTTTTCAATTTGCACAGATCCCTATAAAAGAACTAATGCAAAAGAAAGCACTGAAAACTTTAGTCTCTTGCATTACGACAAGGACTAACAAGTGCCATGCAGTGGTTAATATTTGTCCAATAGTTAGATTTAATTTTCATATTTAATATAATTGAGATAAATAAAAATTAATTTAATATAAGATATGTAAGAAATAGATTTATAATTTTTATAATAAAATAAAAAGTATAAAATGCTATAAATTTTTAAAAAATTAACAATTTAAATATTAAATTACATAATAATATAATAATAAATATTTTTAGAATTTTGAATATTCAATCAACTCAATTAAATTTTTAAATATCAAATAAGATGAAAAAGATTAGTATGCAAAATATGAATGATAGAATACAAATAAAAATAAAGGTAAAACTCAAATACACATTTTCAAAAAATGTAGATAACATAATTATTAATATTAAAAAATAATTAAATAATTTTACATTTCTCGATTATATATTTAATAAATTGTTAAAATAATTCAAATATGAATTCAATAATCACTTATGAACTTAATTATTTACATCAACTTTGCATCAAGTGTAAATCCGCTTGATTTATAAAAAAAGAATTAAAAATATTTATTATTTTTTAATAGTGTGTAATTTTGTTATGAAAGGACAAAGATATATATAAGAAAGCAAAAGTATTTAAAGATACTAATTTTTTAAAAATATTTTTTACAAAATAATATTGGAGGGAAAGAAATATAAACAAGGTTTTAAAATATCTCAAAAAGGATAAGTTGTTAATATATTTAGATGAATACATTTTTTTCTAATATATTAAATTCATGGAAATGATTTGTTAAAAAAATTATAATGTATCAAAAAAATATCAGTTCATTCCTACAAATTCGTGTATAAGATCTTAATTGCATTAGCCAATTAGTGATAAGATAAATCATTTTCATAATTTTATAAGTTAAAAAATTAGCATGTAGACATTAAATTTAGAGAATAGAATTATTGAATTCTAATTGGTGGATATAATATTTTTTAATAACGAATTAAAGAAAATCGATTATAGCAAATACTAATAGCCTATCGGCAAATACTAAAAATAGAGGTAAGGTCGACGGGCCCTTGGTCTTCTGGTAAAGTTGAAAGGTTCTCAAAGAGCCCCACCAAAGATGAAGTCTCTGAAATTGAGATACCATTTGACGATAATTGCTAAATTTATAATTTATCATTGTTTTGTTTTGACAGGACCTACCTTCTAAAGTATCACATAATTGCTAGATTTAGAGTTTATCATTGTTTTGTTTTGAGAGGACCTACCTTGCAAAGTACCCAAATTCTCTTATTTGCAAGCCTCTAACACAAGCTCTTCCCATTTGGTGAAATTAGGTTTAGGGTTCCTCTAGCGCATAAAACACTTTTCGCATTATCTGAAAATAACATTGGACTTTAAATGTGCAATGCATGTGGATCAATTGCCAATAGATATGGTCGTTACCATCGATTGTCACTCGGGATAAGGTTCATCGTATATTATTTTTAACTCATACAAGATAATTGCAACTTCCTTTGAAATGCGATATAACCTAATCCTTGCTGACGTAACTCTCCCAACGATACATTTTGCTATGTCACGCTTCTAGTTTGGGGCCTTGGAGGAACAACAAAATTCAGATATGCAATGAAGATAGGATATTTGAAGGACTGGACTATCCCAGTGCACTAAATGACATAATGGTGTCTAGACACATTGACAAAAGGCAACTTGAACATATGATATCATGAATGGGCATACATATCTAGTGTGAGTCCTATGAAAATGGCTTTACATTTTGGTCAAATAAAAACAAATAGAACGAGTACATTTGACCTTCAAAACCATTGAAACAAAAAATTAATGTTGGGAAAGTATGCAATTAGTGTTGAAAAGTAGAGACTTAATTGCATGAAAAATGAAGGTGTTCTAACTAGTAATGGAGATTTAGAAAGGGGTTATGATTTCTAGGTTGAGGAATGCAAAATTGTAGCTTTGTAGAATCATTTTCAAAATTTTAATAAGTATATATTACAATGTTCAAATCGTTTGTTTCAAATCTTGTGGTTTACTATTTAACTAAGTATAGAACCAAAATTAGGATTTAATTTTGAACAATTATTTGTATTTTTTAATGACTACGTATCATGATGACCAAAAAAACCTCACGAGTACAAGGAAAATACATGATCTCGAAAGCAATAATAGACTTCCAAAAATCAGCTAAAACATTAGGTTTCACTAATGAATTCCATGATATTTATGATCAGGTGTTATCCATGGAAAAGAGGCAACCATGGAAATTATATTTGTACTTGAAAATAAGTTGAAAGATTCAATGGAGGAGACAAAATAGTATCCATTTATTAACATGCTGAATTTGAAGACAAATAAATTTGCACCATGGGTTGTTGGATTGACACACATGACGTGGTTACTTCAAATATTGCCTTGTCCAAAAATTGTCATGGTTTGCCCTAAAAAATTGTCATGGTTTGCCCTAAAAAATATAATGACAATAGAAAATAAATTATCAATAAAAATATTTAGGAGGAAGTTTTATCAATAATCAAGAGTGTATTTGCTAGTCTATTGGACATAGGGTTTGAAGCACAAAACTCAAATGTACACATTAACCTAGGAGAGCTAGCCAAGAAATATGAGAAATTATAAGCAAGTCAAAAAGATTTGTATATCAAAGGAATAACAAGAAACTGTAGACTAGATCAAGATTGTAAGCCTCCTTATGATTATGATATTTTTGTGAAATGGGTTCAATGTAGTATTTAATTGATAGAATTTTGTTTGGGATTAACAAACAAGTGGGTGCCAACATTCTTGAAATGATTTTTAATATTCATTATGAATATAAACCAATAAGATATAATTTTATTAAGCACATTATTTATTGCATGCAAGAATAATTACTAATGATTGAAAGAGGTTTACAAAAGATATTTAGATTCATAAGTTACTTGTGTTATATTCTTTTAGCAAAGTATCGTGAATATTTTAGACAAACAAGCTTCAAATTCAAGTTAATAACCTTATTTATGAATGGACACCTCTAATAAGGAGTGATAACATAAGGAACTGCAACCATTTTGTAGACTTGTTTTTGGCACCAATGTATCATTAAATTACATGCACTTGAATTCCTAGATTGCCTATGTCTTGTAGAGATTGCATTCAATTTGGAAGTAAAAAATAATTGGTTAACTAGTACTTCATGGAAGACTATATTGTATTAAGCTTTTGCAGTTGTATCATCTTAAATAGAAGCATTTCCATGTTAAGAACGTTTAGCCCTCCGAGTTAGTGATCTAGGGTCATGTTAAGTGCTTGGAATAGGTCTTTGCATGGATTTGGCTTCCCCCCCTATTTTGCTTCTCTCCCCCTGTTTTCAACCTCTTTCTGACAATTTTCTCTAAGAAACTAAAGACTTTGACTTTCTGGGTCAAGGATGACCTCGACCCTAACCTAGGTCAAGGACGATCTCGACCTTGACCTAGGGCAGAGTCAACCTTGATCCTAACCCTAGGTCCAAATTTCAAGTTCTAGAGGTTTCGGGATATCGGGCTTTAGAAAGTTTCATTTTCCCGCTTCTCAAGCAGCTGTTTTGGTCTTTGAAATGGTAAACTCTTAAATTGCATTTAATCTAGGTCCATTTCTAGGGGTGAAGGTTAATTGGGATTTAATTCTCCAATGTTGGCATCCTTAGAAGTTTGTGCCCTAGATCACTATATAAGGAAGCCTTCTCTCATTTTCTCTAACATGACATATTAGACGATCCATTGTTTCCACAATAAAGCAAGATCAAGCAAGCATTCCATCAAGTATTTTCAAGGAAGCATCCAAGCTATTGTCTCCATTCAAATTCTCTATTGAAGATCAAGGATTCAAGAATTCAAGCCTTTTAAGGGATTTGGTTCAAGCATTCAAGATTCATCATTCAAAACCCTAGATCTAACCATCATGGTGGTTTGATCTTCCTTCAAGATCCTTTGTTCATCTTCAAGATCTATCATTCTTCCCTCAAAGTGGATTTCAAGCATACAATCATGGAGGTTTTGATTTATATTTATTGTTTTGATTTACATTATTGAGTGCAAGCTTTCATGTGATGCCTACCACTAGTTTAGTTTTATCTTTCTTGTGGGCTTCCAAGAGTAAGCCTAAGTCTAGGGGGAGTGGATGTAATGCCTACCCCTACTTGACTTTTCTAATTTTTTTTTACCGAATTCTTTTAGGTCAATTTTTTCTGATTTTGTTTTATGTTTAGCAATGCTAGGTTACCAAAATTGATTAAATGTTACTTCATATTCAGTTGATATATATGTGTGTGTGTGTGTGTGTGTGTGTGTGTGTGTGTGTGTGTGTGTATGTGTGTATGTATATGTATGTATGTATGTATGTATATATGTGTGTGTGTGTGTGTATGTATATATATATGTATGTATGTATATATATATATGTATGTATGTATATATGTATGTATGTATGTATATATATATGTATGTATGTATATATATATATGTATATGTATTATATATATATATATATATATATATGTATATATAATACATATACATATATATATATACATGTATATGTATAATACATATACATATACATATACATATACATATACATACATATATATATATGTGTGTGTGTGTGTGTGTGTGTGTGTGTGTGTGTGTGTGTGTGTGTTAAAGTACAAACACATATCACCATTTTACAAAGGAAAAGGCTAACATCAAAAAAAGTGTTAAACTTCAACAATATAAAAGTCATATTTTTTTTTTGAATTTTAAGTTGGTGTAAACTGATGAAATGTGTATAAAATAATAACGTTTATGTATATAATTTTTAAAAAATTAAAAAAATTAAAAATAGCATGTTTTTATAATTTTCAATGACTTTTTCTGATAGTGTTAAAAATCGAGCAAATTAGGGGTTATAGTTCCCACCACATAAATAATTGCAAATAAATGTATTTTCATCTAAATTTGAACTCTGTTGTTGAAGACATGTGTACCTAGAACTATCAAAAAGAAATTTTCAAAAATATTGTATATTTTGTCTGTCATAGCTATTTAAAGTTGAATTTTTCATAATTTAACAATTTTTCGTTCCCACCATCTTTTCCCTAGTAAATCTATGTTAACAATTACAAATGTTATATATTATTAAAGAGGACTCTCTCCTCTAGCACAATTAACCATTTTAAATTTTTTTTGTTATCATCTACTAATTATTATATTTTTACGAATGTGCATCATCTTCAATGTTGAAATACCTGCTTGCATTATTTTGCAATTATTGTAACTGATATTGTGTCACCTATAACAAAAATTATATTGACATAATTCTGACAACAAGCTCTATCTAGTGGTATTTTTTTTTTTTTTGAAATCCTAATTCTGATGATGAAATTGGACTCTGAAGTGTTAAGTTCATTACAATTGCAAAACCAAGAAAGAAAGTGCCACATAGGATGACACCTAGATAGTTATGGCCGGATCCCATTCGATCGGATTACATCGGCACAAAAACCCACGTGGGCAAGGTTGCCCATATGACCTGGTTGGTAAACAATTGAAATAAAAAATCTTCATTATTATTTTAAAAAATCTCTAAATTAATTATAATTAAATTAATCAGATAATAATATATCTTTTATTTATTTACTATGATTTATAATGTATGTATTTCATGTGTTATTTAAATATATTTGATAAAAGTAAATCAAGATAAAAATATACAAAATAAATATACATTTAATTAATATAATCATTTATATTTTTTAATTAAGAGCTATATTTTAAAATATGTATTAATTTTGAATATTCAATTTAATTTTTATTATAACAAGGTCACTTGTATTGTTTTATTTTTTATTAATTCAATAAAATAGGGTTTCCAATGTAATCTTTTATTTTTTTACTGATTCAACAAAATAGATTCTTTTATTTTAAAGGTAAAGTTTTATTTTTAAATTGTTAAATTTAATTTAATAAAGTTTAAACAATATAATAAGTTTTCTATTTGAAATGTAATATTTTATTTTATTAATTGTTATATTTAATTCAATAAAATATGTTTATTTATTTATTTTAAAGGTAAAGTTTTCTTTTCAAATTGTTATATTTAATTGAATAAAGTTTAAACAATAAAATAGGTTTTCTATGTGAAATGTGATGTTTTAATTTTTTTAATTGTTATATTTAATTCAATAAAATAAGTTTTTTTAATATTTTAAAGGTAAAGTTTTATTTTTAAATTGTTATATTTAATTCAATAAAGTTAAACAATAAAATAGGTTTTCAATTTGAAATGTAATATTTTATTTTTTAATTGTTATATTTAATTCAATAAAAAATGTTTTTTTGTTTTAAAGGTAAAGTTTTATTTTTAAATTGTTATATTTAATTCAATAAAATAGGTTTTTTTTAAAATTTTAAAGGTACAATTTTTTTTTTAAAATTATTATATTTAATTCATAATTGCATTTGTAATAGTAAAAAAGTAAAGTTTTAAATGAAATTTTATTGAAGAAATATTTAGAAATTAGATTTTTAAAGTTATTTTTGTGTTGAAGTCGATTAATTAAATTTATTGTTTATTTAAAATTTGTATGTCCTAATAGATGGTTATGGCTTGATTACAAATTCTAATTATATGATTTGAATTTTTATACATGTAAGGTAAAAGATCAAATAATGTAACTAATTCCATACATGTATATTTTTCAAACATGTAATTGAAAAACAATTAATCTAACTAGTCGCATATATCTATTTGAAATCATACACGTAGGTTTAAAATTATTCAAATAATAGGTGATCTAGTTCTAATATCTAATTAATGGACCATAAGTTATTGAACTAATATAGAACTAGCAAAGTCATAAGGAATCTTACCAATGTCATGAAATTCTAACAAAATATAACTAATTTTCCAAATAATCAAGACCTAATGTCATAACTAATCTAACTAATTTATAACTCTAGACCAAATATAATCTAACCAATCTAGAACTAATAGGTCATCATAAGTAACCTAACTAATGTCACAAAAAATCTAGCTAACATGTAACTAATTTTTTATAAGTAATCTAACTAATTTGGATCTAATGTCATAAGCACTATAGATAATAAGTAATTTCTAACTAATATTTAACTGAGTAGTCATTAACTACTGTCTTATAGGGATATAAAGTGAACATGTCTTAAAATAAACATGGTCACATAACTCATGAAAAAATCATATATGTCAACTATAAATGTAAATGTTCACATATGTCAACTATAAATGTAAATGGTCACATAGTTGTAAATGTAAAATGGTCGACTATTAAATATGCATGTTGTAAATGTAAATGGTCAACTATCAAATATGCGTACTGTAAATGTAATATGTCCCATAGCTATAAATCTAGAAATGATATCATCGTAAATCAATATCAAACATCATGTATATGACATATATGAATATCAAACATGATCATGTCATGCTCCACGATGTGATCGACTGAGATGAGATCGTGAACCCTGTGTCCAATATAAGAACAAATGTATTATGAGCATGTGTACAAATTTAATTTAAATAATAACATAAGTACAATTAAATTTACCTGCAACTCGAGATGACTAGGATCGACAACTATCTATCCATCTCCACCCTCACAAGCTACAGATGCAGTTTGTATATAATAGAAGAAACAAATATGTCAGAAGTTATACTTTACTAAAGTTTTAAATGATAGATCTATAGGTCCAATCAAAAAGACATGTTTGTAAAGTTTTACATGTGGCTCCTATTGCACAAGATGCATAGCTGTCTGCAAGTCTGCATATGCCATCATCATCACAAATATATGCCTACCTATCTCACTTAAGTCTATATCACTAAAGGTCACATCTCCAATGTCAAGTGTAGGATCTGTGAGCATATCTATGAACAATGAATGTCATGGTGGGTGAAAACTTGCCTCGATAAGGGGGCTACACCCTCCTCAACTATGGTTTATGGTGGAGTTGTAGCTGCAACATATATGCTCTCCTGCCCTTGACCACCTTGTGCCTCTGACGTACCTCTAATGACACTAACCACATATGATGGCACCACACTAAGTGGTTGTCTGGTCAGCAACTATATAGCTCAATAGGCTGAAAGAAGATCACTGGACAAACCATGTACCCATAGCCCTCAAGTAGTCCACGGAGACATCTACTAGAGATGGGATGTCAACTTCATGACACATATCATCACCTGAAGATGATGCAGTAGTGTGACCACCTATAGAAGCAGATCGTGATCGTGTCATGTATCTGTGCACTCAATTAGAAGACATCTCATGCACCTGGGTAGCAATAGTGGCAATACTCTTGTACACATCTCTACGCGTATCATTTGCCACTCTATCTCCAGCTACAGCTAACTCCAAACATTTTGGCATCACCAAAAGGTTTGGACCAATCAATTCCCATTTATTAATGGGTGCAAGAGCATCTAGGTGTCTAAATTTATCTGAGAACCTACCCTGACCCTACTTGACATGCCCAGGGATATCAATGTAATCAACCTCTCGATGAAGATGAAATTCTACAAACAATTGTTTGGAAACATATAAAGGGAACTCGTCCTTTTGGGGCCACATGTGATGTGTGGCCAACCAACGAGGATACATGAAAGGTGCCACCAATGGATTAGTACACCTTGTAGCATGGTACCCTCTGACCTTTTTCCAAGGTCGATAATGTGGGAACATGTTCTTGACACTCTCCATTGAGACCATCTCCCTCCATCACAAACCACCACCAACAGAACAAGATAGAGCACTATAAAAAGTGTCCAAACTAACAATATCATAAGGGTTAAAACCCTTGACAATGTGCATCATGCTAATAAGCTCATCTCTAATTGCAATCACCTTATCCCTATGTTGTAGGGTAGGTGAAGCCTGTAGACTCTGATCAATCGTATCAAGTGTTCTCTGTAAGCGCTGAATAGTATCACTAAATAATGTCCCTCTATCCTGGGTACTAGTAGCCAATCTATGGGATGAACTACTATGAGGACAACCATGTACATTGGCCTCTCTAGGATTAGTACCCCCTGATGCCATAATGATAAAAGATATAAATAAACAAAATGAGATAGATGATAACAGAGATATGCACATGCATGCATATACATATATACATAGATTATTATATAAACTAATTGAATCAAAACACACTAAATGAATCTTTCTAAACAAACCTATTGTACAACATATAAAGAAATGCTAACTACATTACATTTTTTTTTAGGAGTTAGAGAGTGATTTAGGGTTGGGATAGATGAGGTTATGATAGAGAGAGAGAGATATGAAGTTAGGGTTTACAAAGATAGAGTTTAGGAGTTAGTGAGTGGTTTAGGGTTTAGAGTGATAGAGTTTAGGAGTTAGAGAGTGATTTAGGGTTTAAAGCAATGGGGTTTAGGAGTTAGAGAGAGATAGAGGGGAGAGATGAAGTTATGTTAGGGATTATGGGTTTAGGAGTGGGAGAGATGAGGTTATGAGAGAGTGAGATATGAAGTTAGGGTTTACAAATATGGGGTTTAGGAGTTAGTGAGCAGTTTAGGATTTAGAGAGTAGTTTAGGGTTTAGAGTGATGAAGTTTAGGAGTTAGAGAGTAGTTTAGGGTTTAGAGCGATGGGGTTTAGGAGTAAGAGAGAGATAGAGCGGAGAGATGAAGTTATGTTAGGGATTATGGGTTTAGGAGTGGGAGAGATGAGGTAATGAGAGAGTGAGATATGAAATTAGGGTTTACAAAGATGGGGTTTAGGAGTTAGTGAATGGTGGAGAGCGGTTTAGGGTTTAAAGCGATGGGGTTTAGGAGTTAGAGAGAGATAGAGGGGAGAGATGAAGTTATGTTAGGGATTATGGGTTAGGGTTGGGATAGATGAGGTTATGAGAGAGTGAGATATGAAGTTAGGGTTTACAAAGATGGGGTTTAGGAGTTAGTGAGTGGTTTAGGGTTTAGAGAGTGGTTTAGGGTTTAGAGCGATGGGGTTTAGGAGTTAGAGAGAGATGAAGTTATGTTAGGGATGGGATAGATGAGATTACGAGAGAGTGAGAGAGTGAGATATGAAGTTAGGGTTTACAAAGATGGGGTTTCAAAGTTAGTGAGTGGTTTGGGGTTTAGAGCGATGGAGTTTAGGAGTTAGAGAGTGGTTTAGGGTTTAGAGTGATGGGGTTTAGGAGTTAGAGAGAGATGAAGTTATGTTAGGGATTATGGGTTAGGGTTGGGATAGATGAGGTTATGCGAGAGTGAGATATGAAGTTAGGGTTTACAAAGATGGGGTTTAGGAGTTAGTGAGTGGTTTAGGGTTTAGAGAGTGGTTTACGGAGCGATGAAGTTTAGGAGTTCGAGAATAGTTTAGGGTTTAGAGTGATGGGGTTTAGGAGTTAGAGAGAGATAGAGGGGAGAGATGAAGTAATGTTAGGGATTATGGGTTTAGGAGTGGGAGAGATGAGGTTATGAGAGAGTGAGATATGAAGTTAGGGTTAAACAAGATGGGTTTTAGGAGTTAGTGAGTGGTTTAGGGTTTAGAGAGTGATTTAGGGTTTCAAGCGATGAGGTTTAGGAGTTAGAGAGAGACAAAGGAGAGATATGAAGTTATGTTAGGGATTATGGGTTAGGGTTGGGATAGATGAGGTTATGAGAAAGTGAGAGAATGAGATATGAATTTAAGGTTTACAAAGATGGGGTTTAGGATTTAGTGAGTGGTTTAGGGTTTAGAAAGCGGTTTAGGGTTCAGAACAATGGGGTTTAAGAGTTAGAGATAGATAGAGGGGAGAGATGATGTTATGTTAGGGATGGGATAGATGAGGTTATGAGAGAGTGATATATGAAGTTAGGGTTTACAAAGATGGGGTTTAGGAGTTAATGAGTGGTTTAGGGTTTAGAGCGATGGAGTTTAGGAGTTAGAGAGTGGTTTAGGGTTTAGAGCGATGGGGTTTAGGAGTTAGAGAGAGACAAAGGGGAGAGATGAAGTTATGTTAGGGATTATGGGTTAGGGTTGGGATAGATGAGGTTATGAGAGAGTGAGAGAGTGAGATATAAAGTTAGGGTTTATAAAGATGGGGTTTAGGAGTTAGTGAGTGGTTTAGGGTTTAGAGAGTTGTTTAGGGTTTAGAGCGATGGGGTTTAGGAGTTAGAGAGAGATAGAGGGAAGCGATGAAGTTATGTTAGGGATTATGGGTTTATGAGTGGGAGAGATGAAGTTATGTTACAAATTATGGGGTTTAGAGAGAGAGAGAGAGAGAGAGAGAGAGAGAGAGAGAGAGAGAGAGAGAGAGAGAGAGAGAGAGAGAGAGAGAGAGAGAGAGAGAGAGAGAGGTTTTCAGATTATATGGTTAGAGAGTAGATTAGGGTTTAGAGAGCAATTTAGGGTTTAGAGAGTTGTTTAGGTCAACATATTTGGATTTAAACTTCAATATAGGAGTTAGCGTCTAATCTGATTCAATGTGAGTTTTAGTTCGAATTTGATTCGGTTTAATGTTGTGATTTAATTACATTTAATGTTTAGTTCTGCTCCTGCTTAAGGTTCAATGTTAAGGTTTCAATTAGAATTTATTTATGTTCGCAGTAAGAGGTAAAGTCTGATTTAGTTCAATCTAATGGTTTTAGTTGCCAGTTTCTAGTTGTTTCTAAATCTTTACCTTTATAACAATTTCTAATGATTTGTAATAAAAACAAAATAAAAATATTTAAATTCTCTAATTTACATCTAACTAATTTTCTATATATATTTAATAATTATTTTCTAAAGTTTCAAAACTTTCTAATTGTTGTAGTATTTTCTAAATTTTCTAATATTTTCAAAAATTTCTAATATTCTCGAAATTTTCTAATATTTTATAAAGTTTTAAATTTTTCTAACTGTTATAAACTAATTGAATCTAAATTTTCTATATAATTTTTTACTTTTTTTTATAAATAATATTTGATAATTTCTCTAATAATTTCTAAGTTTCAGTATATTTCAATACATTTTCTAAACTTCATCTAATATTAGAGTACTTAAAAATATAAACTTATAATAATATTAAAAAATTGAATTCTTTAAAACAATCTACATTAAAAATACACATTAAAAACTATATTTCTACCTAAGAAAACATAAAATAAAACATATTTAACATATTATACACATTAAAAACCATATTCCTACCTAAGAAAACATAAAATAAAACATAAAACATATGAGGGGGAATTGTTGACATGTCTGATCTAGCCGACTGTCTCCTGTAGCTCTTCCCACTCTGTAGTTCTCGGAAGTTCAATTGATGAAAATGACACACGGATTTGTCTTTACATGGGTTATATATTTGATGGGTTTCTAGCTGGATCCCTTCTGGCCAGACCCCTGCCGAGTTGTACACACAACTTGGTGCATAGTCAGTGCCATGTGTTTCTAGTTGAATTCAGTCCCCCCGAAATGCATTCGGCTGGATCCAGTCTGACTAGAACTGCAAAATTAGCCCCGAAGGTGACACAGATCTGTACTTTCACCCATATATGTTCATTTAGTGACTTTAGTTATTTAATGATGTTAATTAGATGAACTATTCAATGGATACTTACCCCATACTTGCATGTGTATGGTGTGCGTGTATGTTTTCATTATGTTTGACGTTTCTGATGTAGTTGAGGAAGGGAGTCGTAGTCACCTGTTAGTGAGGATCTACACGATGCAGCACTTTTTGCCATTGCCTATTTAGTTTAGAATATATGTGTTTGTACATGCATGGATTTTATGTAGATTGCATGTACTAGGTATCGACTTCCTTGAATTGCTAGGATGAGCGTACCTTATCCCAGTATTTCAATGGTATAAGTGGGGAGATAATTCTTGAGTCTGAATCCTAAACCTTAAGCCAATTGTCCTAGAAAATAGGACAAGTATTTGAGTTGTTTACCTGTTCAAATTTGTATAGTGACGTGAATTCATGATTTTGACCCTGGAGTTTGATTTTGTTCTTTGTCTTCAATTGAGTTGTCATATTTGGTTTTGTGGGTCTGTTGTAGTTTCTGTTATAATTAAATCGAATTAAAAGATGATTTAATGATTTAATTTAATGAAATTTTATAAAGAAAATTCAGTATTTAATTATATTTAATTAATTGAGCAATTAATTAAATTTAAAGATTTTATTAAAGTTCCATCTTTGACATATTTATATTTATTTAATTTAATGATAATTATTTAGGAGTTTTATTTTAATAATAAACTCTAAATAATGTTATTAATTAAGTTAATAAATATATTATTAAAAACGTCTTGTGAATTAATTAAATTTAAAGATTTTATTAAAGTTCTATTTGGGCATATTTATATTTATTTAATTTAATAATTATTATTTAAGAGTTTTAGGTAAGAACCTACAACACAATGGTAAATTGTGTGCCTCTTATCTAGGAGGTCTTGGGTTCGAATCTACTTGAGTGAAATAATTAAATAATAATAACTAATTAAAAACACAACAATTAATCTTGGCTTCAACCTCTTACCAATCCAAAAAAAATTATTTAAAAGTTTTTTTAAAATAATAAACTCTAAATAATATTATTAGTTAAATTAATAAATATATTATTAAAGTGTCTCATGATTTAATAAGAGAGAGAAAATATAATTTAATAAAGTTTATTTAAATTAAATTACATAAAGCTTATGAATGAAATTAAAATATAATAAATTAATCAAAGGGAAAAAGAAAATTAATTTAATAAAGATATTTTAAAATTGCTAAGAGTTGTGCATGAAAAGGTAAAAGATAATAAAGTAAGAAAAAATAATTGATCAACGTGTTCCCTCTCGAGATTGCACAATCAGAGCCTCAAATTAAGGGAGAACTCTTTATCAGAGATCTAGAGCTCATTTTGCAATTACATAGGTTTTGTAGGAGCAATTTCAGGAGAAAGGTTTTCAAGAAAAAAGAGAATTGTTGCATGTATTGTGCGTCTGTCAGTTTAGCATCAAATCTAGGTAGAATCTCATGGTTTATTTGTACAGTGGTTTTCATTCTTCAAACTTCTATCTTCTTCATGTCTGGATAAATCTGTTTTCAAAGTGTTTAAATGTGGTTGAAAACCCTTGCGATGAAATTTTCTCTGCCTTGTTCTTAATACATCTTTGAACAAAGTAATTTGATTAAAACCCTTGTTGTATATTTTACTTATTCTTCGTTTGAATTTATTTGTATTCAAGAAATTGAGTTTTAGAACCCTCATTCTATGAATTTTAATAGTTGGGTATTTTTAATTGGGAAGGGTTTTTGGAAATTTTCCATTTTTGGAAAGTTTCCATTTTTAGTAAGTTTTCATTTTTGAAAAGTTTTTTTTAGGTAGTTTCCATTTTTGAAAAGTTTATATTTTTAGTAAGTTTCTATTTTGGAAAGTTTCCATTTTTAGTAAATTTTATGCTTTTAGTAAGTTTCCATTTTTAGTAAGTTTTCATTTTTGGAAAGTTTTCATTTTTTAGTGAGTTTCCATTTTTTGAAAGTTTTCGTTTTAAGTATGTTTCTATTTTTTGAAAGTTTCCATTTTTAGTAAGCTTCCATTTTTGGAAAGTTTCTCTTTTTAGTAGGTTTCTATTTTTGGAAAGTTTTTATTTTTAGCATGTTTCCATTTTGGAAAGTTTATATTTTTAGTAGGTTTCCTTTTTGGGAAAGTTTTTCCAAAGTTCAATAAATTTAAAATTATTATGGTAATAATTGATAATTATTATTATTAATAATTTTAATAAATATTAATAAAATTTAAAATTTAATTATTTGAAAATTTGATTTATTACTTTATTATTTAAATATAATTCTAAAGTAAATTAAAAATCAAAGAATTTAATTTGGAGAATTAATGTTTTCTTTTATAAACTTGGATGTATTTATATGGTTTAGATATATGAAAATGATTTGTAATACTAGGAAAAATTTATTATTCGAAAACCTTAGTAAATATAATACTTTGAGAAAATGAAAATTGAACCCTGGTTGAGATCGAAAACATTATGAACTGTAATATTTGAAAAATGAAAATGAAAATTTGAAAACCTTTAATGAAAATTAAACTGTTGTGTTTTCTAAACCTAATATTTTGTGAAAGTTACTTTTGGCTGTACTCTTTCTATGACATGTGATTTTACTATTGGGTTTTGGGTTGACTTAGCTTTGACCAAATCAGGATGTTTACCAAAGGCTCGGGAGTTCTATTTTGTGATGTCATAGTGATGTTTTGATCTCGATCTTTTATACTCAACCATAGTAATGTGTCTGGTATTCTCCATGAGGTGTTTTAATGTATTGATTGTTATTGTTTTCCAGTGTTCTTGTGTGAAACTGAGGTGAAGGGTGTGACCTATTTGATATAACCCTTAAGTCTTTGATCAGTTGTATTTGGATTACTTTTCAGTTGGTTGTATAGGACGAAGGTGTTTGTATGATTTGTTCTTGGGGATGTCATGTTATGACATGGATTGGTTTATGTGTAATTGATTTTTGACCAGTCTTGTTAAGATGATCGTATTGGTGGAATTTGTGATTATGATCAGTGATTTTCTATATTTATTAGTTGCTTGTTTAAGAATTGATATGTATGGTATGTGGTCTTTTGTGATCTTTTGATTTTACTGAGCTTAGGGTAGGTTATCTGAATGTCATGTTGGGAAGTGTTTTGCAATGGAAGTCAAAGCCCTAAAGAGGCTGCCTGGGTAGCCTATTGTAGGTTGTTTTAATAAGTGATAACATTTCATTAAATGGGTTTAGAATGAACTAATAAGATATTGGTACTACAGAAAGTCGCTAGGGGGTAAAAGACTAGTTGGGTAACCTTAGATTGACTCGTTGGTATGCCTTGTTTGTACAAAAGGATATTGATGTCGCATAGAGACACTAGGGGGTCGGAGTCCAGAGAGGCCACCAAGGTAACCTTAGAGTTGGTTCATGCGATGACACATTCCCACTTACATAGTAGATTTCCTACGTGTTTGTGTTGCCTCTAGGTTTATTTGATACTTGTGTCTTGGTACCTTGAGATAGTTTTTTTTCAGGTGATTCCTTGAACCTAGCTATTGATTTTGACTTTTGAGTTTGTTATCTTGTTTGGGACTTGAGTTTATCTCCTCAACATGGTGGGAGTGGACATTTCTGGGTTCCACGAGGTTGAGTGGTAGTGTTTTTGCTTATACCATTGAGATCCGACCAATGGATGCCACTGCTGGATGTGTTTGTGTAGATGTTCCTTTCTATCTATTCCTGTATTTCTATGATGGATGGTTATACTTAGTGTATTGTATTTGATTTCATAGATCTTACTAGATGATGTGATATATTTCATGATGTATATTATTTCAGCCTTTCATACTCTGTAACATGTATAGTTGATAATTGTGCATTCCGATTATTGCCAAGTGGCATTCAGGACAATTGTATATTATTTAAATGGATTTGAACTTGTAGTTAATCTTTCATGTGGATGTGTTATATATTGTATTTAATATTAATTAAATTTAAATTTGATTCAACATCATGGGATCCATAAGATTTATAACCTATTTATGTGTTGTTGATGTATGAGTGTATGTTAATTGCTTCCGCTATTCTATAACTATTTTTGTATCTTTATTTTAAAAAAAGAATGTTTGACAAACTTAGTGAAACTTTAGGTTAATTTATTTTGGGTCACATAGTGGGGTGTTACATTTCATATCAACATACTTGTTTACATTTCAAATACAATTGCATATCTATTGAATATCATAAATTCATTGTTAGATTTACTTCTACTACTTGCTAGCATTCTCTATTTCAATTCCATTATTAAGGTTGATTCCAAACCAGGGTTTAACCAAAGAAAATCACTTATCCAAATAAAAAAAACCATTTTTCTTGCAGATACAGGTGTGGAACATTGAATATCAGTGTAGATTTGAGTACCCTTTTTGCCGAACTTTTGGGATCCACAAACAGAATTTCCATTAGAGCAGTGCAGGTCAAGGTGAACTTTTTGGGGTAAGATTGTGCCCCTTTATCTAGATCAAAGTTGAACTAGCCTCATAAAGACAAAAGATTTTTGGGTTTTGTAGATCTCATAGTTTCGGTTGAAGGGCACAAAAATCAACAATTTATGAGACTATTTAACAGGGTTTTCAACAAGTTCTTTTTTGGAGGTAAGTAATTTCATTTTTTCATTTCAATATTAGTATTTCTAGATTTACATTCCATCCCCTTTCAATTCATATGTATGTGTAAAATATGGGTTTAGGGTCTCTTTCATGAGCATTATTCTAAACCCTATTAATCCATATTTTTATATCTTACATTTTTGTGAACCCAACAGGCTTACCCCCTCTCTTTTGTGGAATTAGATGTTCTATTATGTTTTTGGTGTTAGATTTCTCTTCATATTATCTTGTGTTCACCTTTACTATTCATTTTGGTGAACTTGTTTACGACAACTCTTTCTTTTTGGTGTTAGATTTGCATCGTGTGTTAGATCTTGCATATTTATAAAAGTAGGTTTCTCTTATGCTTAAGTTTCAAAAATACAAAAAAATTGCAAAATTTCTTCAAAAATACAAAAATATTTACATTTTTAATGCTTTTAGTGTTATTTTGTGTTCAACATGTATTATTTTTGTTTTGAATACTTTGATGAGGCTTTCATTACAAACAAGGATAAATCCCTTAATGAGGTACATGGAAGCGAGGATGAAAATTGTTTGAATGAGATCTCCATTGATCCTATTCCTATTTCATCATCCTCTACAACCTCTTCAATTGATCTTTACCATAGGGTGTGTGCATGGTTACCTTCATATTCTAATATTTACAACATTGATGCACCTAGAATGCTATATCTTCAAAATTCTATTCAAGCTATAGAGGCCTTTGAGAAAGTCCTTTGTGATAGTGATCAAGGTGTTAATCTCTTGTTTGCTATCAAACCTTTAATTCAAGAAGTTCAAGATTTGGGATTTACTCCTCCTATCACTAGTGTGGAACCTTCTTCCGTTCTTTTAACTTGAATTCCTACCTACACTTCTTCTATAGTGGTTACATCTCTTTCATCTCTTCCTGTGAGTGTTCCATCGGTGTCTTTACCTACCCCTCAGCCTGCTTACCATAGTATTCCTTATACCTATTCCAACCCTCTTCCAACTGTGGTTCTAAGTGTTCCTTTGGTTGTGTCTTCCATTCTCACCACTTCCTACACTCTTCCTAATCGTATCCTTCCTAACCTAGTTCCCAATCTAATTCCTAATATTTATATTCCCAAATCTCCATCTATTCTTCCTAGTTCTTCCCACACTTATGATGAGGTTTAAATTACGGCTTATGATGTAGATGTGCAACAATTCTTTAAATTACCTTCCCCTTCTTATTTGATCCATAATGACATTAAAGGGAAGAGAAAAGAAACTTCTCCTTTGAGGTTTCTTCATAATTTTACTCATCATTCTTCTATAAAATAAATATTTTCTCCTCTTGTCTCTTCACTGAGGGGCAAGAGGTATTTCATCCAGTCTCTTAGGATCCATTAGGCTTTTAGCATATAGTGTGCCTTGATCTTAATCTAGTATTCTTTCTGTACTATCTCCCTATGGTTTTGTATTATATTAATAATCATCCATAGTTTTCTTTTATTATTCCAGATATCTTTTCTAAAAAAATTTGTTTTACAAATGTAGCCCCTGTCTTCATCCTTGTGGGGCAAGGTTCTTCCTTCTTTCTCTTTGTCTAGGTATCTTCTTTCCTTAGCTTAGTGGCATTTTTTTTTATCTTGCAACATTATTTCATTATAATGTCTGATGTTTTGACTATGGATATCCTTTTCTATTAGAGGTTGTTGGCCTAAGTCATCACCTCTTCTTTATTTTGCAAATTATGTTCTTTATAAACTCTTGCCCTTGCTTTGGTGTTAGAGTTTTTTTCCTCATTCCAAAGATTCCTCTTCCTCTTCTTTATAGGGGGCTTGATGATTGAGTCTTTGTTCTCGCTTGGTTTATCTTTGAAGGATGATATTTTATCTAAAAGCACTTCTCTATGGTGAGGGTTTTTTTGATAAGATCTCTTTATTTGAGGATCCTTTTTCCATAAGTGACATATCCTTTTCACAATTATCTATGTTCTTCGATATAATAGTCAATACCCTTCACTAAGAACATAGCGTACATTGTTGTTAACAAGATATCTCCCTACGTTGTGAAGTAGGTCTCGTCTTTCTCTTCCTTATCATGTCTACTAGACATCCATGATAAGGAGGGAGGAATATATAGGGTCTCCCTTGTACTGTAGTTTTTTTAATTTACATGTGAAATCTTGGAAGGTAACACACATAAGTTGCTAAATCCTGAAGAGACACACATTTTTAAAAATTTCACTAAGCTAAATCCTCTGAAGGTAACACACACAAGTTGTTAAATCCTGAAGAGACACACATGTTTCAAAATTTCAATATGCTAAATCTTCCAAAGGTAACGGATATAAGTTGCTAAATCCTAAGGAGACACGCATTTCATATTCATAGTGATACAAGAGAGTGGATCTATGGGTATTCCATAAGCCATCAAAAGATGCATTACAATTGCAAGCACAATTTATGGGTGAACTATCGGGTTTGGCCACCTATTTGACTCTCCCTCCCTTGGTGATTCATGGTAAGGTGGGCATCTTACTAGGCGAGGTAATCACTTCCTCCTTTCTTTCTTTTCGCTTTCATGCTAGTAGGATTGGATCATGAAGCTATGTCATTTATAGTGTTGCTCTTGTCTTTCTTATGTAATCATTTATGCTTTTATGATAGCTTTCCAAATATGATATTAGTATAAGAAACATTTCTTAGCAAGGTTTCTTGTGCTAGTTGATTTGGGTTTGTTTTAGTACTAACCCCTCTTTTTGTGTCTTTTAGCTTTGTTTTTGTTTGTGTTTCTTTTTGCACCCTTGTGCATGTATGTTGACTTAGAATCCTTAGCTTGGGGGTTTGTGTCCTTAGCTAAGTGTTATTTTATCTCATTGTAAATCCACTTGGATATCTTCTTTCTTCTCCTTTACCAAGAATTTGCATTGAATCCACATTCTTGCTAAATTGGGGGCTTAATGTATCATCTTAAAATGGAAGCACTTCCATGTTAAGAGTGTTTAGCCCTTTGAGTAACTAGTTTAGGGTCATGTCAAGAACATGGAATGGGTCTTTGCATAGATCTAGTCTTTCCCCCCGTTATGCTTCTCTCCCCTTGCTTCCAGCCTCTTTCTGACAACTTTCTCTGAGGAATTGAAGACTTTGACTTTATGGGTCAATGACAACATGATGGGTCAAGGTCAACCTCGACCCTGACCTAGGTCAAGAATGACCATGGTCTTGAACTAGGGAAGAGTCAACCTTGACCCTGACCCCAAGTCCAAATTTCAAGTTTCAGAGGCTTCGAGATATTGGGCTTCGAAAACTTTCATTTTCCCGCTTTTGGGTCAATTGTTTTGGTCTTCAAAATGGTAAAATCTTAAATTGAATTTAATCTAGGTCCATTTCTAGGGGTTAAGGTTAATTGGGATTTAATTCTCCAATGTAGGCCTCTCTAGAAGTTTGTGCCCTAGATCACTATATAAGGAAGCTTCCTCCTCTCATTTTCTCTAACACAATATGTTAGATGATCCATTCTTTCCACAATCAAGCCAGATCAAGCAAGCATTCCATCAAGAATTTTAAAGGAAGCATCTAAGCTATTGTCCCCATTCAAGTTCTCTATTGAAGATCAAGGATTCAATCATTCAAGCCTTTGAAGGGATTTGGTTCAAGCATTCAAGATTCATTATTCAAAATCCTAGATCTAACCATCATGGTGGTATGATATTCCCTCAAGATCCTTTGTTCATCTTCAAGATCTATTCATTCTTCTTGATCCATTCATTCTTCCCTCAAGGTGTATTTCAAGTATATAATCATTGAGGTTTTGATTTACATTATTGAGTCCAAGCTTTCGTATCAACATACTTGTTTACATTTCAAATACAATTGCATATCTATTGAATATCATAGATTCATTGTTAGATTTACTTCTACTACTTGCTAGCATTCTCTATTTCATTTCCATTATTAAAGTTGTTCCAAACTGATGTTTTACCAAGGCAAACCCCTCATCTAAACAACAAAACCATTTTTCTTGCAGATACATGTGTGGAACAATGAATATCAGTACAGATTTGAGTACCCTTTTCCTCAAACTTTTGAGATCCACGAACATAGTTTTTTCAGAGCAGTGTAGGTCAAGGTCGACTTTTTGGGGTATGATTATGCCCCTCTATCTAGGTCAAACTCGATATAACCTCCAAAAGACAAAAGATTTTTGGGTTTTGTAGATCTTACAATTTCGGTTCAAGATCATAGAAATCAACAATTTCTGAGATTGTTTGATAGGGTTTTCAATAGGTTCTTTTTGGAGGTAAGTACTTTCATTTCAATATTAGCATTTCTAGATTTACATTCCATCCCCTTTCAATTTATATGTATGTGTAAAATATGGGTTTAGGGTCTCTTTCATGAGCATTATTCTAAACCCTATTCATCCATAATTTTATATCCTACAATGATTTAGTGGTAGAATCCTACAATATTGTAATACATATGATAGAGAGTATTTTTGTATTGGAATATGTATGGTATATGGTAATGTTCACATTTGAGAGAAGAGAATTCAAAGTGACACAATTTTTAGCTTTGATATTGATAGTCACTAGTAGTATGATCCACTCAACATAGTTGGAACAAATCTTATACAAAATGGGAACTCTATAAGTAAATGTCAACACATGAGAACATGCCATTGATGTACAAATTTAAAAACATGAACTTTTGGGATATGGTAAAAAAAGAGATGGAGAAATATGACTTTGAAAATAATATTTCAATATAAGAACTATCATTACAAATTATAACATTGCACAAATAGAATAGAAAATTGCAGCCTAACACATCCTACAATTTCTACTAGAAAGTTGATCAGCCATCTATAAAACCTATTCCACATGCCCTATTTGATCAATGCAGAGGTGGTAATTGGAGTCATAATTTTTTTTCTTCAAATTTTTAGAAAATGAGGATGAATATTGATGAGCCAAAGACCTTTGTAGACCTTTATGATTTGGATAAGGATGGAATATTTAGATAATGTGGAACAACAAGCATCCAACTAAAGTATAACACAATGATGATGAACATGAAGATAATAAGTATGAGGGCTTTTTCACAACCATTGATTCCACTCCTAAAACTAATACAATCTATTCATCTTTTAGTGTACTTGATATGGAGACAAAAAAAATTATGGAAAGGGGGGAAACATTATAGAAAAAATAGGTTATTTAGGTAATGGTGGCCTGGGTCCAACAGGTGATGGACCTTGGTATCCATTTGTCATACTAGATCTACCAAAATGTGGTAGAAAACTAGTTGTTAGAGATGAATTATCAGGTTCATCACAACAAGGTACTACTTAGTCTCATACCCTTGAACCTTTGTTTATTTCATCTTCAATTCTAATTCCACTTATTCAAAACACTCAGATTCAATCTAAATCAATTACCCCTACCACCGACGAGTATGGCATGGGTAGTTATAGTGGTCCATAAAGGGCATTACAACTAGACATGACAATAAGGAATCTTAGTGGTTTAGGCAGTTTAAAGAAGCAAAAGGTTATGACAATAATGTCAATGGTCAGTCCATCATTTCTCAATACTAAACCAATAGTGAGTGCATAATTTCAGTACTAATCTAATGGCGAGTACGATAATTGCCACTGTTATAATTTCTTTAGGACAAAACCCTCAGAACAATCCACAAACTCCACTTACTAGTGATGATGGGACAAGATTAGGAATGGGTTAGGTTGTTTCTAATCTTCATAATGATATTATTAGAACCATAAGCATAGGCGGAGGTAAGTACATCACTACAAATGTTATTTCTCCTTTCAAACATTCAATTGTGTCAGTAAACCTAGATTTTTCTTACAATAATTTTGTGTTCTAACTTTGAGCAAGAAAATGATAAGACAAAATAACAAGACATTGAAGAGGGATGCAATTGTTGCAACTTGTGATGCAAATCCTACATCAAGTAAGGTATTTCCTACATATGACCAAAACAAAGAAATGATGGAGTTCATGGTTGTTGTGCCCCACCTAGAGATAATAATCTATTAGAGAGTCAGATAGATCCATCAAAATTTCATGTTAGCACTTTACAAATGAATTTTTCCAAAATAAAAAATGTGGAACAACTTAGTATAGAAATAAAGATCAGCGATGTGCGGTATACAATTCACTATGTGTGTGTGTGTGTGTGTGTGTGTGTGTGTGTGTGTGTGTGTGTGTGTGTGTGAGAGAGAGAGAGAGAGAGAGAGAGAGAGAGAGAGAGAGAGAGAATTTGAAGATGAAAATATGGAGGTATAACTAAAATTCTGAGGGAAAATTTGGAAGAAAATAATTTAAAAATTTAGGATGAAAATATGGAAGCATAACTAAAAAATCTAAAGGAAAAATTGGAAGAAAGAAATTAAAAAATCTAGGATGAAAAAACATCTTCAACAAGTTTATTCAAAAAAATGGAGATTACGATAGAGGAAAACTGCAAATTAAAAAAAGAATTGGATATCAAAAAGGTAGAAGAAAAACAAAGGAAATAAAAAAGTTTGTGAAAATCAATTGCAAAATTGAGGGAAAAGATATTGAAGAGATACATAGGACAAATAAATCAATGAAAACCTATGAAAACACCTCGAATGAGTCAAATGAAAAACTTAAAAATATAGTAAAGAAAATTAAAGAAACTATTTAGGGGCAAATAAAGGCAAATGGTTGTTTTTATTGTTTATTATTATAATACAAGGCTTTGGTTGTTTACCAATAAAAAAATAAAAATAAAGGCAAATGATTGTAAGTTGTGTGATTGGTTTGAATTAAATGAAAGTGTTAGAGATGTTTTTGGGAAGCTCAAAGAACACATTGAGAATAATATAAATATTTATACTAAAAAATAGAATTTGAATCAAACCAATACAAATAATGGAAGACGTTTGACAAGCAAGGGAATTCATGACCACATTCTTGTAACAATAAAGACATCATGTATCGTTGACAAAATGTAAGAAATAAAGGGAAGGAGAGGGAATTTTGACCTCATATGGGAGAAAGCTCACCAAGATGAATATTAAAAAAAAACCAAAATGATAAGTCTTGGTTTTTCGAATCCTGATCCTACTAACTCATTAATGAAATTTGTTGTAAGCTAAAGTTGGAGGACACAATAAAGTTTGAAGAGCACTATGAATTGCATTAAACAATTTACAAAATTGAATGCAATATTGGATGAAACATTTCTTTCAAGTCACTCTTCCAAGTATGGATTTCAGACGAGGTTGAGGGTCATTTACTATAACATGACAAATATTGACCTTCCAAATGAAGCATAATGGAGCACCCTAAAAAGACTAGTAGAATCATCTAATGATTGATCGATCGTAGTATGTGAAAGTACTTTCAACAATCTCTATATTTGATTTCTAATGGCTTGAATTGAGTTTAAAGTTTGAACTTTGTTTCTTGAATATGATAAATGTAGCAGAATCCATATGTCAATTTATTGAACTGACCTATCAAATGCAAAAATGTATAGTTGCAAAGAAGTTGTGATACTAATTTTTATGTTGAGTCTTCACATGAGGCAAATTGACATGGAGCTATTGTTGCTCCCTTCTTTCTATAAAAGTGAATTTAGGGTCATTTGCTAAGGGTTATGATTATGAACTTGGCTATTGACTTTTGCAAATAGAGTCACATAGAGACTAGAGTTATCTACTTATTACTAGTAATGATGATTTCATTTAATTGTATCACATATATAAATAAAGTAATGAGAATATCTATGAATTATCTCGTATAAATTTCTATATTTTAAAAATATTAATGAAAATCTTCAAGAATTATACCATATTATATGAGTTGAATAATGAAAATAAAAATCAATATTAATAGTAAAATTTGAATGATTAATGACATCATCAACCATATACACATTTTTGACATTGAAATATGTTATAATTCTTATCTTTATTTTTTTATTAGTAAATGAGCGAAGCCTTATATAATATAAAGTAATAATAAAATACAGAGTTCTCCGTTCAAATGGGCACTGGTAGGAAAGAATAGAGTAAGAAAACCTCTATCTTGCCCGAGACCAAGGTCCTATATTATACAAATTTAAAAGGGGCATACCCCAGTATAAGTTTCCTCAATATATTTCTTTCATAGTTATACACAATTTTCATCATTGTTCTTCCTTGATTAATTGGGCTTGCTTAGCAACAAAGGAGAGATTGAAAGAAAACCATTTCCAGCTCCAAGTTTCAAATGATCTACAAAGGGTTAGATCAAACTATGCATGCCATAATCAACACCACCCTCTGGATATTAGTCAAAAAAATATAAGGGATAAAAACTAGAAATCTGCCTAGCTACCAACTTTGATACCAATTGTAATGAAAAACCTTTGGTGACCTACAAATGTTAATAATAGATTCCACATCTCTTTGTTCTAATTTCTATCTCTAAATGTAGATTAGTAACAATTGAGCCATAATTATACCTTGATTTGACAAGATTTTTTGAAGTTACAATGTATAAATTATTGGGAATCAAGTTAACAATATTACATAAATGATGATCTTAATTATTAATTATTATCTTTTGATCTTTATTATTCATTACTTGCTCATTTTTCAGTTTTTTATCTTGTAATTATAGTTTAATCGAAATCATTAGCTATAATAAAACATTTGAACTCCCTTAAGTATTTTAAATCCAAACTGATAATCTTATTGATCATGATGGAAGCTTATAAAGGCTTAATATCAGACTAAATTCTAAAAGCCTGATATCAAAACCTAACTTCTACTTTACTAATATCTATTCCTTCTAAATATTAAAACCATCCTCTATTTATAATACCCAGAAAGCTCATGATTAAACGTCTACGAAAGTGACCCACTTTGAAATGTCCACAACAGATACCATTTTAACTGAAGTAGTAAACAAGGTGAAATTACTAAACATAAAGGTAATAGATTATATAGTATTCATAACATTTAATATTTACAATCAAAATTCTCCTTATTAGGAGATTCTCCCACTGCTATGAAGTTTATATCCTAAAGATTTGAAATATGCCAAACTTCATATATGAAGAAAGAGAACCTAAATAAGAGGGGCCTTAGGAAAGACAGATCAAAATTGACCCAAGACTGAAAGAGAAAAACATAGATAACCATATCCAAAGACAAAACCCTGCACTCAGGATCCACTACAATACTATCTATATACTAAAATCAAAGGACTAAATTTCATCCTTTTTCATGAATACCATAATAATTTTTGAAGCTTCTTTATTGTTGGTCATCGGGCACCCAGGAGGAAAGATAAAGGTAGTTTGCTCTTTACTAGATTTATACAAATTGGGGAGAATGAATTCTACATTCTCCAAATTTTCCAAATCCACCTCTGGCTCCACATAAGCAGTATAAATGTTAAGGTAGTTTTGGAGCCATACCACATTTGGCTCAACCACTATTTCTCTCCATCAAAGAAGGAAGAAAATGTTCGTCTCCATCATTTTCCATTCTCTGTAAAACTTGACATTGTCCCTAATAGTCATAATGGGACACTTGAAAACCTTGGCTAAACCTAAGCTACTAGGCGGATGGCTCATGTATACCTCTAGGAGAGGGATCCTTTGATTATCAATGCTTAAAACTACATGCTCCAATCCTTCTAGCCAGGTTAGATTGAAGATACCATCACAAATGTTAATAATCAAGTCTTGCTCAATGTTAGCCCTAGCTAGATATGCTATAAAGGACCTAATAACAGATCTGTTTGTACACCATGTAAAATCATAGTTGAAAGTTTGTTCTCCTAAAACCCTAATAATTACTACCCTTGAAAGATCATCCATAGGATTCAAAATCCTATTCCACCTTTCAGGTTTGACATTTCCCCTGAAAGCCATAGTCCTAACCTTTAAAACATAGAAAATGACAATTGTAGATTCCATACTAAAACCTACTCAGGAATTCTTTTAGTAAAATGACACTTGACATACTGATAGAGAGACACCCCATTTATAAGGAGGAGGTGTCAAATTCTCTAGAAGGATGATAAAAAAAAAGATGTCAAATTTCTTTCTTTATTCGATTACCGATTAATAATGTTTTCTCCATCATTGCAGAGTAGTGTCTATAAGTTTATTAGGTTACCATTATAATAATTTATTATAATTCAATTCTAATCTTTAATATTTGAGTTAAATTTATCATTTATTTGAAGATTAATAATTCTTCATCATCTACTCCTATATTTGCTAGGTTATCAACTTTTCAGTTTCCTTCTCAAAAAAGTGTTGAATTCTAGTTTCTTCGAAGCGATCAAATAACTCTAAAAATTCTTCTAATTTGGAATTTAATACCCAAATAGGATTACTCCTCTTCCTTAATGAATTGAGCACAATTTGAGAATCCCCTTCTATTATAAGTCTATTTATTCCTATAGTGAGGCATAGTTGGAGACCTTCTTGGGGGGTTTCAAGTTCGACTAAGTTGTTTGTCATAATTCCCATAAACTTCACTCTTTTGATGATCCATTCCCCATTGTCCTTGTTTATGATACATCTTATCCCTGCTTTACTTGGATTGCCTCTTGATGCCCCATCAAAGTTCAATTTTGACCATTCGTACAAGGCCGGTACCCATTTGCACTTATCCCTAGCCTCTTGATTACTTTTCTTATAAGTTAGCAGTGCGTTTATAAAGCTATTCCAATTTCTTTTCATTATAACATCCCATTCTGAGAATGCTCCTTCTTCTTTGATCATTTTCCTAAGATATACATTCATGACTTCAATAATGCTTGCTTCAATTTTGTTATATAACATGGTACTAATCATTTCCTTTTCATTAAAAATCCTTCTATTTCTTTCTTTCCAGATTTCTCACATGAGGATGGAAGGACAAATGCTCCACAGTTTTTCATAGATATAGAGGGATTTACCTTTCAACCAACCTTTCAAATTTCTCTCCAAATTGTTTGGTAAGGGTGAGGTTGAGGCAAGCTTTTGCCTGAGCCATTCCCAACATTTTTTTGCGTAAGAACATTGGAATAATAAATTATCAATAGTTTCACTATCATTTTTACATAATACACATCTTGATGGTCCCTCAAATCCATTCTCTTAAGCCTATCTGCCATTAAAATTCTCTTTTGGAGGACAACCCAGAGGAATATTCCTACTTTTGAAAGGCAAGCATAATCCTAGCATAGCCTAAGTGGCAAATCTACCTATTTCCATCTTTGTGATTGAATAATAAGATTGTAACCTCTTTTAACACTGTATCTACTGTCTTTGGAGGCTCCTCCGATTAATTTTATCTCCTATTTCCATTTGATTTACTTTCCTCTTTTGAAAGATGTTTTCAAATGTCTCCTTTTGTCTAATTTCCAGATCAATACCTTCTAGGGTTCTCCATGCCCATTCTACTTTTCTATTTTCCTCTTTCTTGTATTTATAATTGCTGACATGTTCCCCCATAGGTTTACAAGAGTATTTTTTACATTTGCTAGAATTCCTAAGCCATCCATGAGGAGATGACCATCCCACGAGTCCTCCCAGAAGAGTGCTTCCTCTCCCCTTCCAATGTCCCAAGTGATAAATTTGCTTATTAGTGTTCTACATCTTACTATGAAGTTCCAACTGACTGAACCTTTAAGTAAATGTTGCATCCTAAAAAGGGAGGTTGGATCTATTGCATTTAAATATTTGTTATAAAGAATCTTTGCCCATTTTTGGTCCTTTTCATGGTATATTCTCCACACTAATTCAGCTCCTAGGGCTTCATTCTGCGAGTTCAAATTTTTTATCCCTAAAACCCCCTAGTTCCTTGGGTTTGCATATGTTTTCCCATTTAATTAGTGCCAAATTTTTATGTTATTTTGTGTCATTCCAAAAATAATTTCTAAGCTTTACTTCAATCCTCTTGTTCATATTCTTATTTAATGGAAGGCATGATAAATGATAGGTTGGGAGTGCTAACAAAATTGCTTTAATTTTTATTACTTTGCTTGCTTTTGTTATCCATTTTCCTTTCCAACTTCCTATATTCTTCTCCATTCTTTCTAGGATATTGTTGCATCCTTTTTTGTTTTTGGAGCATTTTTCTATTTCTATCCCTAGATATTTACAAGGAAATATTCCTGTTTTATATCCCATTAAATTACAAATCTTGTCTTTTACTACAGGTTTGGTATTGATAAATAAAATTTTAGATTTTTCAACATTCACTTTTTGACCTGATGCTTCCATATATTTCCAAATTATATTTTTGAATTTTTGGGCTTCCTCGAAAGAACTTTCTCCCAACATAATTATATCATCTTCAAATTGTTGATGCGTAATGTTAGGGATGTTCTTAGTCACTATGATCCCGTTGATTCTTCCTTCGATTTGTGCTTTTTTTATTGATCTTCCAAATGCTTCTGCCATAATTATGAACATAAATGGAGATAGAAGATCTCCTTTCCTAATGCCTCTTGAAATGTCAAAATATCCTTCTGGGGTCCCATTAATAAGGAGCGATATTTTAAGGGTTGAGATGCATTTAGAAATTAAATTCACCCATTGGTAGGAAAATATAAAGGCTTCTAGAGGCTTGCAAAGAAATCTCCAATCCACCATGTCATATGCTTTTTGTATGTCCAATTTAATAAACATACTTGCCTCTTTACTTTTGTTTGTTGAATGTATTGTTTCCTGTATAATGATTATTCATCTAGAATTGATCTACTGCGAAATAAACCTATTTGCTCCTCCAATATAATTTTGGGTAGAATTAATTTAAGGCACCTAGATAAAGTTTTAGACAACATTTTATAGATTGTGTTACAAAGTGCTATAGGTCTAAAATCCCTCGGAGTTTTAGATTCATATTTTTTTAGTATCAATGTTAAGAAAGTATGATTGATTTTTGATAATATCAAACCACCATTTCTTGATGCTTCTTTAGCTTTCCATAAATCTATTCCAATAATATCCCAACACTTTTGATAGAAAAATGATTGAAATCCATTCGATCTTGGTGATTTATTTGGATTCATACTAAAAAGAACAGATTTAACTTCTTCAAGTGAAATAGGTTTGTTTAGAAATTTATTGTCTTCTGAGGTTACTAATTTTGGAATAGATTCAAACATTTTCCTCTATGCTAGAAAATTAGAGCTATAAAAGTTGTTAAGAATGTTTATGAAGTAATATATAAAGGTTTTTGTAATATTAGTGGGGTTTTCAATTACATTCCCTATCATGTCTTTGATCTTAGTTATTTTATTTCTAGATCTGTTAAATATAGTACTGTTATGAAAAAAATGTGTATTATGATCCCCTTCTGTTAGCCAAGTTTCTCTTGATTTTTGTCTCCATAAGATTTCTTCTTCTTGTTTTGTAAGCAACTCTTTTTCTTTAGAGTATTTTGTACTATCCATTCTCTCTTTTATTATTTCCTCATTTGTATTATTTATATTTTCTTCGTTTTCTAATTTTTCTTTGAATATGTTGTTAAAATGTGTTTTATTCCATTTAAGTATGTTTTCTTTTAACATTTTCATTTTAGACACAAAACAAAACATTTTTGACCCTTTAAAATCTCCTTATGTCCACCAAAATTTAATTTGTTCCATGAAATTGTTGTCAAGGAACCACATTTCTTTGTGGTTTACTAGGTTCAGATAATTCTATCCTTACTGGAAAGTGATCAAATCCTACTATAGGCAAGATTGTTGATTATAGCTTCATATCTAAATTTCTTAATTCCCCTTTTAATAAGAATCTATCCAAATTTTCAGCTATATAGGTGAAATATTTCCACCTATTATTCCAAGTGTATGTTCCATTGTTTATAGGAATATCCAATAAATTATTAATTTCAATCCAATTTTTAAAGTCTATAGATGCTTGTGAGATATGTTGCATTCCTCTGTAATTTTTATCTAGATTTAAAATTGCATTAAAATCACCTCCTAATAGTATGTTTTCAGTGTTGTGATTACTTATGAATAAGTTGATTTCGTCCCATATCCATTTTTTTATTTGCATTATGAGTCGGACCATATACATTGATTAGTATTATTTGTAGATTACTCCTAACACTCTTAACTTTACAACTCATTTAGATATGATTGGAGTTAATCAATTCTAGATTAATTTACCTTGGATTCCATATTGGTCCTAACCCTCTTGAGGCTCCTCTTGATTCTTGTAGAATCATGTTCTAATTTCCTATTTTCTTTTCTAATTTGATTCCTTCTTCTTTGTTTAGTTTTGTTTCTTGTATTAATATAATTTCATATTCAAATTGAGTTAAATTTCTCTTTATTAATCTTTTTTTGCTAGGGGCATTTAGGCCCCTAGCATTCCAAGTTGTGATTTTCATACTAATCTGGGAAGGCTCTTCCCCTTCCTTGCTTTTAGAATTTGGTTGATTTTTTGCTATTCTTTTGTCTGGCCATCTGCTTCTCTCAGTTCTCTTAGTGGTTTCCTTCCTCGTTTCAATTTTTTCTTGCCACATTTTGGAGTTTTAATTCCTTCTTGATTAATATGGATACCAAGATTTTCCAAATTTTCTTATGTATTATTGATACTCTAGTTTTCTTCCACTTCCTCTTCTTTCTCTCCTTCTATCTCCATTATTATGTGTTTTTCTAAATCCATATGTTCTTCATTTTGTAATATATTATCCTAATTTTCATTATTCTCTGCATCTTCTCTATCATCTAATGTTCTTTGTTTTGTGTCCATCAATACACCATATTCTACCCAATTCTGCCATATTTCTTTCTCATTTCGTTCTACTAGATGTTGATCCTTTTCTTGTTCTAAATGTTCTCATAAGTTCCTAATTTTTGTTAGATTCAATTCTTTTACTCTGTCTCTTCGTTCTCATGTCTTCAATGATTCTGAGTTCTCTTGAACTACAAAGTGATCTACCTCGTTCTCTGGAGTTTCACAAAATTTGTAGCTTCATTTTTTTCTCTTTTTCTTATAGCGATGTTACTCCATTGAGTAGATGATGCTAGAGGAATTACCCCTAGAAAGTTGTGTTCTTCATTTACTTCTCCATTGACTTCATTTACTTTTGCCAATACTATTCATCCTTTAATTTATACCGGTGTATTCATATCCATCCTTTGTGTGGTCTCTATACTAAATAACCATAGATTTTCTATGTCCTCCACTGATTTTGTTCTTTCTAGTTCCTATTCAAGGCCTTAGCATTATTTTGTGTCCCAAATCCATCCTTTTATGTCTCTCTCCACTCTTTTTGTTTTTCTTTTTCTTTGCTCTACTCAGTTCTATTCTTCTGATCTCTTATTGCATTCAATTTTTCTTTTTATGGTTTTCCAGAGTCTCTGTTGATCATATGATTTCTATTTGATCTATAACATCATTCATTTTTAGTGTTATTTCTTCATTGAGTCTTTTTATTTCTCTGATGTTCTCCTCTAATTCCTGGGCTTCATTTTCCACAAGCTTATGTTCTCCTTTTAAACTTCCTTCTTTTTTCCTTGGCACATTAAGGAGTTGTATTCCTTCATTGTATCTTCTCTAAAATCTTCTGGCTGATATCCTCCTCCTCTATTTATCACAATTTCTTTTTTATGCTTCTTAGAACACTTTGAATCATTGCTAGATCTATTATCTCACTTTCTTTTGCTTCCTTATTATCTATAATCACTATGTTGTCTATTTCATTCTTCTCTCTATCTATTCTATGCTTCTTGTCCTTTTCCTTCATGATCTCTTCTATTTTCTATTCCCCTATATTTTCATCAAGTCTAATTTCCTTAAAGTCTGAGCCGCTTGTTGCCACTCTTCTTCCTTCTTTAGATAATTAACATATCTGATTTTTCTAGAGTAAATGGTATATTTGATTTTATAGATTGATCTATTAGTTGTAATTTTAATTTGTTCTTGGTCGTTCCAATATGAATGAAGATGTTGATGTTATAAAGTTCTACTGGAATGTTATTTAATGTAATCTAGATTGTTAAATTAAGATTTTTGACCTCTACATCATTGAAATTGGGTTTCCATTAATTTTAAAAAAAATTGTACCCTTTTATTAGTTTTAACTCATTTTTAAGCAGATTTGGTCTAAAGTTTAAATTTTTGCAATTCATATAAACTAAAAAATCTAAAAGGAAATATTTACTTACTTGGTTAGCATCCATAGATTTGATCCATTTCACCATTTTTGATCTCTCAACTTTCAGACCCATCCATACAACATATAGACTGCTTCTTTCACATTCAAACCATTTGTCTTATGTGATTTTATCACTGATGATGATTGCATTCTCCACCTTTGCTTTTGTTTCATGGTTTGCTTGTGCTCAATAATCTAATATGCCTTGATAGAAATTGTCGAAGTGAAATATATGCTTATAGGGTTTGACAAACTTGTCCAAGGTGGAGATAATTGACGAATAGTTAGGGATGAATTTTGGGTGTGAATTTAAGGGGACACTATTGGCTTCAGAGATAATAGGGGGCTTTAGGAAACTTTGTGTTTCACGGAAAATAACGATATGTTTCTCTTTAGGCAAAATGATAGAGTTTAAACTTGGCCTTTGATCCTTCTTTGCATACCTAGTTTTTTGAAAAAAAAACTCTACTTGTTTATTCCTTTTATCTTCCTTGTTTTCACCATGAATCTGCGTTCTTCTTCTTTGATCGATCATGATATTTTTCTTTGGATTTCTTTGTTTTCAAGGTCAGACTTGCATCCATCCTTCCTCTACTACCAAATATTTTCTTTGAACAATCTAATCATGTGATCGAGGGTTCTGATTCCTTGGTCTTCCTATGTAATTTATTTGATTTTGTGTTGCTATTTCTTTTGATCTTTCTTCATGCTTTTCAATCGGGATATCAAACTGATTCCTCAGCTTGATAGGCTATGTATTAACACATTTATGTATTTTAGGGTTTTGTTCTTTGGTCTATGATAACAATTAAGAATAGGGTGTTGGAAATATTCAAGATATGATAGGTTACTGAGAGGGGAGGGGTGAATCAGTAACATCAAAACTTTAAAACAATTCAACACTTTAACCATATATACTATTCACCATTCATTCATCTAATCTACTACATATATGAGAGAACAAACATTTATAACACATATACATAGTGATTTGGTGACCCATAAACCTTCTAGATAGAAAGTAAAATTGGGGTGGGGATGATACCCACAAAACTTCATTACTGTAGTATGAAGTTGGCCTGTTAAGGCTTACATTGACCACTTTTGGTGATCTGCCCTGTTAGGAGCACAAAGGATTGCTAGGTCCACCTTGATAAAGGATTTAGAAACATACATTAAAGTATGCACTCTGTTAGGAGATTTATACAAAAGATTGTTAAGTCTACCCTGTTAAAGGATTTACAAAATTGATTCACCTGTTAGGATGAAACAATGGATCTACTTACAACTTGATTAGATCCTTAAAATATAGATCACCTCTTGTGACTGATGAATCTTTTTACTGCTCCTTGTGGACCTTACTAAATACTCTACTTTGCTGCTGATTCACTTTCATTCAAAGCTTTTCATATCCATTCCTTCACATACATCTCTACTTTGTAAATGATATATTACATTACATATATACCATTCCAATAATTACAATTGCAAGGTCGGCCAAAACATAAGTGAACAAAATATTACCGAGTCAGCCAAATAGTAGAAAACTCGAGTTCTTCAAGCTGACTTGGTGACCTTTTGATACTCGGCATCCATTGTATTACTTACATCGTCATGCACTTGGTAGAAGTAGATGCTCGATCCATACTAACCACACAACGTAGCTTGGAACTCGGTAACCATTGGAGATGGTAGATATAGTGTTATTCGGTAAAAACTGGATCCTTCATTTACCTTGATTTCACTCGGTAAACACTATACTTTCGTTACTTGGTAAACACTGCACTTCCATCACTCGGTAAACATTGTGAAGCTTGGTGAACACTGTAAACTTGGTAGACACTGCTGGATTGCATATTCACTCAATATCTTCATGAATGCTTGGTATACACTATAGACACTCAGTGTAAACTACGAAGCTCAGTTAACACTAGAATGCTCAGTGTGAACTGCGAAGCTCGGTTAACACTAGAATGCTCGGTGTGAACTGCAAAGCTTGGTTAACACTAGAATGCTCGGTGTGAACTGCGAACCTCGGTTAACACTAGAATGCTCGGTGTGAACTGTGAAGCTTAGTTAACACTAGAATGCTTGGTGGCTATACTGATGTAGATAAGTGTTGTCACTAATGGCAATAATAACTTAATGCCAACAATCTCCCCCTTTGGCATTAGTGACAAAACACTTATAAGCCAAAACATATGTACATAACTTGACTCAATGAATTTTGGTTTTTCAAAATTGATCTTTGTAGAACTGTTGCATATACATTTCTATATATCTTCTTGATTACTTATAATGTATATATAAAGATTCTTATGTACACATGCTAACTCTATTGAGTGCTAGCTCCCCCTATCACTCATAGTGATAACTCTCCTCACTTATTATGCAGAATCTCTCCCCCTTTTTGACAATAATGCCAAAGGACTACATATATACAGTTTATATGACTACACCAAAGTGAGATAGAAATTCTTGATGTACCTTGAGGATGGTAGCAAACTTGTTATCCCAAGTCTGCTGCAAGATTTGACAGGTGGAGAGAGCAATTTGAACTTCTGCTGATAATTGGATCAAGTGATTAGCCACTAAGAAGTTTTGATCTTGGACCAATGTTTTGCAATGAGTAATATGTTTCTGCATTGTGTCCATGATAAAAAGGATCATGTTTTGGATGTCTATGTAGACTAGATCCTTGCTTCCTCTCTCAATAGTTCTACCTGTAGATCTACCAAATATCTGATTTTGGTGTGATGGGAGGTTGTGGAGGAGGAGTCCACCTTTGGCTTGGAAGCATTTAATTGCATATCAATGTCAATCTTATTTAACTTATCCTTTATTTCTTTGGTAAAACCAGAAACATCACAAAGTTTGGCAAAAAGTGATGCTGCATTATTAAAAGAATTTTCAAAATTTCCCAAAAATGTTGACAATTCAACTAGCTTGATTGCTATCTTTTGAGCAATATGCTCTAGCACCTTATTATCAAATTTCTTTTCAGCTTTCTCAATAAGTTTCTCTTGTCTGGAAGAATCTTCATTAAATTTTTGTACTGTCTCATCTAACTGAATCAAAATGTGTTGAGTAGAATCTACTTCAACACCTATAGCATCTGTAATTATATTCTTGGCATTTTCAATTATTCTGTATTCCTTATCCCTTTCTGATCTTAACTTCTTCTACATAGCTTTCATCTCTATGAGTTCACTGGCTAACCTCATCTCTTCAATGGTAGCATTGTCATAGTCAATCTTTGGAATCACTATCTTGGTGTCTAAGTCAATGTCTTCTGCAATTTCCTTTCCAGTGATTAGAAGTTTTAATGGATGCTTTTGTTTGACTTCTGTGATGACTGGTTTGACCTTAGGTATAGACACAATAGTGGAGATAGAAGGGCTAGCAGTAGGAACTAGGATAGGACTCAAGGATTGAATGCCAATAGAAGTACTAACCGGATCAAGAACTAAAACACTTCCCAAAAATGGAATCACACTCTATAGAGTACCCATAGTAGTATCTAAACTAATTGGAGTCAAAGTGGATATAGATGATGTTGACAGAAACAAAAATGTAGAACTTGCTGGAATTGATGGAGACAAAATTGCAGAACTTACTGTTACGCTTACTAATGATGAAAGAGTTAAGGAGGCTGACTTGGTGGCTGAAGAAGTGACAGATAGCTCGGTAGATGAAGTGCTTGGCACATCTGTTTCAGATACCTAGGTTGGTGAAGATTGAGCAATTGATGTGACTGTTGTGCTCACAATCTCACTTGCAGAAGCTATCTCCAAAGCAGATGTAACTGTCTTTGGTGGAGCATGAGGAAGGGATGCAATAACTTTTGCTGCAATTTTTATTGGATCTTCTTCATCTATTTCTTCCTCATGTGCTTCTTCCTCCTTGTCTTCTTCCTCTTTTTCTTCCATTAGTGCATACAGCTCTCCTAGAGTAACTGTGATGGATGGAGTGTTATCAAAATCATCACTGTCACTGTTGTCATCATCCTTGATTTCAACAGGGTCATCACTGGGCTTGTGCAGATGATAGATGTTCTTCCACATGTTTTTTGCATCACTTAAAACATGCTCAATGTCCTTAATTAAAATCAAACATGTGTGAAATCTAATCATCATTTTACCTTCATGGTTCTTCATTGCTGCCTTAATGTCTGGTTCAGTAAGACTTGGTAGAAGATTCTTTAAGAATTGCTCATATATATCTTTGTTCATTTGGGTGGCTGACTCCCACCTAGGTTGCAATCTCTCCAACAATTCTTTGGAGATTTGAGGGGCAAGTTGGTCTGGGGAGTATTTCCATTTTCCCATCTTATTGAGTACAAGTTCCTCAATTTGCATTTTTTCTGCATCTGTCCTTGTTTCAAATTTCAATGCCTTGAAATTTGTGATGCCAGCTCCTTCTTCCAATTGTTTCAACCTTTCTTGGAAGGTCAGTTGGGGCTTGCTAAACACTACTTCACCTTTGTTCTTACATTTTTCTCGCCTAGTGAAAACAACTGTGGAGGCTTTGGGTGGCTTGGTAATGATTACCTTGCCTTTCTTTCTGACTGGCTCTACCTCCTTCTCTGTTTCTTCCTCTCTATCTTCTGGTTCCTGCTCCTCTTCTTCATCTTCACCTTTTCCTTCGGTAAGCATAAGAGGGCCGATTTTAGTTTTCAACTTTGCTATCTTTCTTTTGCCTTTGCTTATGACCTGGGGTAGCTTGATTTCAAGCTCAATTCTAGTCTTGGCTTCATCATAAGTGCTAAAGGCAGTAAGTTTAGGATCTACAGGTTCATTTACCAGTGCTTCAATAATGTCCCTGGCCTCATCAATATTCACCTCATAGGGAAGAGGTTTTACCCATGCAACTCGGGGTCTGACTGCCTGAATGTACACTTTATCATAGTCAACCATGAAGCATACATCATCTTTGTAATCTTCAATAGGTTTTGGTGGAATTTGAAACCTATTATTCATCCTTTCCTTGAAATCTTCAAAATAATTATCCATGATGCTATCAAAGTTTTCACCCTTTTCTGCTACAAACTCATTTATCTGATATAGAATAGGAATGGCTTTTCTCCACACTACAGTTCCTTTTGATGGAAATAATTTTTGAACATAGAAAAATAAACAAGTCAATAAGGAACCAAATTTGTAGGGATTATTCTTTGAAGTCCTTATGCTATCCATGTTCTTGTTCAATTGTTTCAACAATAATTCTGATAGGTCAAATTCAAGGTTCTTTTTCACAATTTTGAAAGCCAAATCCACAGCCTCACAAGGCACACTGTTCAGACGACTGGGGCTATAAATTTTGTGGGCAATGACGTGAATGCCAAACCTTAATTAAATGTCAGAAACAATGCTAACCTTTAAACCTCTCCCATCCCACTTAGCTAGGGTTTTCTTTTGCAACTCCTCTCGACCTAGGGTTTTGATGGTTTTTTCTTTGCTAAGCATGGGGAGACCAATAATCTTATGAATCATCTTCTTGGTGATTAACACTGGTTGCTCTAACCATAGTTGCCCATTATGAACACGACTGAGTATGTACCTGATCCACTTAGTTTGAAAACTTCTTGGCATATACGAAATGTGGGTTAACCCTTTGGTCTCCAGATGTTTATGCTCAGGTTTCAAAGAACCATCAACACTCGTTTCTCCTAGGGCATTATCCATCTCTAGGTTTCCAATCTTTTGAACATAACATTTGAAATGAGTACGAATGTCATTTATGAGAAGTACCTTTGGTGGAGTTTGTGATTGAGCTCCATTGGGGTCGAGTGATTCTGTGATTGTTGGAACTAGTTTGAAATTTGGCACCTTCCACTCCACACCTTTAACTAGCATTTCTGAACTCTATTTTGCCTTGGTGCTGCTGCTACTCCCAGATGCCATTGCTACTCGGTAGGTGTAAGAAAATTCTGAACAAATTCTTCGCTTAAAAATTGTTTGAAATCGCTAGAAATTTCTTAGCTCTATAATTTGGTGAAAAATGAAATCAAATTCTGCCCTTTTGACGAAATTTTTTCCATAAATGCTTGGTACAAAGGTAGCTGAGATGACATAGTGCTTGATAGGCTATCATTCACTCGCTCGGTAGAAGCTTGCAACTCGATGATTGAATAAAACCTTTGTTGCTCCCGACCTAGCTCGGCAAGGTCTTCAACCGACTTTCCTCGGTAGATGCAACTCGGCAAAAGATACACTTTCTTTGATCCTTGTGTATCTGGAATACTAATTTGATCATTTTGCTTTCTTTTATTTTGGAACTGCTTGAGATATCACTAGAAGATGCAGTTCCATATTCTCCTTTATGAATCTAATTTAAAATGGTGGAGTCACCCACTTCTTGAGTGACATTGCCATCATTTGAACTATCTTGCTTGGTAGATTTTGGAATCCATTGTTGCCTCATCTACTTCTGAATGTTATCAGCTTTAGTTTTCTTTTCATCTTTGACTCTTCCTATATTCATGCAGTTTTTAGCTATATGACTGAGTTCAGTGCATGTATAACATCTTACAGTAGTGTCCTTCTTCCTTAGGTGATGTCTTACACAGTTTATACCAATATGTCCATATTCTCCACAATAATGAAATCTACACCAGGTATTGTAGTCCCATCCAAATATTACTTTAACAAGTTGTTTAGATGGATTGAATTATTTGGATCTGCATTGGAATGCCTTGTGACCATGCTTCTTGCATTTGTGACAATTGCCTTCAAATTTTGGTTTCTCCTTGCATCCATTAGCTTTATGACCATGTTGACTGCAATTGTAGCATTTACCATTGAATTTAGCTTTTCCATTACTCCAATATTTGTTTGATGTATGACCTAACTTACCACAATGATTGCAAGTAGGTCTTTGATTCCTTTGGGCACCTTGTTTGGAGGTTTCACCTTCTTCCTTATAACCAAGTCTAGCTTTACCTTTTTGTTTATGAAGATTTTGCTCACTTTGTTGATTTAATTGAGTCATGTCTGCTTGAGATTTCATCATTCTCTCATTGATTTTTTTTTCTGCATTTAGGTCATTTTCCAAACTTTCATTGATTTGTCTTTCAGATCTTAAGTCACTTTGTAAGCTTTCATTGATTTGTCTTTCAGTGATTAAATCATTCCTCAGGCTTTCATTCTCAGATCTCAGATTCATAACTTCTTCATTTGCATTAGATAGGTGATCTACAAGATCTTCATGCTGAAGGGATTGATTATTTCTTGCCTCTAAGTCTTCATTTTCCTTGTTTCTCTGTTCCTAAACTTCACATAGCCTGATTGATTGCATTTCTTGTTCTCTTTTAAGCTTTCTTACCTCTTCCTACAGAGAGCCATTCTTTGCTAGGAGTTCCTTGATAGCCTCATTTGCTTCATTTGAGCTACTTGATGGTAAAAGGTCTTCAATCTTCTCTTCAACATACTGATGGTCATTCATTTGTCTTGCAAGTTCCTTCCTTCTCTTTAGGGATTAAGAAAGATGCTCCTTAGCTCCTTTGAGTTGAGCCATGGCCATTTCCAAATCTAGCTTAAATCGTTTTCAATAGCTTTGTCAAGTCTGAAAATCTCCATTGTCCTTGATCTTTGCTCAAGCTGTCAAACTTTTTCCTGAGAACCAAACTGCTCTGATACCAATTGTTGGAAATATTCAAGATATGATAGGTTACTGAGAGGGGAGGGGTGAATAAGTAATGTCAAAACTTTAAAACAATTCAACACTTTAACCATATATACTATTCACCATTCATTCATCTAATCTATTGCATATATGAGAGAACAAACATTTATAACACATGTACACAGTGATTTGGTGACCCAGAAACCTTCTAAATAGAAAGTAAAACTGGGGTGGGAATGATACCCACAAAACTTCATTACTGCAGTATAACGTTGGCCTGTTAAGGCTTACATTGACCACTTCTGGTGATTTTCCCTGTTAGGAGCACAAAGGACTGCTAGGTCCACCTTGTTAGAGGATTTACAAGCATACACTGAAGTATGCACTCTATTAGGAGATTTATGCAAAATACTGTTAAGTCTGCCCTGTTAAAGGATTTACAAAACTGATTCACCTGTTAGGATGAAACAATGGATCTACTTACAACTTGATTAGATCCTTAAAATATAGATCACCTCTTGTGACTGATGAATCTTTTTACTGGTCCTTGTAGACCTTCTTGAATACTTTGCTCTGCCGCTGATTCGCTTTCATTCAAAGCTTTTCACATCCATTCCTTCACATACATCTCTACTTTGTAAATGATATATTATATTACATATATACCATTCCAATAATTACAATTGCAAGGTCGGCCAAAACATAAGTGAAGAAAATATTACTAAGTCGGCCAAACAATAGAAAACTCAAGTTCTTCAAGCTGACTTGATGACCTTCTGATACTCGGCATCCACTGTATTACTCGACATCATCATGCACTCGGTAGAAGTAGATGCTCGGTCCATACTAACCACACAATATAGCTTGGAACTCGGTAACCATTGGAGACTCGGTAGGTATAGTGTCACTCGGTAAAAATTGGATCCTTTGTTTACCTTGATTTCACTCTGTAAACACTATACTTTCGTTACTTGGTAAACACTGCACTTGCATCACTCAGTAAACACTGTGAAGCTTGATGAACACTGTAAACTTGGTAGACACTGCTGGATTGCACATTCACTCGGTAGCTTCATGAATGCTTGGTATACACTGTAGACGCTCAGTGTAAACTGTGAAGCTCGATTAACACTAGAATGCTCGGTGTGAACTGTGAAGCTTGGTTAACACTAGAATTCTTGGTGTGAATTGTGAAGCTCAGTTAACACTAGAATGCTTGGTGTGAACTGTAAAGCTCGGTTAACACTAGAATGCTCGGTGTGAACTGCGAACCTTGGTTAACACTAGAATGCTTGGTGTGAACTGTGAACCTCAGTTAACACTAGAATGCTTGGTGTGAACTACGAAGCTTGGTTAACACTAGAATGCTTGGTGGCTATACTGATGTAGATAAGTGTTGTCACTAATGGCAATAATAACTTAATGCCAACATAGGGTTTCTTTGGTCATTTTTTATGACAATTTTTCTGGTTTTTGTGATTTTTGCTGCTTTCAAAATGTCTACCATAGTTCAATATGTTATAAATTATTATGCATGATAGATGATGAGATATAGATAATAGAGTGCATAATTGAGGCATTAGACAACAATAATAAGTTTAATAAAAACCCAGGACTTTCTACTTCTACAACTGTTAGAGTTTCCACATCATCAGGATCTTCAAATTCCTTTCCATCAAGTTTAGAGCTTCCTTCAATATACCCTATGTTTTCTTCAGTTTGTATACCTCCACTTAACTACATCTCAACTTCTAGTTCAGTGCTATCAATATGAGTACTTGAGTTACTAATATCATTAATTCTAGAAATCCCAGTTTAGTTTGAAATGTTGCCCAACCCTCTTACTTGACATTTCTTCTTCCACACATTTAGTGCCCTATCATAAGGAAAATTATGGACTTAGTACCTCAATGTAAAGAACTTCAAGTAATTATTTGAATTCTTGTCTAGTATGTTTCTTAAATTTGAGCCTAGGAACCCCAAAGCACTGGAAACTCTCTCATTCTCTACCAACTCCAAATCATGGTCAAACATATCCGTTAACATTTTTCTCTAAGCTAGATTTCTCCAAAGCTTGGTTACCAATCCTTCTTCTTTGGGGTTCTACATAAGTTCAAATTATTCCTTCATTGTTTCTGTAAAATGATGTGATTTTTCTCTTAAACGAGATTCATCTAAAATTCCATTTTGAGCTACTCAATTGATTAGTTTGGCTTTGCACTAATGATCTATTAAAGTCAGTAGATTAATTTTTAAGTTATTGAGACTTCAATAATGAGGAAACACAATAGACATGGCATAAGGTAGTTTGTCTGAAGGGAATATATCTCCAATTTGTGAGGATAGATCATTGCAGATTCCTTCATAGAATCAATTATAGACTCAACAATCTTGGGAAGGACTTCCTTTGTAACAATTGATATTCACTTCCTAGGTTTCCTTCGTGGTTCCTCAGACTCGACCATAGAAAAGTATTGAATAGTATCTCAACACCACATATATTGGTACATAACTCCCCATCTAGAGTGATCTGTAAAAACTTATCAAGATTATCCAAATCTATGAGTCTCGCCCAATTAGCAAATTTTGCATCATCACAAAATGATGGTGGATATCAATAGAGACTATCAATGGTCATACATATCAATCAACATAATGTAGAATATTTTGTAATATACATAGCTCTTTGTTAGGCCTTGTTCACTATACCACTCATTTTCTCTAGCATGGGGAGAAGACCTGCTAGCATCAAGAGTGTCTATACATTACTTAACATTCAAAGTAGCTCAGGAGATTTTGATATATAATCCTTTTCATGACTTGAGTTCATTATATCAAGCAATAATAAATATTAAAAATAATAATTTATCCACCAAATACCAGTTTGCCAATGTGCAAAATTTAAAAAGAGGAGTGCAAATTTTTTATTAGGGGAAAGTATAGATTAGAATATTTTCTGCTAAAGATTAAAACTAAACATTGAAAAATGGACTTAAGTAAAGAAAAAAAAATGTTTCATGTCTTCAACTTTTTCCTCAACCTGTTGTTTGTCTAAATTTTACTTCCAACTATATTATTACATTTTGTATTTAAAAATATTATTTAGAATAATTCTTAAAATACATTTAACGTAGCAAGGATGTTCATGCAAAAATGTGGCATTTAAACTTTTAAAAGAATTTAATATTCACGTATTAAATCATGTTAAACTGAATATTAATATTAAACTATTTAAAAAATATATATCTTACTAAAATTCCACCTTGCTTCTAAGAAAATTGCATTAAAGTTAATATTCATAGAAAACTATATATTTAAATTTTAGTTTAATACCTTTTCTTTTGATATAAATTAAGTTAAATAATCAAATCTTTCCATATATAAAAATTATTAATGGGTCGAGGGAGAGTAGGAGTGAGGCGGGGGGGGGGGCGCTAATCCCTTATAACTACATTTGAGAAGAGGGCTCAGTGGCAATCGTTGGCTCTTGGATGGATTAAAAACAATTTCGACGGGGCATCGAAAGATAACCGAAGGCCTTCAGGCATTGAGACACTAGCCAAAAGCATTGTGGCAATGTTAGAATGTATAAACAACCAGGTAGAATGCCTTGCAGCACTAGAAGCACATTTGATGGGATTAAAACTTGGTGTGAGCAAAATCCACCTAGGAGGTGATTCACAAGTGATAGTATGAGAAATTGTGAAAGACAAATTGGAGGCATGATACTTGGATAAATACATCAAACAAATTTGGTGCCTTTTGGAGGGATTTGAGGACTATAGGGTATCACATGTATTAAGGCCCCGTTTGGTTGCTGGAATATGAGTGGAATAGGAAAACGAAATTAGAATATGTTTTATATTCGCTGTTTGGTAAGCTCAATCGGAATTGGGAATAGGAAGACATATTCCAATTTTGCCCCTAAAATGAGCATATGTCTATGCCAAAAAATATCTGTTATTGGAATAGGCCATTTCCATTCCCATTTCGATTTTCCATTAAAAAATATTTTTTAATTTTTTTTTTTCAAAATTTATTTTTTTTTGAATTTTTTTTTTTTTGATTTTTTTTTTTTTACTTTTACTTTTTGAATTTTTTTTGTTAAATTTTTTTTAATAACATTTTTAAAAATTATATCTATTTGTTTAAAAAAATGAAAATGAAAATGAATTAACTAAAAAAATAATAAATTTTTTAAAAAATTAAGAAAAATGTTTTTAAAAATACAAAACTTAACCTTATTCCTATTCTATTTTTGTACAACCAAACAATAGATTAACATATTCCCAGTCGAATTCCAAGTGCACCAAACATAATTGGAATTGCCTATTTCTATTCCCATTCCATTTTTCTATTCTAATTTTCTATTCCTATGCTAGCAACCAAACGGGGCCTAAGGGAAGCCAATGTCATTGCTGATAAGCTATCAAAGTTTGGAACTTGTGAAGACAATATTAAACTTTTTGAATTTTTTTTGTATCATATCATCTCATGAATTGGATTTTTTTTTTGTACATCCAATGACCATCATTTATTAGAATGGACACAGGTGTAAGATCTAACGAAGTGTGCCTATAATCATATGTGGGAGTTTTCGTTGGAAAAATAAACATTGCAAAATCATTATTGCCCCTGAAGTCTTTAGAGGCTTTGTTTGGAGTTTTTTAACAAGTATCAATTAAAGACGTTTCTCATTTCTTGACTTGTGAATCATAGTTAATAGATAGTAATCGAGGCCAACTTCTCACCTAGCATCGTAGGTAGATTTCAGCCTTCAAGAAATGTGTTTCAACATGACGAGGAACCTTTTTGGGAAGCATTGAAGATGTTGTTTGGTGAAGAATTCTAGGAGTTTGATGAGAGGCTGAGTTCTAACCTTGATATTTCATCCCTCTTTTTAGCTCTCCCTCTAATGGTTGTACAGTCAAAACTAGAGGTCTGGAGCATTGCCAGAGCATGCATCGTGCCTAAGTGAGGTGTCAATTTGGAAGTGATTGTTGACTGAGCGAAGATGGGGATAGGTTTATACATGGGAGATCGCAAATGGTGCTTGATTGGGGGTCACCTAAGAGAGATTCAACCCCTTCTAGTCTGGACTTCCAACATACCTTTGGAAGGTCCACATGTCATTTTCTAGATGAGGATGGGTGAAATTGGTTATTTTTCTCCACTCTTTGGAAATGTAACGAGTGTTGATAGGTGGTGGATGGTTAGGCTGTAGAAGAGGAAAGTCACAGAGATGAGGTTTTTTGCTCCCCTAGATGAGGATGGATGTCCTCTTGTACATATACAAATTCAACCAAAGAAGAGGACACAAAGTGAACTATGAAAGGTGATACAAAGTTGTCAAGTCGGGCATCTGGTAGTATGATGGCCACTAGTGGGTTTGAGCATGAGGTTATTTTTGTGTTTGGAGTGGACATTTCACTATTGCCCAATCATCTATCAGATTCATGTGAGGTCTATGGGAGTAAAGGCAAGGCTTGTAGTGGCTAGCATGGAAGAGTTTGTGGTGCTCATTTGAGGGCTGGTCCAGTGGCTGAGGCAACCAATACCATTCCAAATCTCTCGAGGGAGGAGGTTGCTCTATGGTTCGAACAATAGAATTTGATAGTTGGTTTTTTGCATGTGTTTATAGTGTGTCTTTCGGATCACCTTTTGTAGTTTTGTGATCCATCCATGATGCAAGGGGTAGTTGTGATTACAATTTTATCACAATGTGATCTCTTTGAGTATCTAGATGGGAATTAGTTATGTAGGTGATGTGGCTTGGTATGGCCTTACATGATGTCTATGATGAATTATATGTACTAATACTTTTTTTTGATATTAAAATAAAGCTTTTATGTTATCAATTAAAAAATCATCATAATATTTTATAAAGAAAATTTACCACTATACTAAATTTGTTTTAATTATTACAAACTTACAAACGTTTAGTTTTAATTATATTTAACAATTACAAATTTATGATTTTTAATTTTTAATAAAATTGGTTACATCTTTTATATTGTAAACATAAAAAAGCTCTATCAAAATAATCAAATGCAAGAATATATAAATAATTGAAAATCTAAATTATTTTTTTATAAAATATTTTTTTATTATAAAGAATACGAATAATAATAATAATAATCTATTTCATGTTGGAAGGGGGAAGGTCTCTTCCACCCCAGATGAAGATCATTGCATAGAATGTTAGGGGATTAAATGCCCCTAACAAACAAAGACTCTTGAAAAGGAGCCTAAAAATTCTTGAATCAAACTTAATTATACTCCAAGAAACTAAATAAAATAAAATAATATAGTAAAATAAGTAAAAATATTAGCATTTGGAACTCTACCTAGGTAGAAGCCAATAGTGCTTTAAGAGGTCTAGCTTTACTTTCCTTAGAAAGTTAAGGAGACAAATATTAGTTTCGAAAGGAACTAGATGTGTGCTAAAGTTAATAGTGTGTTTACTAATCTAACCTTCACTATAATTAATGTGTATGGGTTGATTAACACTAAAGATAAGGTTGTGATTTGGAACCAACATATTTATTTAAAGAACATGGATTCTAATGAAACTTTTCTATTAGGTGGTGACTTCAATGCTATATTAGACTCTTCAAAAAAGAAAGGAGGTAACACCTTTATTTCTCAAACTCAAAAAGACTTCAGCTAGTGATTCTCGTCTAACTACTTATTAGAGTTTTTCACTAAAAATGACACATTTACATGGACTAACACGAGGAAGGATTTTAATAGCATTTATGAGAAACTAGATAGGTTCTTTCTTACTGGAGACCCATCATCCTTTAATTATGATTTCAAAGCAACAATTCTTAAACATTCTAGCTTCACTCATTTCCTAGATAGGTTAAGCATATAAAAATTTCATATTTCACCAAAACACCCAATTAGATTTGAAATGTGTGGCTAGAGCATATGGACTTCTACAAGTTAATTAGAGATTGGTGGGAAGAGTGCTTCATGGAAGGTTCAAATATGTTTAGATTTATATAAGTTAAAACATGTTAAGAAAACTTTAATCTCTTGGAATAAAGCACACTTCAACAGTATCTTCGAAGAAAAATAAACTATTGAGACAAATCTAACTGACCTTAATGACATTATTAATTAAAAATGATATGGATAATGAAAGTTTCTTAAAAGAAAAATAGTTACTTGCAAATCTGGAAGAGGTTCGTACAAAGGAAGAATTATTTTGGAAACAAAAATCTAGAGTGTCTTAGCTTTTTTAGGGTGACATGAATAAAAAGTTTTCTCATAACAACACTAAAGCTAGAATAGTAGCTAATAGGATTTCCAAGATAAAAGACAAGAAAAGTTAAGACTCTAGAAGATCTCAAGGAGATTTTTGAAGAGATAGTTAACTTTTTCTGTAAAACCTACAATGAGAGAGACTAGTCAAATCATGTAGCTCAAACCAAGATGCTATCTTCCATCCCCAACCTATAACAATAGAAGACAACAAGATGTTAAATAAGGCCATCACACTTGAAGAAGTTAGAGAAGAAGTCTTTCAAATGAACCCAAAAAAAGCTCTTGGCCCAGATGGCTTTAACCCAAAATTCTTTCAAACATGTTGGATATTATTGGAATGGATCTTCATAAAGCCATCCAAGCTTCTATGAATGAAGGGTCTCTCCTAGTTGAGATTAATAATAATTTTTTGACTCTTATACCTAAGAAATATGAGTGCGACACCATAGGAGATTTTAGACCTATGTCATTATGTAGTATGATTTATAAGATTTTTTCAAAAATTCTCACTGGTAGATTGAAACTATTACTTCCCAAGATAATCTTGAAGGAACAAACATGTTTCGTCCCCAATAGATTCATCCTAGAAGGTATAACTATAACATGAGAAATCATTTACTTGGCCCAAACAAATTTGGACCCATGCATGATGATTAAGCTGGATATTCAAAAAGCATATGATAAGGTCCATTGGAAATTCCTTTGCAAATTCTTAGAGGCATTTGGTTTCTCCAAAACTTGGATTAATCTCATTTTCAACTATATCTCATCCCCCAAACTCTCCATTTTAGTTAATGGGAGTTCGATTGGAATTTTTGGTATTACCAACAATATCAGACAAGGTGATCCCTTGTCTCCTTTCCTCTTTGTTATTAATAGCTGAAGCTTTAGTTTGTTCAATTTATAAAGCCCACGAGGAAGGATTGAATAATGGTGTCCAAATTGCAAAAAATTCTCAATATGTCACCCATCAACAATTTGTAGATGATACCATTCTCCTGGGTGAAAACATCTATGAGGAAGCTAAACAATTTAAATATTTACTAAATAATTATATGGAAGCATCTAGGAAAAAACTCAATGCAAATAAATCATAAATTTACTTTATCAATATTGATCCTAAAGTAGAAACTGACAATATATTGGGCTTCAAAGAGGGTCTACTTTCATGTAAGTATCTAGGCATTCCTTTACACAAAGGATCAAAATGCAACAAATTATGGAATGATATTCTTAAAAAAATTGCACCTAAAAGTAGACATTTAGAAAGGGAGGTAGCTTTCAAATGTTGGTAGAATCACAATGATCAAATCTGTACTAACAACTATCCCTACCTATCAAATGCCAGTTCTTCCCCTCAATGCATCTTGGAATAACAAATTAGAACATGAACTTAGGAACTTTTTTCAACAAGGCTCTTCGGAAAATAAGAAGTTTGCATTAAGTAAGTGGGAATTCTTTTGTAAACCTTTAATAGATGATGGTCTTGGAATCAAGAATTTATCTTGGCAAAATTTGGCTCTTGGAGCAAAACTGACCTGGAATTTGCTCAAGTTCCCTGATAGAAAATGGGCTTCCATTCTTTTAAATAAATATGTAGTTAGTGTTGAACCTATTAACTTTTTTCGAGCTCATAACCACCCAAAAGGTTCTAGAATTTAGAATTTTATTTCAAAATATATTACAATTATTAATGATAAATGTTCCTAGGATGTAGGGGATGGAAAATCTATTTTATTTTGGGAAGATTCTTGGGTAGGATATGCTCCTTTGATCTCTTTAGTTATAGACTGGGATATAATAAATACTCATAAATATTTTAGAGGTACCAATTTTAATGACTATATTACTTTAGATAGTGAGTCATCTCTAGGTTGAAGGTGGAAAGACTTCAACAATATTACACTATCGGGTTCTAAAAAATAAAGCATTAGGAAGTTATTGATGGAACTTTCTCCATCAAAACTAGATTTGACAATCTTATTTGGGCAAGATCTAAGAATGGGAATTACAAGGTTAGAGACAAATACAAACTAATAACATCATCTCAGAAAGTATCCTTTTTTGATCTCCTTATTGATCTATGTTGGGACAAACATTGTGCTACGAAAGCAAGCACTTTTTTATGGGTTGCAATGCAGAAGAAGTTTCTTATGGCTGAATGGTTTTAAAAAAGAGAGGATTTGAAGGTCCGTCAAGATGTATTCTATGCAAAAAAAATGAAGAGATGATGTACCACATTCTCCTCATTTTTCCTGACGCTTATGAGTGTTGGCTTCACATTGGTGCTAAATTAAATTGGAAATTTACATTTCAAAACAATCTCACTAAGCATCTTAGAACTTGGCCTCAATCTATATGCAAAGGCTTATATCAAAACTTATGGAAGATTTCCCCCTCAATTATTACTTGGGAACTATGGAAAGAAAGAAATCATCGTATTTTCCAAGATAAAGAAACATTGGCTTAGCCCTTAGTTAATAAGATAGAAGCTAGTATTGTTGAAACATTGAACAATAGATTAAGTAAACTCAACCATCACGAGTGTAGTTTTTCCATCATGGATGGAATCATTCATAAAAATTGGTTTGGACTTATAATCCCTACTCAATATGGAAAAGACAGTCTAATGTGTAAGATGTAAAGAGCCAAGTGCATATGAATGCCCCCAAAATTTGGATGGCTCAAACTTAATTTTGATGGTGCCTCAAGGGGAAGCCCTAGAAAGGAATGTATCAGTTGCATTATTGGAGACCATGATGGAAATGAGATTTCCAAACTTGCTCTACCTCTAAGGGAAACAACAAACAATATAGTGGAAGCACATGCATTAGTTGAAGGGTTAAGACTTAGTAAATCACTAGGAATTTGCAATCTAAAAATTGAAGGCAACTCTCAAATAATTAGTAATACTTTAAGGAGAGGCAAAACTCCAAATTGGAAAATCCAATGAGTTTTGGAAATAGTCCTTCAATTATTAAATTCCTTTGAGAACACAGAATTAAAACACATACTTTGAGAAGGCAACACTAAGGTGAATATTTTAGCTAACATAGGCATCGATGGTAAATTAATAAACAACTACACAATATTTTTTAATTACAATACTAAATTATTTTTAGTTAACACCCCATAAAGAAGATCAGAAATCTATAAGTTTATCCACCTAGGCAGATTTAGCTAACATAGGCATTGATGGTAAATTAATAAACAATCAAAAAATATTGTTGTCACAAAGGCTTGCACCCTTGCCTGAAGTTCTTACCTAAAGGCAACCTTGTGAAACATGGATATAGTCTCCAAGCTGTGGGACTTGAACTATGAGATTGAGTCTCCGAAGAAGGTTAACTTCCTTACTACCAGGGTGCACCTAACTACTCTTTGAGAGGAAAAGGGATAATGAATGCATGAAAGAAAACTACCTAATCTAATCTAAAGGGGGTGATACACCAAAATAGTTTGTTTAGCTCTATCTCTGCCTAACAATGCACTATTTCATCAATATAGTCTTAGAAGACACTGATTCAACCTTTGTTTTAACTCAACAACCACATACAAATCAGAAACCAAATGGACACTATGAGGAAGGGGCTTCACTCCATAACATTCAAAGGCAATAGTAGATATTGTTATGCATATTGAAGAATGAAAACATAACATCAACAAAAGCAAAAAGCTTTGCACTTATATTAATGGGAGAATGAGGTACAATAGAGATTACATTCATTCATAGACAAAAGGAAATTACAATAACAGAGTAGGATACTATTGTTATAGAATTAGAGGAAAAATAACCGACCCCTTAAGAAGGTTTACACAATTTGGTTTTATAGAGCAAACATAACTCAGAAAGCTTCATCAAGAAGCCAAAGTTCAACCACTACATTTAAAGTTGCAGAGAACAATCACTGCAAATTTGAAGGAGATTTGATCTTGGCACACACCCATATGCAAAAATTTGATCTATTTCACTAAGAATAGCCTTAAGAAGATAGAAACAAAAATCATAAATGCCTTAATCAAGTAGATGGATAACCAGGTGGTGATGGAGTGCCTTTTTTCATTTACTAGACATGGAGAATGCTCGTAAGTGGTTGTAGATGATCGAGAAGATCAGATTTTCCATTAAAGAATTGTTCTTTCTCATTATCAGCATGCCAAGTCAGCCATGTCATTAGTTGACTAGAGTCAACCCTCAAGCTTTTCTATGTGGACCAATCATGTTTTATCATTCCGCCACCCAACCAGTCTTTTATCTTCATGTTTGACCTTGACTGCTCGTGATTGTGTCTTCGTAACTCAATTTCCAACTAGCATCAAATGCCTGTGATTGTGTGAAACAGTGAACCTAATTGCCATCACTTAGTCACCACCTCAACTTGGGATTATCCTTAACTCATTGCGACCCAATGAACAAGGTGTTCGTGACTTCGTAGCCCAAACCATTGTGAGCCTGCGAAGATAATGGAAATGCTACATTACACCAGTAACTCTGGTTCGTCCTTGACCCTCTGCGATTACACGGTGAATTGAGATTCAAAACTTTGCTCATTCAACCGTGGGTTAGCATTAACTCATTGCGACTATGCGAACAAGGAAGATTCGTGACATCGTAACTCAAACATTGAGTTATGATCATAACCCTGTGACCCAACAAACAAGGCTTTTATTGTGTCGTGGCCCTAACCATGATTGAACATTACAATGACCATGCAATGGAGGTGTAGTCACAAGGTTATGACTTAACATTACCCCAAATGTCTTAACCCCGCAACCCAACGAACAAGGTATTCACTGCCTTGCTACCTTGATCCCGAGTTAAGCTTAAACATCTGCGATTGGATGATGAAAGGTAGTTGCATGGTCGTGACTTGAATCTTGAAAGGATATAACACAAAATATGAAGGATCAAAGACTTAGGAATCTAAAAGATATGTTAAGGTTTTGTATCCTCTTATGCATCCAATATTTGAATATTCAAATATTGACCATTGGACATGTCTGCCAGTATAAAATTTGAATTTTGATGGGAGGGCAATAATGGCCAACAAATATCTCTCATTAATATACTAAATTACTTTTGGTTAATGCTCAAACAAGAATAAAACAATAAAACTAATCTTTAAGTTTATCCACCTAAACTTACTTTAGGGTATCATGTGACGCACATATATATACCTAGAAAAGGATTACTTCTAATCTATACTTACTTTTCTACATTCTAGTCCTTTTATCTATTAGATATTATCCCGTTTTAATCATGTCTTGGTAAGTAAAGGATAAATTTTATGACAAATAACTTTATATTTTTAATAAAGAAATTCTACTCGATCTTAGCCAAGTTTTGATTTAACAAGGAGTGCAAAAGAAATAATGTTATACATTAAACAATCTAAGCGCATTCTTAATTTTTTTGTTAAAACTAAATTTGTAAGAGTTAAACCAATGATACCTACCCATCTCTTATCTTTGGTGTCCATTGAAATGAGTCTTTTAATATTTTCAATCCTTGACCTCTAAGACCCACACACACACACACACATAAACATCAATAAAAATTAAAAATGAAAAATGTTGAGATTTTAATAACAATAAATAATTTTATAATTATTATATTAAATTTTAGAACAAATCACTTCAATCAAAAAAATAAATTTCTACAAATGAACTCATATTGTCGAATTTATTGGCCAATCAAATTTTAGATAAATTTTTTTCTCAATAAATTTTGTTAAAAATATCATTTTTAGTCCCTGCCATGGGCAGGAATACTTATGCATTCATGTCATTCTAATATCACATTAACACTAACCAATCAAATCAAATAATTTAAAAGATTATACGAAACTTCAAATGTTTATATCTTTTTCTAATTTTTTATTATTTTATAAATTACATTTTTCATTCATTCTATTGGTCCATACTATTTTTGGTGGGGGAGAAAATTAATTTTTTTCAACAAAAATAAAAATATTTTCTAACAAATTTATCTTTCATTAATGAATGCATTAATTACAACTTTATCTTTGTGACAAGTTGATAAGATTTTTTTTTCAATCATTTTATCTTCCACCTCACAAACATGTCCAATCAATATTAATTCTCAATAGCAATATAATTTCAATATGTTATATCTTTGTATTTGAATTTATAAATTTTTTTAAACTTTGATTTTTTAATAAAAGTAGTTAAATTATTACTATTATTTTACTTTTGTAAAAATAAATTAAATAATTTAAAAATATATATATATATTTTATAATATTGTTTGTAATATGTATAATTGATAAGTGTTACAATTTGTAAATTATATTATTTATTATTATTAATATTTTATATTTAAACAATTTATCATTTAGTTTAAATATATTTAAAACTTAAATATATATTTTAATATTAAATTAATAATTATATTTTACAATAAACAAATATACTAAAAGAAATAACCACAAAAAAGAAATAATTCAATTCTAAAAGATATGTAAATTGTTATTAAGTTTTTATAAATTATGTATTAAAATTAAATAGTTATATTCTATTTCTTATTTATTACATCATATTTATTCATTAACATCAGATTTATATGTATTACATCTATTTATTATTTACAAATGTACATATTAAATTATATAGATATTATTTCATAATTAAAAATTATTTAATTTTATGAAAAAAATCGAAATACAAAATATTAAATAGTAAACCTTCTCTAACTGTGTAAAATTAAACAATTAGTTTTATTTATAAAATATTTTTATATTTCAATACATTTCATTTTCTCTTATACAAATGTGAGTTTTAATATAAAAATTAAATTCTTAGTTTCATTAATTAAAATATAATATATTTTATTTTTTTATTATAACCACGATTTTATTTTGACTATTTATTTTATTAAGAAAATTAATTATATTTAATTCTCACACACACACACACACAACTTATATTGGTATCGTTCTATCTTACTATTTTATCTCTCTTCCTCTTCCTCCTATATATTATCTATCATTTTTTTCTCTGCATATATGTTTATGTTGTTATTGTTCTATATTGTAATTTATCTCTATCTAATGATTAAAAATAGTGTGACTTTCATTTGATAAGCAAGATGAAAATAATACATAGTTGGGGACTTTGGCCTCTTATTATTGGGCTTAAATGCCAAAACATATAATAATATAACATGAGAACTTAACAACAAAATATGAGCCATCCTTGACATTAAGACCTACAAACAGATCCTAAAGAAGAAAAAAATCGATTTTATGTCCACAAGGAGAGAGGAGCTAATTTTCTTGGGCAGAAATAACCCCAAACGTTTTTGGAAAGAACTCCAACCAAGGAGGAAGCAAACTGAAAATAATATTACTGCCACCCAATGGTTTGATTATGCTAAGAAACTTTATGAACAAGAGGGTGGAGTGAGACAGCCACCTTTGGTCAATGATACCACAAATATTTTTACTGTGCAAGAGATAGAGACAGGGATTAAGAAGTTGGGTGGAGGCAAAGCAAAAGACCTTGTTGTGCTTCAAGCTGAATATTTGAAGTGGGGTATGAAAACTCTTGCACCGCACATCACTGAAATCTTCAACAAAATCTGCCAGGAAGGGTTTCCGAAAGATTGGACAATCAGCCTTGCAATACCACTTTTTAAGAGTGGTGATGTTAACAATCCCTCCAACTACAGGACTATAATGATCAATCCCCTCTTTGCTAAACTTTTTGGCAGTATGATAGAAACTAGGATCAGCAAATGGACAGAAAAAAATCATAAACGTGCTAAAGGGCAAGCTGGTTTTAAGCCAAAGCACTTGACAGTGGATCACTGTGTCACTCTGAGACACATTATTGAAAAAGAGTGGGAGAAAAAGGAAGAGGTTTTTTGTTGCTTTGTTGACTTCAAAAAGGCTTTTGATACCGTTCCGAGAGACAAGCTTTGGTTGAGGATGGAAGAATTGGGGATTCCTAGGCATATCAGAGCTGCTGCTCATAGGATGTACGAAGAGGTGAAAGTGAAAATCAGAACTTCAGATGGCATTTCAGAATGTTTTAGGAGCGATATCGGGGTCAAACAGGGCTGCCCTTTATCCCCTACTTTATTTGGTTTATATATTGACAAACTGGAGGAGTGGTTAAACACGCAAGAGCATGAAGGCATTCAGCTAAGGGAATTTGTTATAAAGCTACTCCTATATGCGGACGACCTCATTTTAATTGCCAAATCTGCTTGTGGTTTGCAAGACCATCTATCTTCTCTTGAACGCTTTTGTAGAATGGTGGGGATGCAAGTCAATATCAGCAAAACCAAGGTTATGATTTTCTCTAATAATAAAAAATAGCATCAACATGAATTTTATTACAATGGAAGTGTTCTCGAAGAAGTTGCGGAATATAAATACCTTGGCATCGATTTCAACAAAAAACTAAGCTGGTCTAGCTGCAGGTATAAAAGGACATTAGGTGGATGGAAGACTTTCTACGCTCTTCAGAATAGGTGCCGTGAAGCGGAGTTGTGGGATTGGAAAACTATTCAAACCTTGTTCGGTCTTCTTGTGTTGCCAGTTGTTCTTTATGGGTGTGAATTATGGGCCAGCAACACTACTATAGCACAATGGAAACAAATCGAAGGAATCCAAAAGCGCTTGATTACAAGCAAGTTTAAAATTAAAAGCACTGTTCCATATGACATCATGCTAAGTGAAATGGGGGTTGCACCTATCGAGGCACTTGCTATGGTTCGCCTTTTAAGCTATCTAAAAAGAATCGAAAAAATGGAAGAGGATAGATGGCCGAAAGTTGTCTTTAGGGACACACTATGTAAGCGAAAAAGGACATGGATGCAACAAAACATCAAGTGGATGAGTAAATGGAATATTCATTTCAATATGTGCCCCACAAATAATAAAGAAATAAAGGTCTTTGTTATGGAGAAATTCTACAAGAGAAATTGGGGAAGCGAGATTGGGAGGAAGAAACTATATTATATAAATGAGTTCAACCTCACTTGTGATCAACTCGAAAAAGTGTACATAGGAGCCAACATTTCTTGGAGAGCTAAAATTCTTATTGCTCAGCTGAGAACCAACTCTCACCAACTTCGTTGTGAGACCGGGCGTTGGAAGAGGCCAAAGGAGGCTTGGGAAGAGAGAATTTGCAAATTTTGCAATTCTGGGAAAGTGGAAACTGAACAGCACTTTATTCTAGAATGTGAAGCCTACAAGGATAGCAGGGATAAGTTTACGGATACTATATGTGACAGTTCTTGGCATAACCTGTTCAACGAAGAGTACATTGAGCAATTGGGGGGGCTCATCATTAGTTTACACAAGAGGCGAACAACGCTACTTAAGTTTGCTTGAGTTGTCTTGCTGTCCCATAGGCTATTTTTAGCCTCGTGGACGTTAAAATTTTATCTATCTATCTATCCTTTCAAATCACAATTGCATTTCTAAAACGAGAATGTAACAACAAAATATGGATCATCCTATCAGATCACAAGTGCATTTCTAAGAAAAAATTAATATATTCACAATTTTAATTCAGAACTATTTAACCTTATTCTCACTCATCTACACCTCTACAACCATTATGCGTTGGGCAGAAACTATGATATTGTTACATTTTCTCCTTCACAATAGTATACTTTTAATTAGTAGCAAGGCTATTACTGTTTTGGTATTTCTGTCCGTTTAATTTGTTGGGAATTGTGTGTCTGAAATATGTGTGCTCGTTACCTATAGTCTTGGTTTTAGGATTTGTTCGTTGAGTCTATTTCCAGCCGGAGTGTCGTATGGTTTGACTGGACAAGGAATTGCAGCAAATTTCTTTCGGTATTTGATTTATTTCTGCGAATCAGAATTTGACTCTTTATGTGCAATCTTACAACTCCTTACAGCAAACTGTTGTGTCGCAATTTTGTAAGCCATTTTGTATTCTTTTGATTACATTAAAAGGTCCGTATTCAATGGCATTATTGGATGAAGCCCTGCACTTGGAAGGTAACAAATTGCTGCAACCCGGGAAGGTTCTACTTGTCAAAGATTGCGTAGCTACTAGCGGTGCTTTCATTCTTACTCATCTCATCAAGAAATTATTATGTGGGACCTCAGACTCTGTTGTATCGAGCAAAGCAAGTAGTCAAAATCTTTTGCAGAGTGGTTTGGTGCTGTTTGTAGGCCTGAGCGAGCCCTTTACACATTATGAACGAATTGCAAGAAAACTCGTAAGTATTTCAATTTCAAATCAATTTTTATTGGTTGTAAACAAGAATTTGCATGCGTTTGGTTCAAGATCATTTGGTTGGCAAATCGCCTTCCACGTCTTGAAACGTGCATTTTTCACAAACCGAGGATCATGAATAACATGAATGACACATTTGAGAGTTCAGCTAGAATTGATTACGCAACTTTGCATTAAAAAAAATCTGCCATGTAGCTTGCTTCAAGTGAGGTTGTCTACTGAATGTGTCCTCCTAGTTACATCCAAGTTAATGGCATTCAATTTTTGGGTTGTTTTTAACACTTACAAATGAGGAACACGTAGCAGTAAACTATAGGGATATTCATTCTAACATTGTTAATGGTAAGATCTTAGGCTATGGCAAATTTATAAAATCACATAGAACAAAAGGTATTGTTGAATTTGCTGAGTTTAGGCTCTAGGCACCATGTTTCGTCCCCCTGTTTGTGCCCTCACTGGTTGTGGTTGGTTATTCCCAAGGGCTTTAAGAAGAAAATGTTTAATAATAAGTTACATCCTCTTCAGTACTTTCCCATGCGATTGGTCCTAAGGCAACAAAGTTTTTACTGATGAGAAGCAGTTTTATCTAATCAACAAGAGCTTTCTTCAAATATGGCTAGAGAAAGTTACCTGCTAAAGTTGCATCCTCCTACATAGATAAGGGCATTTTGAATGTTGAGGTGAATATCAAAATGGAGGGCAGCCTCTTCCCAATGATTGTAGTGGTGCAATTAGAGTGTCTTTCTTTGAGTTGTAATTTTCAGAACCCACAAGTTGAGTGGGGAGAATTGAATTCCGAGCCTCTATCAAACTCTCAGGTCCAGCAGGGCCTGGTGACACCTGCAAAATCATCACGTGAACACTGTTCTCTGGTTTAGCCCGGGGCTTGTAGTGAGGACAAATAATCTTGCTGAAGTTCCAGCCATTACAAGAGGACAGTTGCTTGCCAAGGTTCACCATATCATAGAAATGAGGATTTGTGGAAATATAGAGGGCTAGCAGCTTTGTAAAACATTTGGGGATATTCAAAGGATTTGAACTACTTTTGAAAGTTTTAAAACCACTTATACATTCCTTCTTCCTCTAACGGGGGCTCAAAATTACTAGTGATATGGACGACAGCCCTGTGGTTTTGCTCAGAACAGGCATGAATGGTATTTTGAATGAAAAGAATGTTGAAGTTGAAAGAGGGCCAACCCTTGCGCACAATTGACCCCTATAAGAGAGGCAATCCTTATTTAACACTGCAATTATTATCATGGGAAGAAAAGCATGTAAAAGACATTATGAAATATGGTAGGATAACAGCCAAATCAAACTTATGCCACTCCTTTCTGGAAAGGCCTTCTAAGCTTGACCTTAGGCAATCATGATGAGTGTTGCAGTGGAGTGCTTTTCTGGTGGGATTTCATTTTATTTTCTCCTCCTTATGCTTCCTAATTTGATTCTCTATGTGTCTCCTACTTTTTAAGTCTGCAGTGGACAAGGAACACAAGGTTTTTCCTGTTGAGAAGTTAGATGCTTGGATCTGTCAGTGTGCTGTTTTCTCTCAGAGCTCTTTCTCTAGCTGAATTTACTTGCAATGGGTTATTTATCAGTGTTTCTCTGTGAGTGTGTGAGGTGGTAATATTTTTCTAAGTTGGAGCTGTGTCCAGTGAATACCGTGACTAGTCTGAGCAGCAGTAGTGGTGGCTCTTTCTGAATCTGGCAGTTCTTCATTCATTTTGATCTTCCTTTTCCTTCTCATCTAGTTTTCACAAACTCCAGGAATAGTTTGGCTATGAAGTTGCTGGGTGGAGCGTTTAGATTTGTTTTCTGTCTACATAGTTTGAAGACATTATGTCGTGAATCTGTGATTTATCTGTTTTTTGTGGCTCTAAAGAATGCAGAACCTTTTTATCATAGGACTACCAAGAAACCTGTTTGTGATGCTTAAGAATATAAACAGGCAGGGTATCTGCTAGTTGACTTATGACTATCTATCCCTATAGGAATTGCTTTTCCAAGGTGAGTGAAAAGCTTAGTACGTTCCATGTAAACTAGAAATCCTTTTGTTGAGAAGGTGCTTGCAGTGCTCACTCCTTTTGATCCTAAATAGACCTTTCCCAGTTATACATTTTTCAACGTTGTGGTGGCAGGGAATGAGTTGAATAAATTTTGGATTGTCTGTTGTTTTAGAACCACTTTGCCTAATGGGAAGGGGAGAAGCTGTGGAAAAGTTAGCCTCTGATATTTCCTCCTCGAAAGATTCTATTTTAAAGGAACCTCCAAACAAACTGCTGTGATAGATGTTGTGGTGACCATTGGCAGAAAATATTTTGATTAGACTGAAATATATTTCTGACCTAAAGCACCTTGCTGCTGTTTAGAAGACCAGACCAATCAAACTTATTGAGAGGTAAAACAGTCTGATATTTTGTGCCTGCAAGTTAAGGAATTGAAAATTGCTGCTAGTATAAGGATCATATTGCAACACATGTCAATCTAAATTAACACTTTTGTCAACAAGGAGCACGAGAAATAATTTTATATCTCCACTAAACATGTCCAGAAAACTAATGTGTACAGAACAAAGGATTTTTTTTTTATCAGCAGCTCAAGATTTCTGCATTCTTTATTATATGATGAGTCATGGGAATCAGGCTAGTATGAATTTTCATGACTCGTCTTTGTTAGAGTGAAGCGTTAATTTAATTTTGTTTATTAAATTACCTTTACTCCCTTCTTAAGATTCACTTTATGCACTTTACATTTCCATTTAGTAATTAATTAGTAATTATTAAATGTCATTTGCCTCTTAGAGTTTTCCTTTTAGGTTTTTGATCTCCTATAAGGATTGATCTTTTGTAAATATCTCTCATTTTTTCAGTCTGATACTATAATTTACATATTCTCATAACAAAACCCTTGCCTCTTCTTTTCTTTTTTTTCTCTATGACAGGTTCTTGCATGCAAGTATTCTTCGGGCTTTGTGGATTTGTATTGCTCAAATCCTTCATGTCATCAGAGCCGGATCTACTGTAGCTTGTTTAGTATTGGGAGAAAAAGAAGAACGAGGTTTTGATAGAACATATCTGGTGTTTTTCGGGTATTTTATGTGAGAATAGTGGAATCTCTGATTTTCAAAGCACTTTGAGGCCAAACAGACATAACGGTTGGATTCAGAAGGCATCAAAACCCCCATTTTCATATAAAATTTGTCGATTTTGGACAACGTTGACTGGGGAGGCAAATGTTTTTTGCATAACAGGGTCGTACAACCTCTGCATGCACTCCGAGGTGAAAAATAATAATAAAAAATTGCATTTTTTGACTGCTGGCAGTTTAAAATCACCACAACGGTTATTGAAATTGCTAGTGGTCATGGTAAATCACCATGGTGACCGCAGGCGGTTAGCCTTAACTGCAACGACCATTAGCCCCTGCCCCACCGCAATGCCGCCGCTGCTTTTCTGCCATGCCACCACCGCCAGAGGCCGCCACCTTGCTGCCGCTCTGCTTGCGCTTAGCTAGAGCGATGCCCGAGAGCCATCACCACCAGGCCATGTCGCTCGACCTTCGCTCAGTGCATTTTTTTAATTTAAAAAAAATAAAAATAAAAAATTTCTTGCCTTCTGGAGGCCTTGGCAATCATCACTCTAACTTGAGCATTTAGGGGTATTTTTTCAATTCGAAAGAAGCGCTAGAAAGTTGATTTAGAGGCAGAGACAATGGTGCAGGTATTTTTTGGATTTTTTTCCAGTTTGGTACTTGTTTTTCGCTCAAAGTCCAATGATGTCTTCAATCTTTCGAGGGGCATAACTTGCTTGTTATAGCTCCATTTTTCAATCCAGAAAAATACCAATATTTTATATCAGGTATTTTATAGTCATTTCACTAGTATTTTATACCAGGTATTTATGATACACAACTAAAGTTTTTTTTGTGCTCTATTCTTGTATACACATTCCTTTTGCAAGTTGGGGTTCGGTTTTTTGCATTGTAGGGGGTGTTTTTTCATTATTTTTTGTTATAATATTAGCATATCAGAAAACTTCAAAACCCCTTCTTAAAATAATGGCCGAGACCTCTTCTTGTCTAGTACTTCTAAACCCACACAACTATCACACATGGAAATGTCATATGCAGCGACTTCTCTGTTCAAATGGTTTGTGGTCTTGTTTAGATACAGTGCAGCTAGAATTTTAGAGTCAATATCAGACTTTGCAACATAGGAATAAGATAGATGAAGCCATGGGTCTGATTTCTTTGAGTGTTTCAGACAACTTACAGTTTCATCTTGATGAGTGTTCAACCCCTCAAGAAATGTGGGGCAAGTTCAACAACTTGTTTGGTACCATCAACGAGTTCAGAGCACCTCAGATTGAGGTAGAGCTTACTTCTCTTGTACCCGATGCTTTCCCCTCTATTGAGGACTTTCTTATGAGGTTCAAACAACAGAGAACTTTGTTACAGGGATGCGGGAAAGAGAAGACAGATAAGGAGTGCATATATTTGATTCTATCAAAGCTTTGAGGAAAGTTTCAGATTTTCTCTTCCACCTTCTATTCCACTATGGATGCCTTGGGTCCCAGATTTTCTTATGCCCTCTTTTGAGGTCTTTTGTGATCGATTGACTAAAGAGCAGTCCAAGCTTACATAGTTGGATACTATCATTGTTTCAAAGACACAAGCATTGGTTGCTCAGACATCTAGAGGGAAGCCGAAACGGAAACCAAAGCTCAAGATAGATTCAACAGGGAGCGAGTTCCTCCAAGCCTACTCCTAAATTAGATGCTCGGAAACCCTCTTCGAAGGGTAAATCTTCTAAGTTTGGTGAGTCTTCCAAGTACACAGGTGATCCTTGCAGTTTTTGTGGCAAGGAAGGACATCCAGTTTTCAGGTGTTGGAAATGTCTTGAGGCTTTAGAGGAGGCCATGCAACAGCACAATATTGCTTCTCCGAAGCCACCACCTCCAACTTCAGTGAAAGGACATGCTCTTTCTGCATGAGCATTGTCTTCTACAACTACTTGGATTCTTGATTTAGGTGCTTCACATCATATGACACACTCACTTGAATTGGTTACCTCACTTGCTCAGAGTGTTACTACACAAATTGCAGTTGGTGATTCTACACAACTTTCAGTCACAGGTTCAAGAACTATCTCTTTAGAGGGTGGTTCACTATAGGCTGTTCTCTTGGTTTCGGCCATTTCTACAAACTTCCTGTCTATCTTTCAGATTTGTTATTATGGCTCTGGTAAGATAGTTGAGTTCTCATCACATGATGTGGTTATTCGAGACCTCCACGATCTTGACTTGCTTGTTGCTACAGGGAGTGTTGATCGTCAGTCTCACTTATATCAATTTGATGGCTTTGAGAGCTCTGATTCTACAGGTGTTTCTCTTATTGCTCATGCAGACACAGTGAGCAAACTTTGGCATGAGCGTTTTGGCCATGTCAGCTACAAATATCTACAAAAAATGAGTACACAGGAGTTAGTGATTGGGCTACCTAAGATCTCTTGTACTGACGGTGTTTGTCAAGGTTGTGCACTTGGCAAACATCATAGAGATCCATTTCCATTAGGTAGATTTACACGTGCTAAGGCACCACTGGAGTTGATACACAATGATCTTACGTCATTCCCCACTCCATCTTTTTCAGGTGCTCGATATGTGCTTACTTTCATAGATGACTTCTCTAGATGCACATGGGTGTACTTTTTGAAATACAAGTCTGATGTCTTTGATTCATTTCAAATCTTTAAGACATTTGTGGAGAAGCAGTCTGGTCAAGCATATATGCACTAACAATGGGAAAATATGTGAATTAGTCTTTCAGAGATTTTTTCACTGAGCATGGTTTACAGCATCAGTTCATAGTTCCCCATACCCCTCAGCAGAATGGGGTTGCAAAGAGAAAGAACATGACATTATGGGAGATGGCCAATTGCATGATACAGTCTCGAGCTATGAGTTCTTCATTTTGGGCTAAGGCTATCAATTGTGCCAATTATATTCAGAATCAGATGCCTCACAAGGCATTGTGACACATGACTCCTGAGGAGGCTTGCACTCATGTCAAGCCAGATGTTTCTACTTTCCGCATTTTTGGTAGTGAGGCTTGGGCATTTATTCCAGATGCTTAGCGGAAAGCCATGGAGAGGAAGAGCCGACCACTCATCTTTTTTGGCTACTGTGACGATGTGAAGGCGTACAAGTTGTTTGATCTTGATTCCAAAGATGGCTTGTTTCGGCGAGATGTTCAGTTTGATGAGCATTATCCTCAAATGAGCCATCATCACCAGGGTCTCCCTCACTACTCAATACTTCCTCTACTCCTCCACAGGATTATGCATCCTCTGAGGAAGATCTTGATATTGAGCCCCCTTCACCTCCACCAATTGTTCTGTGAGTGCCCAAGTGGGCTCGTGATACTGTTAATGTAGTAGGACCTATGGTAGGTGATCCTATAGATTCTCGTTGCACTCGTGCTCAAACTTCTGGTACTGGACTCTTGAGTCATGCCATTTTAGATGATCCACAAAGTTTTTCATAGGCGACAAGACACTTAGAGTGGGATAGGGCTATGGATGATGAGTACTCTTCTTTGATGAAGAACCACGCGTGGGATCTTTGTCCTCTTCCAAAAGGAAGAAAGTTGGTTCGGTGCCAGTGGGTGTACCGTACCTAGTATGCTACAAACGGTTCTATTGACAGGTACAAGGCACGTCTTGTTGCAAAGGGCTTTTCACAGGTTGAGGGTATTGATTACTCTGAGACCTTTGCTCCTATTGCCAAGATGAATCCTATTTGTCTTGTACTCTCTCTTGCAGCTTCACAGGGACGGACAATTTTTCAGATGGACATGAAGAGTGCCTTTTTGTATGGAGACCTTCATGAGGAGATCTATATGGAGCAACCTCATGGTTTTGTGTAGGACTCTTCATTGGGATGTAGGCTTCAGAGGTCTTTATACGGTCTCAAACAGGCCCCTTGGGCTGGTATGAGACGATGGATTCCTTCTTGCTTGCTTCACAGTTCACTCAATGTCATTCCGATCCTACAATGTACATTCAATGTCATGGGGCTGACTTATTGATACTTGTGCTTTATGTAGATGATCTCATCATTACAGGTAGCTCATCCTCCACGATACAGTGTTCAACGAGCCTTGAGAGAGCAGTTTGAGATGACAGACCTTGGACTTTTGCACTATTTTTTGGGCCTATAGGTTGTTTAGACTTTAGATGGCATAGCCCCACTCCAACAAAAGTATGCTCTTGATATACTTTAGAGATTAAACATGCTTGATTGCAAGCCTACTCCCACACCTTTTCAATTGGGTGTTGTTTTCTCTACTACGTGCACTACTCCTACAGTGGATTCCACTTTATACAAACAACTTGTGGGTAGTTTGTTATACCTGACACACACACATCTTGATATTTCCTTTGCGGTTGGACTTGTCTCTCGATTCTCACATGATCTACATGAGAATCATTGGCAAGCTTCCAAACGTATCTTGAGGTACATTTGAGATACTACATGTTATGGCGTTCACTACACATCAGGGGATCCCTACATTGTTGGTTACACAAACTAAGATAAGATTGGGCTAGTGATATTGATGATCGCAAGTCTACTTTTGGATTTGTCTTTTGTCTTGGTTCTGGTCCATGGTCTTGCAACAAGCAAACATGCTCACGCATTATCATCTATAGAGGTAGAGTACATGACAGTTGTGCTAGCTAGTCAAGAGGTTTTGTGGCTTCGACAATTGACGACAGAGTTTGGATTTCCTCCTGATAGTCCCACCTTTCTATGGTGTGACAATCAAGTGCTATCCACATTTCCAGCAACCCAGTTGAGCATTAGTGTGTTACATCCCAATTTTTGCCCTAAAAAAAAATATTTAAAGCTAAACATAACCATTGAACCAAAAATAGTTTTTCATGTTCAAGTGAAATTCATTTATAAAAGCCGTTGTTATTATAGCCGTTGTTTTTATTTATTCATGTTCATGTGAAATTGAAGCAGTTATCATTAGCCGTTGCATCGATTTAAATTATCCTATGAAGTTGAATTAGTTAAATTTAGCCGTTGTGATCATGCGAAATGAAGTCAGTTAAATTTAACCGTTGCATAGTTACGAAGAATCAAATAGTAATTATGATGAAATATCCTAACAATTTTTATCTAACAATTTATAAATCATGAATTGATGTTTTGGCGAGAATGTTGCTTTTTAAAGGTTGCAGGATGAAGACCCGAGAGAGAGGGGAAGCATTACGAAACGAGGTCATCGGAATGGGATGGACATAAGATTCAGTTATCAGGAATGACAGGTTTGATCTAAAAATCGCCCTGACAAGTTTATTAAGACTCAACAACAAATTTCTTAGTGGAATTCCGCATGAGCTTAAATTAAAAAAAAATATAATATAAATAATAACTATAAACAAAATTCTTACCTTAATTTAATTTAACAAATAATAATATTATCTTACGTTATCTTACTCTCTTAATTAAGATCATAAATATATAAACACAAGATGGCACCGTTACATTTAAATTTCTAATCCAATAAGCCACTTTGTATGTACATATTTATAAACTTATTAAAGACAATAAAATAATATAAAATAATATTATTATTTGACTCTTCAATTTCTCTTCCCTCTTCTTTTTTTTCGTTTTCTTCCTTATTGATATGATTTTTTTTTTTTAAAATACATCTGAGGAAGAAATTGTATTGGGGTCTTGTAACGGCAGGAAGCCGTAGGGACAAGATTAGTTTTATTTATAGTGCTTGTTCTTGTCATTTCTGAGATATGGAGAACCGACTATCTTCCTCACGTTTACCCTCTGAGTAATACTGATTTTGTTTTGCTTAAGAGCCGTCTACCATTGAATAGCTTTGCTGATATACTCTGCTATCCTCACACGCCCGTGGAGACCAGAGAAGGTCGTGTAAGTTCAGAACAACAACCACTGCAAGCTCTGTGTCACGTAAGACGACTAAGTGAATTTCCCTTAATTCCGTTTCTCAATTACATTTTTTTTTCATTGCTGAGTCGGCTTTCTTTTTGTCTTTTGTAATGATTTCAATACTGAGGAAACCGTATAACTCGTGTTTGTTTCTTGAGCAGTTGTGTGTGCATATGGTCTAAGTTTTGTCTTTTAAAAACCATGTGGATATAGCAGGTTAAGCTTAAAACAAATATAAATGTTTATTCAATCCCAGTCGTATGTTTGGATACAATTTGCCAAATTTCTTTCTTTTGAATAAGTCTGTAGGTATAACTTAAGACTCTTCCTTTTAATCTCTGGATAAGTATCAAAATAATTGAGGTAGTATGAAGAAAAAAAACCACCGGCTATTGCTAGAAAAGTGATAAGGTGCCAGCCTTATAGATATGAGGGTAAAAGATCAGGCACCAGAGAGTCACCAGATGATGGCCCGAAATGTGGTAATAAGATGTTGATAAACCTGTAAAAATAATAATAAGAATATAGTCAGTAATTAAAAATTTACTCAATAAAATCTAATACAATTTGGCTCATGCGATTCCACTTTGAAAATTAATTGTCGAGCTGAGTGGTGGAGATCGGGTTATAAAAACCCACCTATGAAATCCCTGGCCAGGGCGATTATTAGGCAGATTTGCCACAACAATATGATTGCGTTGATGTTCTGAAGCTTTAGTTATTCAACCGAATAGCTGTTGGGACCTCAACCCACCTAAGTACTCCGATGACTGGATCAAATGAATGTCCCAAGCTTGACCTCAGGGTAGGGGGGGCCGTTCTATTTAATTAGAACTTGTGGGGATAAGTAAAAAGGTCCGCGGTTGGGAGGTTAAGCCTATGATAATACTTCTCCTCTCACCAAAGTTAGAGCTCGGACAATTGATTGGAAAGGTCTCCCAAGTTAATTAGTATGTATCTTTTTGCTTTAAAGTTAATATTCTTTTATTTTCAGCTGAAAAGATTTTCTTCGGAAAAGATAGATGTTATCATGTTATATGCAACTTCTGTTCCAGAAATTTTATGTCTAGAATTAAATTTCAGTTTTTAGTTAGATTCAATTTTTCAGTAATTAGATTAAATTTAATTTTAGTTATTCGATTAGAATAATTTCAGAACTCAGTAGATTTATTTTCAGCAATTAGTTTAGATTTAATTTCAGCTGACTTTGTAATTTGATCGAATAGGATGTGAAATGGAAATATAATTAACGTATTACAAATCAGTTGGTTAAATGTTGAAAGTAGATGTAGAAAATCCAGCTGTTACCTATGGTATCAGAGCGCTGGGTTCAACCCTGAACATAGGGCACATCACGTTCATGAAATCTAATAAAGATGAATACGAATACAAGATGCTAGTACGTAGAACGCCCCGCAAGAAAACACGACATCCTATATTTCCTTACCTCATTAAAAATATGACTAAGTACGACTATTCTTGCTGCTCCGAACCTTGAGATGATGAAACATGGTATCAAGCCATACAACGAATGAAGAAGGAAAGGATTCGATGGACTCCTGCCAAGAAGGTAGCGTACAGGAACAAACTGATTCAAATTTGGAACTTACAGCAGAGCAATTCTCTCCTTCATTTTCATAGATCTTGGATGGTACGAGACATGTACCAAACAAAACCAGAAGATGCAGAACAAAAATAAACATATTCTATGAATATAGACAACCTCAATAGAGGAATTTTGTAAATAAATAATTGCTTTGTCGAGCAATGAATTTTGTAATTAAAAGTTTTGCCTTGCTTTGTCGAGCAATGGATATAAAATTTGTAATTAAAAACTTTTTTGCTTCGTTGAGCAATAAACATTTTGGCTTTGTTGAGCAATGGATCTGTTTTTGTAATTTTGCTTTGCTGACCAATAATTTTTCAATATAGATCTTGACAAACAATGGGAAACAAACTTTTCTTTTGAGCAACAAAGACTAAATTATAAACTTAACTTTGTAAATTAACAGTTGCAATTTCTGAAATACAACATGAATAACAATGAGAATGTGGAAAACCGAGAGATAGTTCAAGAGAACCATCAAACATCTAACGAGCTATTACTTCAAATTCTTCAAGAAACACAATTAAAATTAGAAGCGATGGATAGAAGAATGAGTGAGATGGCAGCCCAGATAGGGCAACATTGCGAGGAAACACAAGAAACACCCAGAGCTGAAACTGAAGTCTCAGAACATAATAGGACTCCCTCCCCTAAGCAAACTGATAAACAAAAGAAAAAGGAAATTGTGGCTGACTTATCAGCTAATATTAAGAAAATTAAACCTCCTAAGTTCTCTGGTACTGATTCTGGAGAGGAAGCCAAAGCATGGCTAACAGAGATGGAGCAATATTTTGAGATTCAGAACTTTTCAGAGACCTCTAAGGCAGTTTGGGGTATATATCAATTCACTGGGGAAGCAACAACTTGGTGGGGAAACACCAAGGTAGAATTGAACATCAGATCTACCGACATTACTTGGGAGAAATTTGTTAACATATTTAGAACTCGGTGGCTATCTCAAACTTTCTATGATCAGAAACTCATGGAGTTTCAAAATTTGAAACAGGGAGAATTATCAGTTCACAAGTATTGGGAGAAATATACCAGGCTACTTAAGTATGTACCACCCTATCAATAGGATATCAATCTAAAAGTAAGAAAGTTTATTATGGGATTGAATAACAGGATGGGGGAAGCCGTAGATGTCCTTGCACCTCGAACCATGGAAGAAGCTTTGGAAAAAGCTGTTTGCAAGAGCATAAGGTTAAGAAGGATGATTTTATTCGGGATAATAAGAGAAAGACCAATTGGAATTCAGAAGGTGTTGAATCCGGACCACCAAGGAAACAGTTTAGGGACTTTAAGAACAACAAACCTGAAAACAAAAGCAGCGGAACCAGAGATAATCAGGGAAGCTTTCATATAAACAAAAACGACAAAAATAATGAGAAAAGAGGACCACCGGGAGGTTGTTTCATTTGCAAAGAGAACCACTTTAGGAGACAATGCCCTAACCTCAATCAGCAACAACGCCCATCCTTACCGCAGCAACAATAGGTCTTTCAACAAAGAATTCATGCAGCCTTAGATAACAAACAGGTAGAACAGTAGATAGGACCCATCGAACACCGGGTAAGATTTATGGTAATCCTGTAACTATTCTTATTGATACTAGAGCAACAAAATGTTTTATTTCACCTAGATTATTAAGTAAATTTCCAAAAAGATCTGGATTTATGGCAAAACTGTGGACAGTCGAATATGCAAACCAGACAAGGGCCAAAGTAGAGCAATGCCTGTTTGAAGCCCAGGTTGATTTTCCAAACTTTTTCACAGAACTGAATTTATATGTAGCACCATTAGGATTTTATGATATTATCATAGGAATAAATTGACTCAGCGAACACAAGGCTAAGGTAGATTGCCTTGCCAAAACAATGAATTGCGTAGATGACCGAGGTAGGCCCACAAGTATTTCAGGGGTCAGACATGAAATAAGAGCCCAGTAGATTTCAGCAATGCAGCTTAAGAGGTATGGAAGAAAAGGTTGTGAAATATTCGCAGTAAAAGTTGAAGATTTAAGGGAAACCACATACGAAGATGATTATATTTATGAAGATGGGGAAATTAAGAAAAAATAAAAAGAATCATTTGAAGAAAAATATCCCTATCTGAAGAACTATCAAGATGTATTCCCTGAGGAACTTCCTGGATTACCTCTGTCGTCGGTAGAAATTGTGTATCAACCGACCGGTCCTTTCAGAAAGGTTCTTGTTATGTAGTCGACGGGTCCCTTCGGAAAGGTTTTTTGTTATGTAGTGACATGTTGTATGTGGCCGACAGACTCTTTCGAGAAAGTTCTTTGGAAAGTATTTATAACCCCTTCGGGAAGCATTGTAAGGGGGAGATCTGATCATTCAAACATAATGTAATGTTTTGGCATATGCGAATAATAATAAGAAGAGTTCTGCTGTTCGTGTTCGTGTTCATTATCTGTGTGCGATTCTTAATTAACCTATGCGGTAAACATTTGGCGCCGTTGCCCGATGGACCTGGTACGCAGGCAGGTGGATATGAATTAAATGCCGAATCAGTTGAACAAAGATAAGAATAAGCTGAAGGAAAAAGATGACATACGCATTGCGCAGGAAAATTTAATTCTGGCTCAACAGACAGAGCGTCGAAGGAGATTCCAGAAGATTGCCGACGAAAACAGGAGTGCGGAAGGATTGTTGAAGGAGATTCGACAACGGCTTGATTTGGTGGAAGAAGCGAGGGAGGAGTTTCTGAACTTGCATACGCCACGGGAAGAGAATCCTGACAGAAGGAGATAGACTCGCACGGCTCGGAGTGCCGAGGGACCATGAGCGTGGAGTGACCTCTTCGTTCGAGATATACTTCCGGAACAAACAGCTTCGGTTGACGAACCCTCTTCTTCACCAAACAGCGCGGAAGCCGAAAACAGCGTGGAAGCCAGAAACAGCACGGGTGTCCAGAATAGCGCGGGTGTGCAGAACAACGTGGGCGCTCAAAACAGCGTGGGAGTGCAAAACAACGCAGGTACACAACAAAACCCCCAACATACAGTGATAATGACAACTCCGAAAGAAAAGTTGCCTAAATTTGATGGTGATGAAGCAACTGATCCCATTCGACATTGTAAAACATGTGAAACGATTTGGAGGGCAAATGGCATAACAAATACAAACGAATGGATCCGACAATTTTCCGCTACCCTACGGGGTGTTGCGATTGATTGGTTTACTGATACTGATCCACAAAAGTTAAACACTTGGGATAACATTAAGAAGGAGTTCATCGCAGAATTTCAACTTCTGCGTGACGATAATGAAATTGTAGCGGAGATATTCAATACCAAGCAATAGAAGAATGAAACAGTACGGGTCTTCGCCAGGAGGTTGATGGACTTAATCAGTAAAATGGAGAATAAGCCGGCAGATGGGCTTCAGAAAAGATGGTTCATTGAAGGCCTTCACCCGAAGCTGAAAAAAAAAATGAAGATCGTGCCACCATCGACATATACTGAAGCGTACAATCGGGCAATGAACCTCGAAAGTGACCAAAAGACAAAAAAGAAGAAGACCAGCTCATCCGATTCAGATGCCGATGAGCCTTCAGGAGAAGATAGCAGCGATGATGAAGCAGCAAGAAAGTCCGTGCTCTTCAGAAGGATATGCTTCGGATGATGAGGGAGTTCAAAAACATGAACAAGGAGACCAAGGGCAACGACCTATGGTGCACAGAGTGTAAGAAAGAAGGCCATACGAAGGGATCATGCCCAAAAGATGAATTTTGTGAGATTTGCCAGATTCTGGGACACCCGATAAAGGAATGCTCTTTCAATTTGAAAACAAGAACACCGCAGCAAGTGTTCCTGACACAGGAGGCATCCCCGCCAGGAGGGAACGGGAACACCAGTACGGAAGGTGCCACATCAGGTGGATATAGAAATAACCGACGCAACAACAACAACAACAACAACAATACCGGCAACAATAATGGCGGAAGGAGCCGAATTCAATATGATGCCAATGGTCGGCCAATTGTTCAATGCCGCGCATGCAATTTGTGGGGTCACTTTGCTCGAGAGTGCACAACGGCCAACACAACTAAGTTGTTATGCTGATGGTGTGGACCCGGCGATTATGACGATGCTAAGTGCCCAAAGTTCGGAGTAAACTTGATTACTGTCGGGATGGACGAGGAAGAAGTTCTGGCAATCACTCGGAAGCAGGCAAGGCTATACCCCGATCCAACGGAGGAAAAGAAGAGATTGGAGGAAGCACGGGCAGAGATCCAGAAAGTAACGCAGATAGAAATGGCACACTTGAAGGACACGGCGAGTACCTCCATACGGAATTGCGCAGAACAGAACATTGTACGGCAAATATTGCAAGCTGAGATACCCGTCAGGATAAATGATTTGATGCTCACTATGCCTCAACTCCGTACAACCCTCACAAATATAGTCCCGATTGCTAAGCAACCAGTAGAGTAGGAAAAGGAGAAACAGGGGGGCGCAAGTGCAGAAGACCTGATGCTGTTAGCTCTTTCATCTGGACGCTATCCGGCGGTTGTTGAAATGGGCATTCTCGGGACTGTGCTAATGGACACGATCGTGGACGGAGGATCCGGTGTCAATGTGCTACCAGAGGATACTTGGAAAAAGTTGGGACAGTCGACATTATGGCCACCTACCTTCCAGCTGTTAACAGCCAATCAACATGGAATCAAGCCATTGGGAATACTCATAGCGCAACCTGTGACAATTGGAACACAACCATTCCTATTGGACTTTGTGGTGATTCCTCTAAGGTTGAAAGGGTATGATGATATTTTGGGTCGGGGATGGCTGATACAAGCAAAGGCAAAGCACGATTGGAAGAAAAATACTTTATCACTTGAAAGCAAAGGCTGGAAGTATGTCATCGATCTGCACACTCAGATGGTCGGGGAAGAAGCCCTATCGTCAGATTTTGAAGGAGAAGAGGATGACAAGGGGCAAAGTATGGAACCAGATCAGGAGGGAGTTCTTCGACTGGAAAGAGATGACGATTTGGATTCAGTAAATGGTCTCTACCATTGGCAGATAGAGGATTATGAATTGTTTCAAACTTGCAACGTACTGACAATAGAAGAACACAGTACTGATGAATTTCCAAAGGAGTTTACTGAAATGAAGGAAGGAGATGCGTCACTCGATGTGACCCCGGCACATAAGTTCACTGAGGGGGAACCGATCAAATACAATGAAGTCGTGTTGCAGACCATGAATTTGGGAGACAAAGTGGAACCACGGAACATACTGGTGGGAGACAACTGGGACCAAGTACTAAAGGCAGCAACATTCAAGATATTTTTAGAGTATAAGGATGTGTTTGCATGGACGTACAAGGACCTGAAGGGGGTACCACCGGAGTTGTGTGTGCACCGCATTCAGTTGATTGAAGGAGCAATACCTGTACGGAAGAGGCCCTACAGAATGAACAAAAATTATGCGGCACGGGTTACGGAGGAAATCAATCGGATGAGGCCGACATTATTTTCAAGGTGCAGACTAGTGCATGGGTGTCCTCGATAGTGATTTCACTGAAGGAGGACTCCATTCAGATTCGAATGTGTCGATTTTCGATGCCTGAATGCAGTCACCATCAAGGATTCGTTCCCAATCCCATTCACGAACAGCATCCTGGAGGAGGTAGCGGGACACGAGATCTACTCATTTATGGATGGTTTTTCCATTCCGACTACAATCAGATTTCAATCGCAGAGGAGGATAAACTGAAGACGACATTTGTCGTAGAAGATGGGGTGTATGCCTATAATCGGATGTCGTTCGGTCTGTGCAATGCGCCTGCGACGTTGGAAACTTTGAGGCATTTTTGGATGATTGGTCAGTGTTCAGTGCGGAGGACAAACATCTGGCAGCATTAGGCGAATGTATGGCAAGGTGCCGCCGTGTGCGCCTAGCCCTGAACCCGAAGAAGTGCAGATTTATAGTTCCACACGGAAGGTTACTCGGACACAGTCTGTAAGGAGGGACTGAAGACAGATCCGGACAAAGTGTGAGTCATATTGGAGATGCAGCCGTCCACCAATGTAACAGAGGTAAAATCTTTCCTTGGGCATATAGGGTATTACAGGTGTTTCATCAAAAAATTTGCTAAGATAGCATATTCGTTGGATAGGTTAACTTGCAAGATAATCATTCCGATGGGAGAAGGAACAGGATGAAGCATTTGAAGGACTCAAGGTACGACTGGCTACAACACCTATTTTGGCATACCCGGATTGGAATAAGGAGTTTCATGTGCATGTTGATGCATCGAACTATGCGATCAGAGCAACTCTCGCGCAAATAGGAAGCCACGGGTTGGATCAACCGATCTACTTCGCTAGTCGGTTGCTATCAAAAGCTGAACAAAATTATAGTACAACTGAACGGGAAGCATTGGGGATGGTCTATGCTATGCAGAAATTTCGACATTACTTGCTGGCTACTCCGTTTGTGTTTTATGTCGATCATCAGGCCCTGTTGTATATGATCAACAAACCAGTCATTCAAGGAAGAATCAGCCGATGGTTACTTCTGTTGCAGGAGTTTACCTTCAAGATCATTGTACGGCCAGGAAAGAAACATGTAAGCGTGGATCATTTGTCACGTATCAGAATAGGAGAACCGACAGACGGTGTAAATGATGACTTTCCGGATGCAAAGTTGTTTTAGATTGCTGCACTACCGGAGTGGTATACAAGCTTCGGCGAATACTTGTCAACGGGACAATTTCCAAATACCATGCCACCGAATGAAAGACGGAAGTTGGTGATACGGAGCGGAACATTTCAGCTGATTAATGGATTGTTGTATAAAATGGGACCCAATTAGATCTTGAGGCGTTGTGTCCTGGAGGAAGAAATTCCATGGGTACTGAAGGAAGCGCATGAAGGACCGCCAGGAGGACACATGGGGCCGGACACAACTGCACGAAAGATACTTCTAGTAGGATTATGGTGGCCAACAGTATACAATGACGCCAGGGAATGGGTTGTTGCATGCGATACATGTCAGCGAGCTGAGAAATCTTTGAAGAGAGACTTCATGCCTTTGAATCCTTCTCATGCTCAGGAGCTCTTTGAACGGTGGGGTTTGGACTTCCTAGGACCTCTGAAGACAAACAAAACTAGAAGGTGCCGTTACATTGTCATCGCGACGGAATACTTGACTAAATGGGTGGAGGCGCGTGCACTACCGCACAACTCAGTGGTAAGTAAAGCAAAGTTTATTTATGAACAAATAATTACCAGGTACGGCATTCCGTTACAATTAACGAGTGATAGAGGTGGATATTTTGTAAATCATGTGGTCCGACTGCTTACCATGGAGTTCAAAATTTATCATTCGCTATCAAGTCCATACTACCCAAGGGCAAACGGACAGGCCAAAGCTACCAACAAAATCCTGGTATCAATTATATACAAATCCTGCGCAGTTGAAGGGGAGGATTGGGAGGAGAAATTACCTTCTACTTTGTGGGCTTACTGCACGGCGTATAAAGTTACAACAGGACACACGTCGTTTCAACTGATGTTCGGACAGGAGGCCGTAGTACCAGCGGAATTTATGATACCAAGCCTTGGGATAGCACTAGAAAACAAGTTGGGCGACATGGAGAGCTTAAGGGAGCGGCTGTATAAACTGAACAGGTTGGAGGAGAAGCGATTATTAGCATAGTGGGCGACTGAAGTAACGCAGAATAGGCGAAAGGCATGGCACGATAAGCACCTGAAGCTAAACAGGTCTCAGCCCGGATAGTGGGTATTGAAGTATGACGGCCGGAATGAGATTAAACCGGGCAAGTTCAAAGTTAAGTGGGTTAGGCCGTATCAAATCCGGGAAGTAGGGGACAATGGAGCAATAAAATTATGGACTTTGGATGGACAGGAAGTGCCTCAGGCAGTGAATGGCTCGAAGTTGAAGGTATACCACGGCCGGAAGACTTCTGCATCACAGAATGGCCTTCGGGAGACCCCTTCATCGTTGCAGACCGACGATGTCGACGGTCGAAGGGAAAACTGACTTTGCTATTCATTATTATACAAAAAAAAAAGAAAAAAGAAAAATTAAAAAAAAAGAAAAAAAAAGAAAGTACCGTACGGTTTTCATATTTCAAGATGGTGCACGATTTTTTTTAAAGTTGATACATGGATTTTAATATTTGAAGACAATGTACGGGTTTTAATTGAAGATTGGTGTACGGTTTTAAGTGTAGTACGATTTTTAAAAGCAGTGTACGATTTTTAAAAGCAGTCTATGATTTTTTAAGAGCTGCATATTGTAACATCACATTGGGACCACCGTACGGATTTTAATAGCCTGAGAATGTACGGACTTTTTCACTGTGCGGATTTCACTACTCACCATATGGATTTATGGAGTTTGGGAGCATACATTTCATAAATTTCGAATTTGGCAATACTCCAAGTTAATGTACGAAAATTGGAGCCAAATTTTGTTAATTTTCATCGTACGGATTTTGCTGTATGGATTTTGAAGACTTGGGATATTGCAATACGGCTTTTTCAGAAGATTGAAATAGTGAAGACGCCTTCAGAATTGTTTCATCAAAACCCATGTGCGTGGCAGCTCCAGGAAAAATCAGAGGAAAATCCTAGGCCTTGCCTTGCAACAGTACAATTGGTTTGCTGAAAAGTGAAAGGAGGCATCCATATGCAATCAACAGGTAGTGTCACAAGTTTGAAGCCGTACGGATTTTATAAGAGAGGGAAGGGTCAAGTTACCATATGCAACTCTGTAGGGCATTGTACGGCTTGTTAAATCATTACCCATACAGAAGATTTCCATCATTTCAAGCGTATAGATTCCTTGTGAAGAGCAGTGTACGGATTTCACTGTACGGATTATTGAATGCAAGGTACGGATTTTTATGGAAACAGTATATGGTCTCTTCTGTAGTACAAAATTCTGGAGCCAGGTAATTGTATGGATTTCCATCCATATCATTGGGATTATGAGATCATAGGTTCTGAAGGGTAAAGTACGGAATCCAGCAGTAAGCAAGGCGGTTTTTGCAGTATATCAGTTCTAGTCGGATTCAGCATACTGTGGTCCCTATACGACTGATCAGTGAAGGGCATTGAAAATACCACCGTACGGATTTAGGGAGGGAAATTGTTGTACGGATTTGTGGTCTTTTGGTGGTACGGCTTTGTTATTTGATTTTCCTTCTAACTTTTTCAGAGTACGGATTTTCAAAGGTTGCAATTCACCATATGTGTTTGAAAGAATTCTTCACCGTATGGATTTGGAAGACCGTTAGGAAAAGACAAAGATATAACTGAAAAATGGAGTCTGCAGGTAGACGTATGTGGAAAAAACAACTATCACAGTTTGGAGTTGTAAAGGGCAGGAGCATGGCAGGTGCAGGTAGCTAGAATGAAGTCACGGCATAGACTATACAATTTGAAGGGTTGAATGGAACGGATTGCCGGAAATGGTGGCAAGAAACCCCTGATGATCATCCAATCAAAGCAAGCATCAGAAGGGCACAGGTTGAATGGGCCATTCAGATGCTTGTTTTTTGCATTCGAGATTATGAAGGATATCTACGTACCATGATTGAGACATATGGCAGAGCTTCTCGGAGGAGCACATTTCAGTATTTGGGCAGGAACTTGGTGGTATCATTCAAGGCAGCCGATTTCACACGTGTTTTTGGCATTCCAGGGCAGCAGGGCAAAAAGGTTCAGCTGAAGAAAATTCCAAAGGATGGGAAGCTATTTTTAATCAGATTAGTATGTGGAGATTTGACTGAAGCAGAGCAGGCGGCATTAGCTGAGACATCGAAGGGAAGGGGTTTAAAGAAAACCGACATTCAGGAGGGGTCATGGCGATGTCTGATGGACTTGGTCAAGAGTAGGCTCACGGGATCCTCTAGGGCATTTGATATCTCATTTCCGCAGGTGTCCATGATGAACGGAATAATGACTGGGAAAGTGTACGATTGGGCGTCTGTGCTGGCTGAATGGATGCATGAGTTTATGACTCTCCAGCACAATACCTTCTATATGCCCCATTACGCGATTGGTCTCTTCCTTGATGCAGCAGCATGGATGATTCCAACGGATGAGTTAGAGGCAAAGCCTGGACCACTGGCTCCGGGAGAACATCCTATCATGCGGTGGAAGCACTTGGACATAACCACTGGGCAGAAGGGTTCAGCAAGCCAAAAGAGGCCCCGGATGGACATGGCAGGTGATACTGACAGCAGCCGACAGGAGACGTCTTCTGAGCAGGACAGTGTGGAAGAAGGGGAAGGCGAGGATGATGAGGAGGTTCAGATTGTCACGGCTACCCCCTTGCTATTTCTGCGTGCTACAGTTCCTGTGACTTCCGAGTTGGTGCGAGGAGGTCTACACATGGCTCACATTCCTAGGTTTGGATAGACTTGGCGACCGATATTAATGATTGGAGGATTCCACTAGGCAGTCACACTAGCCGCACCGTGGCAACACGAGGTACGGCCTTCTCCTGTCCGGCCGGGAGTAGGATTTGCGGTGGGCTTTGCCCACCTGACAGCACCTGTCACCCGAGAGACTTCTTCAGCCCTTGTTGAAGCACTTCCGGTAGTAGCACCCGTGGCGCCTGCCATAAGTCAGCCAACAACAATTGTTACCGTAGCACAGTCAACAGAAGTTTAGGAACTTCCAGTAGAGAACGTACCAGACGAAGGAATGCAGGAGTGTAGGGACCTAGCGCAGTCCGAACAACCAGAGGTCATGGATAGAGCTAGTGTTTTTTTGAGGCAACAGTTCCGACTCGTTCCTGACAGGCATGGCTCGTCCATTCAGTCTCCCAGCTATTCTGGAGTAGCACCTGTACCAGAGCCTCAGTCTCAGGAGGAGGGAATGCCACATGCCGTGATTGCGTTGACAGCAGAGGAGGCGGCTCCGGATGTGGGCATGACTCCCATTGATGAGGAGGAGAATAGTGATGCGGAATGGTCATTGGAGGACTTCGCCAAGGAGGATTACGGGTCGGATGAAGACAGGTGCAGGGACTACCTCAGGACTATGAAGTCTGCTTTGAAGAAGGGGCATGATGTGGTGATTTAGGCTCTCACTCGGCGAAGGGAGTGGCATTTGATCCGAGTGTATATTCATGGGATTTGTCTTAAGCGATTTCAGACTTGTTTTGTGGATAGAGGTTGGCCGGCAGTTGAAACACCAGAGATGTTGGCGGATTGGGCCACTGAGCCCGGGTTGAGACCGAGTGACACTCCGATGATGAAGTTGGCACATGATATCGTGGGATTGTACAAAGAAGTTTACTATGCTCGGCAGCGCGCAGAGTCGGATAGGGCAGCAGACAGTGTTGCAGCTCAGAGATCTCTATAGGTGAGAAAGAGGCAAGAGAAAAATTAGCCACTGACTTGGCCGACTAGCAGGCAACATGGGCAGCAGAGTGGGCAGCACTATTGAAGGATATGGAAGCAGTTGTATAGGAGAAGGACGCGGCTATCCGGGACAAAGATGCAACAGAGCATGACTTGCAGTTGGCCAAGAGACAGGCTATAGATGCTGCGCTTCTACTGAAGGAGGCCGTAGAGGTTAATTCACATATTCAGACAGATCTGTGCATCTGGACTGACTAGGTGTATGAGTTACGTCGTCAACAACACTCTTTTGGGACACCTCCTTCTTCTCTCTAGTATTTATTTTATTGTCTATGGGTTGTCTCCTAATTTTGCTAGTCGTCAGGAGACGACTTTTCTTTTTGGGGGGGATGATGTCGTCGGTAGAAATTGTGTATCAGCTAATGGGTCCTTTCAGAAAGGTTCTTGTTATGTAGCCGACGGGTCCTTTCGGAAAGGTTTTTTGTTATGTAGCGACATGTTGTATGTGGTCGACGGACTCCTTCGAGAAAGTTCTTCAGAAAGTATTTATAACCCCTTCGAGAAGCATTGTAAGGGAGAGATTTGATCATTCAAGCATAATGTAATGTTCTGGTATATGCGAATAATAATAAGAAGAGTTCTGCTGTTCGTGTTCGTGTTCATTATCTGTGTGCAATTCTTAATTAACCCATGTGGTAAACAACCTCCTTCACGAATATTTGATTTTTCCATAGATTTATTACCAGGAGCAGAACCTATATCTAGAGCCCCGTACAGGATGACCACCACAGAACTTATGGAATTGCAAATCCAATTATAGGATATGTTGGATAAGAAAATGATTCGACCCAGTGTCTCACCGTGGGGAGCCCCTATATTATTCGTAAGAAAGAAGGATGGAACTATGAGACTATGTATAGACTACCGGATGCTTAATAAGGTCACCATCAAAAATCGGTACCCGTTACTAAGGATAGATGATCTCTTTGATCAGATGAAGGGTGCAACTATGTTCTCAAAAATTGATCTAAGATCAGGATATCATCAGCTGAGAATTAAGGAAGAGGACATACACAAAACTGCTTTTAGGACTAGATATGGACATTATGAGTTTACAATACTACCGTTTGGATTAACTAATGCCCTTGCAACCTTCATGAACTTAATGAACAGTATATTTCATGATTGCTTGGAGAAATTTGTGTTAATATTCATAGATGATATTCTTATTTATTCTAGAAATGAAGAAGAACATCAGAGACATTTAGAGATAGTTTTACAGAGACTTAGAGAACATAAATTATATGGGAAATTATCAAAGTGTGCCTTCTACCAGAAAGAAATTCAGTACCTAGGGCATATAATTTCAGCACAAGGCATAGCAGTAGATCCATCTAAGATTAAAGCGATCAAGGAATGGCCCATACCTAGAAATGTATCTGAAGTCAAGAGTTTCATGGGGTTAGCTGGATTTTACAGGAAATTTGTCAGAAACTTCTCTAGAATAGCTTATCCAATCACATCACTTCAGAGGAAGGGAATGAAATTTGTTTGGATAGGAAAATGTCAATCAGCTTTTGAAATTTTGAAGGAAAAACTGACTACTGCACCTATCTTAAGAGTACCCGATCCGCAAAAACCATTTGTAGTAATCATTGATGCTTCAGGTGAAGGAGTAGGGGGTGTGTTAATGTAAGAGGGACAAGTCATTGCCTATGAGTCTAGGAAATTGAAGAATTATGAACAAAATTATGCGCCACACGATCTGAAATTAGCAGCCATAGTTCACGCTTTACAAATGTGGAGACATTATTTAATTGGAAAACCCTTTGAGCTTCGATCTGATCATCAAAGCCTAAAATATATTTTCACTCAACAAAATCTGAATGCTAGACAAAGGCGATGGTTAGAGTTCTTAGCAGATTATGAATTTGACATAAGCTATATTAAGGGAAAAGAAAATAAGGTTGCTGATGCCTTAAGTCGAAGAAGGCATATCTCAGCAATGACTAAGGTAAAATTTCAATTGAGAGATCAGATTTTACAGCACTTGGAGCACGATGATTTTTATGCGGAACTCAATCTGGCACTTATTAGAGACCCACAAGACCCCAAGTATTCAGACTTTAACTTAGAGGAAGATGGTTTGTTGAGATATCGTCACAGGATTTATGTACCCAATCATCCTGAGTTATGAAGATTGATTCTAGGGGAGTATCATTCAGCGCCATATTTAGGACACCCAGGAGTAACGAAAATGTTATTTGACATAAAACCCTTATACATATGGAAGGGAATGAAAAGAGAAATAATTGAGTATGTTGCAAGTTGTTTAGAATGTCAGAAGGTGAAAGCGAAACATCGATACCCAACAGGACTTTTGCACCCAAATGAGATACCTAAATGGAAATGACAAATAATATCCATCGATTTTGTACAGGGGTTGCCTATGACTCGGAATCGACATAACACTATTTTGGTCGTGGTTGATAGATTGACTAAAGTAGCACACTTTATTCTAGGGAATTTATCCGATGGAGCACCCGAGATAGCCCATAAGTTCATAAAAGAAATTTTCAGATTACACGGGGTACCAGAGAAAATTATTTCAGATCGTGATACAAGAATAACTTCCAGATTTTGGCAGACACTATTTTCAGCCTTGGGCACTAAATTGAATATAAGTTCCGCTTATCATCCTAAAACAGATGGACAGACAGAGCGAGTGAATTAGGTATTAGAGGACCTTCTAAGGGTTTATTGCTTGGATCGACAATATCAATGGGAAACGTATTTGCCTTTGGTTGAATTTGCATACAATAACTCATACTAGTCTTCGATTAAAATAGCACCTTTTGAAGCCTTGTATGGCCAAAGTGTAGAACCCTAGTAAGCTGGAATCGATTAGAAGACAAAGTCATAGTTGGGCCGAAAATGCTTCAAGAAATGGAAGAACAAGTAGTTCAGATCCGCTAGAGATTGAAAGAAGCTAATGACAGGTAAAAAAGTTATGCTGATGCAAAAAGAACACCCAGAGAATTTACAATAGGGGACAAGGTGTTATTAAGAGTTAAGCCTCAGAAGAGTACAATTAAGTTTGGCAAGAATGCTAAATTGGCTCCCAGATATGTAGGACCTTTCGAAGCTTTAGAGGTTATTAACCCAGTGGCCTATAGGATTGCTTTACCTCCAGCCCTTGCTGGGATGCATAACGTCTTCCACGTGTCCTAGCTTAAAAAGTTTGTTAGTCACCATGAGCACATGATTGATTGGAAACTATTGTAGATGCGAGAGCCAAGGGTGGTAGAGGTAAAGCCAACCAGAATACTCGAGGTGCGTAAGCTGCACCTACGAAATCGAGAGATAACTCAGTGTAAGATCCAGTAGGACCAGTATACAGAGGATAATGCTACATGGGAAGACTACCATGATATCTTTCAGAAATATCCCTATTTATTTTCAGAAGTTGGAAACTGAATATTTCATTTCTTTTATTTTTAAAAAAAATTGATATTATTTCATCGTGGACGATGAAAAACCTAAGGGGGTGGGTATGTTACATCCCAATTTTTGCCCTAAAAAAAATAATATTTAAAGCTAAACATAACCGTTAAACCAAAAATAGTTTTTCATGTTCAAGTGAAATTCATTTATAAAAGCCGTTGATTTTATTTATTCATGTTCATGTGAAATTGAAGTAGTTATCATTAGCCGTTGCATCGATTTAAATTATCCTATGAAGTTGAATTAGTTAAATTTAGCTGTTGTGATCATGTGAAATGAAGTCAGTTAAATTTAACCGTTGCATAGTTACAATGAATCAGATAGTAATTATGATGAAATATCCTAACAATTTTTATCTAACAATTTATAAATCATCAATTGATGTTTTGGCGAGAATGTTGCTTTTTAAAGGTTGCAGGATGAAGACCCGAGAGAGAGGGGAAGCATTATGAAATGAGGTCATTGGAATGGGATGGACATAAGATTCAGTTATCAGGAATGATAGGTTTGATCTAAAAATCGCCTTGGCAAGTTTATTAAGACTCGACAACAAATTTCTTAGTGGAATTCCGCATGAGCTTAAATTTAAAAAATATATAATATAAATAATAACTATAAACAAAATTCTTACCTTAATTTAATTTAACAAATAATAATATTACCTTACGTTATCTTACTCTCTTAATTAAGATCATAAATATATAAACACAAGATGGCACTGTTACATTTAAATTTCTAATCCAATAAGCCACTTTGTATGTACATATTTATAAACTTATTAAAGACAATAAAATAATATTATTATTTGACTCTTTAATTTCTCTTCCCTCCTTTTCTTTTTTTTCGTTTTCTTCCTTATTCATTTGAATTTTTTTTTTAAAATACATCTAAGGAAGAAATCGTATTGTGGTCTTGTAACGGTAGGAAGCCGTAGGGACAAGCTCGGTTTTATTTATAGTGCTTGTTCTTTTCGTTTCTAAGATATGGAGAATCGACTATCTTCCTCACGTTTACCCTCTGAGTAATACTGATTTTGTTTTGCTTAAGAGCCGTCTATCATTGAATAGCTTTGCTGATATACTCTGCTATCCTCACACACCCGTGGAGACCAGAGAAGGTTGTGTAAGTTCAGAACAACAACCACTGCAAGCTCTGTGTCACGTAAGACGACTAAGTGAATTTCCCTTAATTCCGTTTCTCAATTACATTTCTTTTTCATTGCTGAGTCGGCTTTCTTTTTGTCTTTTGTAATGATTCCAATACTGAGGAAACCGTATAACTCGTGTCTGTTTCTTGAGCAGTCGTGTGTGCATATAGTCTAAGTTTTGTCTTTTAAAAACCATGTGGATATAGCAGGTTAAGCTTAAAACAAATATAAATGTTTATTCAATCCCAGTCGTATGTTTGGATACAATTTGCCAAATTTCTTTCTTTTGAATAAGTCTGTAGGTATAACTTAAGGCTCTTCCTTTTAATCTCTGGATAAGTATCAAAATAACTGAGGTAGTATGAAGAAAAAACCACCGGCTACTGCTAGAAAAGTGATAAGGTGCCAGCCTTATAGATATGAGGGTAAAAGATCAAGCACCAGAGAGTCACCAGATGATGGCCCAGAATGTGGTAATAAGATGTTGATAAACCTGTAAAATAATAATAAGAATATAGTCAGTAATTAAAAATTTACTCAATAAAATCTAATACAATTTGGCTCATGCGATTCCACTTTGAAAATTAATTGTCGAGCTGAGTGGTGGAGATCGGGTTATAAAAACTCACCTTTGAAATCCCTGGCCAGGGCGATTATTAGGCAGATTTGCCACAACAATATGATTGCGTTGATGTCCTGAAGCTTCAGTTATTCAACCAAATAGCTGTTGGGACCTCAACCCCCCTGAGTACTCCGATGACTGGATCAAATGAACGTCCCAAGCCTGACCTTAGGGTAGGGAGGGCCATTCTATTTAATTAGAACTTGTGGGGATAAGTAAAAAGGTCCGCAGTTGGGAGGTTAAGCCTATGATAATGCTTCTCCTTTCACCAAAGTCAGAGCTCGGACAATTAATTGGAAAGGTCTCCCAAGTTAATTATTATGTATCTTTTTGCTTTAAAGTTAATATTCTTTTATTTTCAGCTGAAAAGATTTTCTTCGGACAAGATAGATGTTATCATGTTATATGCAACTTCTGTTCCAGATATTTTAGGTCTAGAATTAAATTTCAGTTTTTAGTTAGATTCAATTTTTCAGTAATTAGATTAAATTTAATTTTAGTAATTCGATTAGAATAATTTCAGAACTTAGTAGATTTATTTTCAGCAATTAGTTTAGATTTAATTTCAGCTGACTTTGTAATTTGATCGAATAGGATGTGAAATGAAAATATAATTAACGAATTACAAATCAGTTGGTTAAATGTTGAAAGTAGATGTAGAAAATCTAGCTGTTACATAGCGGACCAAGCACATTGAGCTTCACATGCACTTTATTAGGCATCTGATTCAAGATGACACTCTAAGCTTGGAGTACATTCCCACTGTCGAGCAGCTGTAGACATCTTCACTAAATTTTTTGCATCCTCACAGTATCTTCAATTGCATTCTATGCTTGGGGTGAAGGAAGTTGTCCTTGGGGGTTCTTAGTGATGAGTCCTTCCTTTTTTTCTTGCTAGCTCTTTTTGGAGTAGGGTTTTTCCCATGTAGTTTTCCCAATTTCTTCGTTTAATAGAGATTTGGTTGTGATTGGGTACCTCATCAGAGGTTGTTGTCGGGACCCAAGTTTGCTTTCAGCATTGCATTGTAGTTTCCTTGATTTTTTTGCATTGTTAGCTTCATTGTTGCTCATCTTAAGGGGGGTGTTGGAGTAAAGTGTTAATTTAGTTTAATTTATTAATTACCTTTACTGCCTTCTTAAGATTTCACTTTATGCACTTTGCATTTCCATTTAATAATTAATTAGTAATTATTAAATGTCATTTACCTCTTAGGGTTTCCCTTTTAGGTTTTCGATCTCCTTCTATAAGGATTGATCTTTTGTAAATATCTCTCATTCTTTCAGTCTGATAATATAATTTGCATATTCTCAGAGCAAAACCCTTGCCTCTTTTTTGCTTTTTATTCTCTGTGACATGTTCTTGCATGTAGGTATTCTTCGGGCTTTGTGGATTTGTATTGCTCAAATCCTTCAGTCTTTACTCTAGTATGCTTATGGATTTGGTGGGTGAGGAAGAACTTTGGCTGGATGCAGTTTGCATATGGAAAATCATTAGGTGAATGGAGAGTACAATGATCTTTTATGTGGGATATTCTTTTCTATTTAGGGGCTGCTCATGATTAGTGTTTTTTTATGACTTTGTGGCGAATGGGTATGCATCCAATGATCATTCTTGTTTTGTGGATTTTGATGCTGATCTTGGTTTGGTGGTAGGACTGAGATTTGTAATATATGTTTGCTGCAATTTTAAATTTGGATGGTAGGTGTAGGTTTACTTCTTGTTATATGAACTTATGCTGGATAGGAAATGCCCCATTGAGACATCTTGGTACTTTGTTGTTGGTAGGTTTTGGTTGTTGTATCTAGCTAGAACTGGAAGGATGACAAGTTAACCTTTGTATTTTTGAAGTGGGCTATTCCATTGGCAAATGGAAGACTGTGAAGTCTTCCACCACAAATGCAAAATGCTACATATTGGGAATCAATGTAAGTTGATTGAGGTGCCGAGAGTAATACATTCCATCAGGACTATGGAGAGTACAAGAAGGGAGTAGCATGGGCAAATGATACGCTGACTCATCACTTAGAAAGAGACAATATAATAAAATACAAGGAGTAGAATATAAAGAAGGAAAATCTAGGTGATGAAGACAACCCAAAGGTCATCTTGGTTGGTGATGACTGGGACCTAGTATTGAAGGTAGTTGCATTCAAGATAGTCATGGAATATAAAGACACGTTCTCTTGCACATACAAGGATCTAAATGTATACCACCAGGGGTCTAGGTACATAGAATTGCCTCGTACGTGGTGCACAACTAGTTGGGACGAAACCCTGCAAGATGAATAAAAATTATGTTGCCAAGGTATGTGAGGAAATTGAGAAAATGTTAGACACCGGTATAATATTCAAAGTAGAAACAAGCGAGTGGGTCTTGCAAATTGTAATCTCCTTGAATAAGGCAAATCAAGTCAGAATATCTGTGGACTTCCAGTGCTTGAATGCAGTAACTTTCAAGGATCCATTCCAATCCTATTTATTGGTAGCATCCTAGAGGAACTTGTTAGATATGAGACATACTCATTTATGGATGGATTCTTCGGGTACAACTAAACAAGTATCACTAAACAAGATAAACTTAATAATAGCTTTCTAGTGGAGGATGGAGTGTTTGTGTAAAATTGGATGCCATTCAACATATGCAAACACTCTGACAACATTGCAATGGATTAGTTTACACATTTTTGACAAGATGTCGGCAGGGAATTCTTGGATGATTGGTCAATATTGAATGGGTAGGTCATCCACCTAAGAGAACTTGGAGAATGCATGGAGAGGTGCAAGAGGGCACAATTTGCGCTTAATCTAAAAAATGTAGATTCATTGTGCCATGAGGAAAGTTACTTAGCCTCATAATTTGCAAGATATGATTGAAAAATGACTTGAACAAGGTAAGGTTATCATACAAATGGAGGTGCCTGAGAACACCACAAGGTTAAGAGTCCTTCATAGGGCATGTTGGCTACTACAGAAATTCACCAAAAGCTATTCCTAGGTTTCTTACCTAATGGATATGCTGAAAAAGAAGGGACAACTATTCACATGTGGGGACAAGCAAGAAAAGGCATTCAATGAACTGAAGTCAAGACTGGTTAGTGCACCTATCTTTGTGTAGCTAGATTGGAACAAGGAGTTAATTGTTCATGGAGATGCCTCAATTTACACCATCTTGGCTACATTTGTAGAAATGGGATCACAAGGGCTATAGATCATTTGGTATTCTTTGCTAGTTGATTTCTATTAAAGGCAAAGTAAAAACCTAGTATGACCAAAAGGTTTGGATGAGGATTGGTGTACTGTATGGATAAGTTATGTCATCACCTGGTGAAGATGCCATTCATGTGTTCCGTAGACCATCAAGCCCTCATGTACCTAGTGGACAAGCTAATCATCTGATGAGTAAGCAGGTGGTTGCACTTGTTGCAAGAGTTCACCTTTATAATTGTTGAAGGACTAGGGAAAAACCATGTCATTGCAGACAATTGTCAAGAATCAAGTCAATAGAGCCACCAAATGGTGTAAATAGGAACTTTTCAAATGCTAAACTATTCTAGATCACAATGTTACCACCATGTCATGAGACCATCGAAGAGTTCTTGTCTACCTCTAGTTTCCCCAAGGAGATACCACTAGGCAACAAGAGGAAACTAGCTCTGAAGGGTAAACCCTTTATACTTATAAATGGGTTGCTATATAACAAGGGTCCTGACATCTGTTGAAGAAATGTGTCATGTAAGAAGAGATACTTGGAATAGTGAAGGAAGTACATGAAGGCTTGATCGACGGTCACATGACACCTGTACAGTAAGAAAAAGGGAACAAAAGTAGATCATTCCCATTCCCTTTTGCACACTAGGAAGGAAGATGGCCCATTAGGCTTAGGAAGACTTAGGCTTTGAATGAGTGCAATGATCCTTTGCTATAATGTTAGAGTTGATTTAGAGGAATATTGTTGAATGATGCAAGATAGAAGGTAAAATATGCAAAATGGATAAGTTTCAAAATACAAAGACTAACAAAAAATAACTAAAAAGCCTGGTGAAGACTCTGAACTTGTTGCCTACCAGTCAAGGTGGTAGGTACCTCAATGCCCAAGTCATTCGGACAACCCCAAAGATTGGTGAACTCAATTCTGTAATGCAATTTTTTTCGATTTCATCAAGAACTTGCATGCACCCACACCTTTTCCTATCCAAAAGAGGAAATGTGCATTCACTCTAGTAATGCTCCCAAACCATTCTGTCTTACAAATGTTACATTTCCACTTCCTTGTACCACCACTTGCAGCTGTTCGTGTAGTTATCCTTGTTGCAAACTGTCTAAGAGGAGATTTAGAGTCATAACTACCCCTAGCCCACTTTGCCAAAAGAGTGGAGGGGCAATTTGTAGTTGGTGGATTGGGTGGCCAATTATCTATTGACTGTGAATCTGTTTCTTCATTCTCTTCATCATGCTCAGCCTCAGGGTTATAATCTTCTTGGCTGCTATGAGAATGGGCCTCTAAATCCATCTCATCATCATTGTGATTTGACCCACTTGAGTCATGACCTTGGGAGCTCATTTTCACATTGCATCTCACAAAATGAAAAAAATATAAAATAAATACATATATGCAGCCTATGCCTTTCTTCAAAATCACTATTTTTAAAAGTAAAATTTAAGCAACAAAAAATTTGGAAATGAAATAAGAAACATCTACTAAAATCTAGAAACAAAATTCAACTAAGAACTAAAAGCTACAAGATAGAAATGAAGAACAATGATCTTGACTTGAAAAATCAAAAAATAAAATTAGAAAACCATGAAAATCCCTACCTTTTTTTTCACAAATCTCTTGAACAAGCTGATAAATCTTGCTGCTCCTCTTCTTCTTGCACCTTCTTACCCCTTTTTACCTTCTACACACTCTCTTCACTCAAATAATCACTCTTCTATGAGCTCTCCATTCTTCTTCTTGCTGCTGTTGCAAAAATTAGAAAACCATGGAATGAATAGAAATGAGAAAACAAAGAGATTTCATGGGATTTCAACTTCTAAATGGGCCCCACATACCTAGGGTTAGCAAACATTAAAAAATATTATAACAAAACCATTTAAATTATTATTTTTTTTGCACTTTTTCATGCCAACAAGCAGGGGACGGTCGGTCGTCCCCAATTGGGGTGATGGACGTGTCCCCATCCCCCATGTCCCCAATGGTGACGGCGATTTGGTGGCACCGTTGGGGACGCTGGGGCGCTGTCCCCCTGTCTTGGGTGCGTCCCCATCTCAGGTGTGGCCCTCAAAAATGACAGGGATGTCGTCCCTTGTCTTGGGTGCATCCCCATCTTGGGTGCAGCCCCCAAAAATGGCGGGGACACATCCTTGTGTTACTATGACCTCATGGGTTCGATCCTTTAGTCATACTAAATGCACAAAGCTAGAGGATTAGCAATGGGTGCCATCAATTATCTTCTATCAAATGGACAAAACAAGTGCAATCGTTGGCTCTCCCATGAAAAAAAACAATGACACCAAAATATTGAGAGTTTGACATTGTTGCTTATCTGGTTATGAAGGGCATCCATGACAATACTCCACATATTCCCAACATGACTATGGTTAATACAAAATTGGGGCCAAAAAACATCGTAACAACATAAAAATCCATCCCCACTGTTTTAGTTGCAGTAATTTGTGTAGATATCCTACGGAAGACAAAATACATTAGTTGAACGCGTACAAGGGAGGTGTCGGATTTTTGCATTGAAGTTAATTCCCATTCGCAGCAAAGACCCTTGTGGTAAATCATGATGAATCTTGTATATGCGGTATCTTTGGTGCATTTAAAAGAAGCCACCGTGACTCACGTTATATGCAGTGAGAGGTGTGATCGAAAGGGAGGTTTTCCAAAGAGGGATAAAGCGATATCCACAGCTTTTTTTTTGCAATTGTTTGAAAACGTAAGACAAAATTTATGGAGCCATGTAAGGCACAAATTAGCATATACCAAACCGTATGAAGAAAGTGATAATCAAATCCCACGTCATCTATTAAGGATCATAGATTTTGACAAGCAATAACAAGAAACGAAGGCTTAGAAATTGACTGGGCAAGTAAAACCATTTATATGTAGTCAACTATATATGTCGCCAAGGAAGGAAGGTAATGATGAGACTTCACTCATCTACAAAATGTGAAACTCCATCTCCAACGATAATAATAGACAAGTGGAAGTGCGATCTCCTGGAGCTAACATGAGATAATGTCAAGCAATATTCAAGAGCAAAGTATACAATATCCAGTATCGTCCTTACACATATACAAATAGAGATTGGGCCCATTATATTCAAAAGGAATGAAGATAAAATTTAAGAAATGTTCAATTTGGAAACAAAGAGCATTGCGTATGTTAAGGAACCTGAAGACTTGGTTTAGTGTGATCTCGCCGAATAAAAAGTTCATTATGATAGTTTTAGCGATTGTTTAAGTAATGAAAAAACCAGTGAATGAATATAAATATGAAGCGCGATAAAGACAATATTTTGAAGAATCAAAATATAAACCGAGCCTAATTTGCCATTAAAATAATGTGATTTATATTAAAAGAGGCAGGATATGAATTATGACTCTTCATTTGAAATGTCATAACTTTAGAATAAGAAGATATATATAAGAATTAGAAAATAAACATATAAGAGAAGCAACGAGTGAATAAGAAGAAAATAAAAAATAGAAATAAGGAGGAATAAATGTTTTATGCAGTTTTGATATTCTAGATATTGTAATAAAGCATAGACTATTTATATTTATTTTCATATTTAATGCAAGAGCCCTATTTTCTTTATTCGTCTGGAAAATTGAAGTTCATATATTTTGTTCAAATTTGTCCTCTGTGATTATTGATTTTAAATCAATTGCTGCTGACGGTGAAGAAGTTGATTTCAATATATATCTTTGATTATTAAAATTTGCATACAAAATGTTGTCTATGGGGATTTGTCTAATTGGTTTTCTGAAGAAATTAAATTCAATTAGACTAGGGTTTTTGTTGACAGTTGAACCTTAAGCCTATAAAGTAGTAGATGGTATAATACTGTCTCTCAAGGTTGTACATAAGGGTCTGGAGGAAGTTTGACTCTATTTGCCTAAGGCTGGATAAGGGTCTGGTCTGCATTTTATTTTGTGAAAGTGGTTGATGGCTAAAGCGTTGAACCTCAATATTCGGCCACATTCATAACTCATAAACACTATTCCTTTCATTCAAATAACATTTCTTTCACAAATAAATATTAAAGGATTCATATAATTTTATTATAATAGTTTTAAAGATTTTGCCAACCTAAGAACACTAAGTTTAAATTCGCTATAGAAAAGCTTTGAACAAGGTGATCAGGTTCGAGGTAAAGGTCTACCCGTCTTGGCATAACAAAGCTTAAAGTGCAGGGGAATTTGGATTGTTCCCTTTCATTGGCCAAAACTGAACGAGGAATCCTATCGGAGAATTGACAAAGCTCTTTGATTTCCAATATACGGTTTTGGGAACCAACAAATTGGCAACTCTACCGGGGAAAGTTACTCACACTATATATTGTAAAGTTACCCAGGATTTCAAATTTTGTATATCAGAATAAGAAACCAATTGTATGAGTTTGTTTGGAAGTGCACTTTGCTGGAAGTGACAACCCGAAAGATCAACAAATCAATATATTCCTCGAAAGAAGTGGCGACTCTAATCAATAAAATTTCAGTTGATAAGTCTATTGAGGGAGAAGACTCAGAAAGAAATGGTAGATAGCTTTTTCAAATGTATCGATCATTTCAAAGAAAACCTTTTATTCCAGATGGCATCAGGCCGTTGGATCTTAGAAGATTTGATTGTGAACCTAACAAATTGTTCCCGAAGCTTTCACAACTTGTACCAAAGTTCCATGGAGAATGGGACAACTCAGCACTTCAACACTTGGATGTGTTCTATACATTCATAGAAGATTATGAGATCGGTGCAGAAGATCAAGTGATGAAGCTATTTGTCAAGACATTAAAAGACAGTGTGAGACAAGCATACAAATCATTACCTACCCAAAGTATCTCATCTTGGAAAGAATTTGTACAATGGTTCCTATATGAATTTCATCATGCAAGCGATTAAGATAACATGTATTACAAACAAGAGGACATGTATGAAAACCAAAATTGCAGCATGGAAGAGGATCTTAACATGTTTCCACTTGATGCCTTTTTCAATCTAGAAAGATATGAAGGTGAGAAATCGACACATTTATTCATAAGGATGGTAAACATTTATCATGAGATACCATCAAACCTCATGCCTCCATATGAGGAATTTCTAAACAAATTTTTTAAGTTGGGAATCTCGCGAAAGGACCCTAATGTGAAACTTTTTTGTCAGATATTAGAAGAAGATGATAAATACAAGGAGAAATATACTGAAGTGAGACAAAAACATGATGATGTTTCAGATTTGAATGGAGAACAAATTTTTGGTAAGTCTGAAAAAGAATCCACCCATGATGATACTTGTATGATAACAAATATCAGTGAATGCAAAAATGAGGAAGAGGATTTTCTCAACATAAAAGAGATTTCAGATATGATACACATGGAATATAAGAAACATGTTGAAGAAATGGTCCAATTTTTTTCTCAATCCACCACAATAAACAAGTTAATGGATCAGTACATATTCAGGGTATACTAGATAAAGGAGATGGTAATTTCCAAGACTCAAATAGTGGAGATGAAATAAAACAACATGCGACATATGAACAGGAGGGAGTTCTAGATGAAAGTTCTCATGGAGATATGCCCAAGTTTTTTATGTTTTTGAATCCTTTGTTTGAAGGGTATCTTCTATGCAATCAAATCCATCAGCATCATGATGAAGGTAGCAATCTTAATTTGGAAGTTGATAAAACTCACAATAAAGTTTATTCAAAAGGTAAGACATCTTTCAGTTCATCCTATGAGCAGCAAGTACAAATATGTGAAAATAAGATGAAGTCATATGAGTATGGTGATGGGGAAGATTCTATACAAGAAAACAACCAAGCAAAGAAGACTCATTCCGATGCTTGTATAACTGATCAAAAGTGTGATTCTAGCAATTTTCCATTCATCAAAATCCACATTGATGGAGCAAAACAAATAAGTATTGTCTATAAAGGTGATTCACATAATACAGATCTGAAATATGAGCAAAAAACTATGGTGATGAAGGAAAAACATACTAAAGTTAGAAGGAATAAGATGTTGCATAATAAAAATCAGGTGTTCAATAGAGGAAAGAAGAAAGGTTCACTTTTGGGGGTGCTGGGGCCACCCAATTTCATTTTGCATCTAGCTAAGCATGGGTACTTGATTTCCTCCCCCAGAGATAATTGAGATCTCTCTATGCTCACAAGGAGCATACGTCTCTAAAAAGAACCACTGATGGAACTCTAAATTTTGGCAAAATCAAGTACCGTGCCAAAGGAAAATCTTCGTGTGTGACTATAAGTAAATCCTCATCTTCAAATGTGTTCCCGCCATTCTAAATCCTGGAAGCCAATTTCATGCACTTAGTAGTCAATTTTCAGATCTTACCCACTACTTTTATTTAAACAATATTCTTCAAAACACTAAAAGCCATGATTAGGAGAATGTGGAAAAGGAAGCTGGTTCATATATTCATGTAGACTATACAGAAGTATCTGATATCAACATATCATGGGAATATTATAAATCATTGTCTAGGATGCAAAAGAATATTTCAAAACAAAAGTACAAAATAGCATTGTGTTTTACAGTAATCTATGGCAAATGCAACATACTCTTATACAAAGAATGGTTACATTAAAGAATAACATGAATCTATCTTCATAGAAGACTACCACAGAGATTGAAATTATACATATGCACATGTAGAATGAAGATAGAGTGTCAATTGTCTTCTATTTGCATAAAACTACCCAAATGAGTGGAAGAACTCCTTTGAATGAAATGAATGTGAAACAGAGAGAAAAGGAAATTCTTTGAAGCTCCCACTCTTGATTATTACTTTTAGAACATTAGGAGTCTACCTCATAGGTTTGATCTCATACTAAATACACAAAGCTGGAGAATCAGCGTGCCGTTAATTATCTACTATCAAATGGACAAACAAGTGTAAACGTTGGCTCTCCGATGAAAACAATAACACCAAAATATTGAATGTTTGACACTATTGCTTATCTGGTTATGAAGGGCATCCATGATAGATGTAATATGATGTAATATGCCTAGCCGGATATTTGCTGATATCTCTTTTAACAATATAATTAGAAATAAAACTTTGCAGATAGTTTCTAGCACAATCGAAAACCAGTAGAAATTCCAATAGGGATTTATTTAACTTTTCTCAAATATAACATTCAAACTCAGATATGGGCAAAAATGGAATACAATGCTATAATAAACTTGAGGAATTCTCCACAAGAATATAACTTGTTATTTCATAATAATATCCAAGATGTCGAGCATATAGCCATTTTTACAAACCAGTAAGATAAAACCAACAAACTCTTATAGCTCCTTAAATTACGTTATTGCATTATACAACAGCAATATAATAACCAATACAAAAAGCCAATCTTAAATACAGATTAACATTCAAATTGGAATACTAGAATAAGAACCTGTAAGCACGAATGAAACACCTGAACTGATGTTCCCTAGGACAATGGGTTTGCACCCACTGTCTGCCAACATGAGGGGCTATGTCTTTAAACTAGCTGAAAGCTGAAGCTTTCTAAAAACTCTCACAAGAGAGAAAACTGAATTGAATCATAAAATCAAACATGACCAACAATGAGCCTCTTTCCCCTTTTAGTACACAAACCAAGACTCTTCGGCTTCCCTCTGGCTTTCGTCTTATTCCCTTGTGGCTCTTCAACTTACTTAAGGCATTTCGTCTTGTTCCTTGACCTTTTGCCCTCTTTATAACATTAAATTGACCTTTTAATAATTTGAGTCTTCGTCTCATAGTCAATTTTAACATTATATGAGATAAGTCTTCAATATTTCTAATGTCCCAAAAAGGGGACATTACAAATTTCCCCTCCTTAAAATTGCTTGTCCTCAAGCAATCAGTACTAGGATCCCATACGAATTTGTAGGTAGCCTTGTAGTCCAAATGGAAGACAATCCAACCACACTGCATAGCAAGATGTCACTCTGCAATCTATCTCTCATCTGGATCCCTGGATCCCATATAACTCTTTGCAAAAACTCTGCACCTATATACTGAACAACTCTGATCATCACTGATAACACTGAATCCAACCTCAAACTGAATAAAATCGCAACAAGGTCCTCAATAAGCCAAGAATACATATGATCAACACTTGGATCCCAAACCCTGTTGTCATTACCAACCACTATGATAAGATAAAAATGTATCAGTGAACTATGCATAACCCAATAGATGGTGACAACCCGACCAAAATAGATGATGAAATACACAAGCCCCTCAAAAACTGAAAGTAACACCCTAGGTGCATCAAATGCCATACTGTCATCATCAATCTGGATAACCTCTAGGTACATAGGTACTATGAATAAGAATGAAGCTGAAAGAGCAAACCCTATGTTCAACACATAACTCTTCTCAAAACTATACCAAAATATGTCCAAGGGCTGATGTAAATAATCCAACCAACTCCTGTATGGTGTGAAATTAGGAACCCAATGTGGACTGGTCCTATAATGCATAACCATAATCAATTCACCACTTCCATCTTGTGACCCATATTCATTGGTAGGAATCGTACTAGGATTCCATATCCTGAAATCAGAATCATCTTCATGATAATAAAAAAGAGAGTCTTCGTTTATTTCAAAAAGAGGATTATTGGAAATCCAATCGGCGTCAACTTCAAACATGAGGTTATCGATAAGCTGAAAGTGATCTGAAACTTGGGTACTTGATCGCTCGGGAAAATTATCCAAGGCATACGTTTGCTGGATGCCATCAAGTTCATCAATCACTTCTAGAAAAAACTCCTGCCTCTCTTTATCCTCTTGTTCTGAGAGTGATTCATTGTCCTAATCTGATTTTCTGCCTCCTGAAGAGAAAATCGGGCATCATCTAATGCCTCATGTGTATCCTTTAGCTCCCTTTTGAGCTCCATAATCTCATTCCTTTCTATATCCAACTGATTAGCATGAATTTCAACAACCTTAAGAATGTTATCCCTGTTAGAAAGCAAATACAAATAATCTGATTTCATAGTCTCAAGAGCTGTTATGATCACCTGCAAATCAGTAACAAGCCACTCTCCTTCCACTTCCTTTTGAACCTTTTTGTAGAGATCTTCCACCAACTTGTGAGTGCTGTCATAACGTACCAATGATGCCACAACCATATCATTACTAACCTTCAACTAATTCTTAAAGGCATGCACTTCATTATTGTTCTGTTGAAGCGATTCATCATTTTGCAGTGTCATATTAGATTGTTCCTTTGAATTCCTGTCATAGACGTAGGAAATGTATGGTTCATCATGCAAAATTTCCGATTTGCTCTTACCTCGTGTGCAAACATCCTCATTGGCTTGTTTGTTAACACTAACTTCCAATTTGCCAACATAAAAACTTGCACCCTTTGTAATATCTTCGACATGATCGCTGGAAGGCTGTAAATCAAAGGTAGTTAACTGTTCTTCCTTTTCAAGACTGTCTATTCGATGATCTTGGTTGTCCATAAATTCTTCATACATACCTTTCCGCTAGTCTTTTGCAAGGAGATCCTGAACCAATTCCAAATACTTTCTTTTTGCCATATCAGTCATATTTTGCTGCCCTAGATAAAAATCCAAGTAGTCATTGAATGATAAATCATTTTGGATTTTGGTAGGAAGTTCTTTATACTCTCCATAAATGTCGAGTATTTCAGCTTTTATAATGGAAATTGAATTCTGCACTAACTGCTCTTGTGGCTTCATGGTATCTTTCCTGATTTTATCCAAAAGCAATTTCCACTGCTGAATGTTGTTATCCTGTTATTGTAAATTTGACAAACAACTACATTTTGCCCCAGATTTGCCTTGATGAACCTTTGTAGATTGGCATTGGGTTATTTGTTTTTGCAACAACTTTGAATCATTAGGATCTTATCAATAAACAATTGCCAAAAGATTGTTGATCTCCAAACTCAGAGTATTTTGCACACAATTGCTTTGTCACTAATGACGTGATGGAAAATGACTTTCAAGTTATGGATCTAGAACGACATTCTAGAACTATTGTTTGATATAAAGTCTCAACTCTTATTGCAGCAATACGTCTACAGTGTTACGTTAAACTTTACGAGAGTCCAAGCTAAGCCTTGCTCCAATTATTAATGCTTCTCAGAACATAGTATTGGTAGCAAATTGAACTTTATTTGGCAACACAAGGTGACTATAATTTTCGGTAGTTCATTCAATTTCTGTTCCGAAGAACATTCATGCATACTATTTACCAATAAGTGATTGGAATGACAATCAAGAAATGATTGTTTCTTGTCTATACTTTGATGCTTGCAAGCCCCTATCAAGTTAAGTTACGAGGTGATTTCAATTTTACCAATGAGAATTATGTTTTCTTCTAAACGTTTGAAGTTTAAGACATTACTATACCACCCAATCTTATGCACTCAAAGATACCAGTTACTCGTGTTGCCCTTTGCCAGTAGCTTGTCTCAAGAACTTCCTCTCAGCTGACTGTATAGTTCCAACCCTTTGTTGTATGGTGGACGTCAATATGTCTGCCCAAATTCTAGTTGTTATTTTTGCTCGTACACTGCTAACTGTCATCAATCTTCAGAACCCTTCCTAAAGATACACCCCTATATATTGGCGAATTTTTACCCAAGATGAACATGGTAATTGATTAAGTTTTCATTCCATTTTTATCTTCTCCGCAATAGCCGAATCTAAAGCTTTCTGTGCATGTTTAGATAGTGGGACTTGTGTTAAAAAAAAAAAATGAGACTCCCACCGTTTAGGTAGTCCAATCAATTTTATTGATTCCTCATTAACTTTCGAAAAAGTAAGTCCATTAGCCCATAGAAATCTTACAAGTACAACCACCCGTTAATTACAAAATTTCCTCTCTCAAATGCTTGACGACAACCTTGCATTTGTTATGAATGGCTTGCCATATTTCCTGATGCCATCTGTCATTTCCGCTATGGGTCCTTCGTTCAAACTGTTTTGACTACTAACGCTCTTCTTAACGAAAGGTGTTACAATGAATGGGCTCTATTTACGGTATTCAACACTCCTTCCTAACGTGTCCTCTGACGGTGCTAACAACTCCTGCCAAATATCATCCCGTCTTATAGCAATGATTTCGGAACTCATGCAACATCCATGATGATGGTGATAACGAGCTCCCTGCTCTTACGGCGCCACGACTCCATTAATATTCCACCCATGGTTTTTGAAACGCAACAAGACCTGTATAAACTTCCCTATGGTAACGCCAATGGTTAGTTTTGATTTTACTTTACCGTTACTAAGTAACGTATGCCAAAAAATAGCCAACGCCAATCTTAAACTTATCTCCTCACCACGATATCAAAACACATATCAAACATGGCCTGAGAAAAATGCTACAAAGATTTCACAATTTTGTTTAATCTTTCTTCCGCGGTCATTGAACAGAGAGTTAGCCTTTTAGAACATTCCTGATGTTTGTTGTGAAAGTCATTAGCTGTTAAGTCATGTAATAGTTTGTCCCCTCCTTAAGTTCATTGATTTTAGCTTGCCTTTCGACACACAATTGCAAGTGTCTTTTGGTCTTTGTTTTCACTTGGTATGCCACAGACTAGTGTGTGGTGCTGTCTCCGCGATACAATGCTGCCGTATAAGCTCACGCAACTAGGATTCGATGTGAAGGTGTTAGTCTATGCATTTGTAATTGTCACGCTTCACATGAAGGAGCCATCTAGACTGATGGTGGTATTATACCTCTTCTGCTGTTGTCAATACCACACACCCACAACTCGAAGATATTCCCTTCGATATCTCTGAAAGTCACCCGCATACCACACTCGTCCCAAACACTGTGCCAACCTGTAAGCAAACAAGTATTGCTTTGTCTATGAATCATGTAGCTTGTAGATGTGATACAATCTCCTACAGTTGGTCTGAGAGAAATTTCGTACTGTGACTTAGGGAATGTATCTTATATGATAGAACAACAACTGGGTTGAGCAAATCCTATCCATTGAGCACTTCATTTTTTATCGTGTATGCATAACTTCTATTGTTGCATCTAGATTCTAAACATTAAATTTAGATTCCAAAACCAATGGTGTCTCTTATGTATGCATCTGTTTACTCTATGAATATGCGACTATGACATAACTTATCTACCTATCTGCTAATGGGCATTTATGTCCATCTGTTGATATTGCCTATACATCACCAATACCAGATACCGCCTTCATAATATTTGGAACAGTGTATAGGTCATTAAAGAATAATGTTTACAGGGGCAAAGACTTCAAACTGAATAATAGGTTTTGCTCGTCAAACTCAGATAAGACTAAGATAACGGTAAAACCTTTGTGTTGTTACTTTGAACTCACATGCAACCAAACTTGTTCTGATAATTCTTTCTGAAAGTTTATCTTTGATAAAAAATCTAATATTAGATTATTTTAAATGTACCAATTTGACCCTTTAGGATGGTAGGATACATAGCTTTGATACCACTGTAATATCCCTAACTAGATATTTGATGATTTATCTTTTAACAATATAATTAGAAATAAAACTTTGCAGATAGTTTCCAGCATTATTGAAAACCAGTAGAAATTCCAATAGGGATTTATTCAACTTTTGTCAGCTATAACATTCAAACTCAGATATGGGCAAAATGGAATACAATGCTATAATAAAATCTGAGGAATTCTCCACAAGAATATAACCCGTTATATCATAATAATATCCAAGATGTCAAGCATATAACCATGTGTTATAAACCGGTAAGATAAAACCAGCAAACCCTTATAACTCCTTAAATTACGTTATTGCATTATACAACAACAATGCAATAACCAGTATGAAAACACAATCTTAAATATAGATTAATAGTCAGATTGGAATACTAGAATAAGAACCTGTAAGCACGAATGAAACACCTGAACTGATGTTCCCCAGGACAATGGGTTTGTGTTCACTGTCTGCTAGTATGAGGGGCTACGTCCTCAAACTAGCTAAAAGCTGAAGCTTTTTGAAAACTCTCACAAGAGAGAAAACTGAATTGAATCATAAAATCAAGCATGACTAGCAATGAACCTCTTTCCCCGTTTAATACACAAACCAAGACTCTTCAGCTTCCCTCTGGCTTTCGTCTTATTCCCTTGTGTCTCTTCAACTTCCTTAAGGCATTTCGTCTTGTTCCTCCTTGACCTTTTGCCCTCTTTATAACATTAAATTGACCTTTTAATAATTTGACTCATCATCTCATAGTCAATTTTAACATTATATGAGATAAGTCTTCAATATTTCTAATGTCCCAAAAAGGAGACATTAGAATAGAACTCCACATATTCCCAACATGGCTGCAATTAATACAAAATTGGGACCAAGAAGCATCGTTATAGCATAAAAATCTATGCCCAATGATTCAGTTGCAGGAATCTGTGTAGCCATCCTACGGAAGACAAAATACATTGGTTGAACACGTATAAGGGAGAGGTCAGAGTTCTGTGTTGAAGTTAATTCCTGCTCGTGACAAAGACCCTTGTGGTAAATCATGATGGAATCCTATATATGTGGTGTCTCCAGTGCATTTAAAAGAAGTTATCGTGACTCATGTTATATGTAGTGAGAGGTGTGATTGAAAGTGAGTTTTTTCCAAAGAGGGATCAAGTGATATTTGCAATTGTTTGAAGACATAAGACACAAAGTATAGAGCTATGTAAGGTACAAATTAGTGTATACAAAACCGTATGAAGGAATTGATAGTCATATCCCATGTCATATATTAAGGAGTATATATTTCGACAAGCAGTATCAAGAAACAATAGCTTAGAAATTGATTGGGCAAGTAAAACCATTTATATGTAGTCAACTCTATATGCCGCCAAGGAAGGAAGGTAATGATGAGACTTCATTCATCTACAAAATGCAAAACTCCATCTCTAGCGATAATAATAGACAAGTGGAAGTGTGATCTCCTAGAGCCCGTGTGACATAACGTCAAACAATATTCAAGTGTTACATCCCAATTTTTGATCTAATTTAAAATATAGCCGTTGAGGTTCACATGAAGTTAGTTGACAGTTAAATTTGTTATAATCCTGCAAAATGGTAAGATGATTAATTGTTATAATTTCATGTGAAGATAATATGCTAGTTGATTATTTATCATGAATTCTTGGAATTGAAAAGACAGTTAGTCGTTATGATTATTTATAACTTGTTATGATAATATGATTTAACTGCAGATATTTTCCTTGTAGGAAGCACGTTGAAGGGGTGGAAGCATTGTCAGAAAAGAATTAGGCACAAGAGCATCACCATCACTGGACAAATGGGTTGAGGACCTAGCGACTTGATCATCAAGATACAATCGATGAAATCGCATGAGCTATTAAATAAATAATTTCAAATATAAAATAATCTAATATAAACGTACCTCAAAAGATTTAAAATGATCTTTCACCATATTACTATAATATATATGTATATACGTACATATAGAAATAAAAATGAAATGACACCATTATATTATAATAAGTTAATAAAATGATGTCACCTCATTAATATATTTACATGTATATATAAATATAAAATTATAATAATATTCAAGATATAATATATATTCGAATTATAATAATATTCAAATTATAATCTTCCAACTCTATTCGTTCCATTTTAATATTCTTTGCTTTTAACTAATTAACACTTGGCACGATAAAATGACAATTATCTTTTTATGTTTCGGAAGCTAAGAAGTCATAGCTAGTTCTTTATAATGGAAACCATGAGTAGAGTTGGATATATACATCTCGCACAATCGGATACCTTACCTTGCTACATTTTCCCTTTACCCTCTCCGCCACCCTCAGCACCCGACTTCACATATTTTCTTGTGTTGAGATCTTTTTTAATTCAGTCTATACTTCCAATCTCAAGCAGCCTCTTTGCCGTATGTGCTCAGCTCGTTTGAGGATTACAGTATTATGCACTTTGAATACGTCTGCAACATCTGAAGAAGGGCAGATATCCAATCAATTGCAAGGCTTGAGACCTATTAAGATTCTACATCAAGTCATATGATGATTATTTCAATATCATGTTATTGCTTTCCATAACAGCCAGTTAGGCTCACAAGACTCTTTTCCTTCCAGATTTATTTCAAAGTTATAATTTGAGTTTGCTACATAGTCCATGTCCTTTGTTATCAATCCTCTTCTTATAACTTTTATAGTTTCCAAAATCATCATTTAAAGAGTCAAATAGTATCTTTTATGGGAGAGTTTTTCAATGCAACATCGAATTTCATAGCAGCAAGTTTCAGCATTTATCATGATGATGCCTTGTTTGATATCTTGTTTGAATTTACAGATTGAACTTCTTTTATTTAGCCTTGTTCATGGCATGTAATAACCAAGTAACCATAGTATGGATCCATAAATCATTATGCCAATAGATATTAGAATTAAACAATCAATTTTGCAATCTTTAAAGAATGTAATCTCTCAAATCACAGATTGTGATAAGCTGGAATATATGTTAATTATAAAATAGTAGAGAATCAATAGAAAGAACCGGTTGTTTTGAGAAATTCCAAACACTTGGGACTCACCCCACTGTATAGCCAAGGAAAAGAGTGAAGAGGTGAGAGAAAGGAATCTGCAATAACATGAAACAGTATCAGTTATGACATAACAATGTTTATCATTTTTAAAAAGAAACATTTAATAGCTCATGCATGATCCTGTTTATTATATTCTCCTACTATCAAGTCGAGTGGTGTGTTTAGATACCAAGATGCTCAGTGGATGACAAGATGTTCCATGTCTATTCTGGGTAGGGAGAGCCTTTCTCGTTAGAGATTGTGCGGGGATAAGTTTTGGTTTGAGATTGGGTGGTTAAGCCCTTGACAATGTTTCACCTCTCCCCAAGTTGTTCGACATACAACAAACAAAGATAAGCTATACATTCAATTGTTTGTCGAAAACAGGTATTTATACTTTTATGATAAATATGCAAGACTAAGGTAAGAATAATTGAGTTATATCTTCGTTACAATTATTTTACATTTAGTTGCGAGAGATAGATTTATCTGATGGATTGTTATATCAATCTTTCATTTATCTGAATAATAAACATGAGCATATCTTCTAATCTTAAGTTATTCCCATAGTTAAGCAATTGGAAGGAAATGAATGATACAGTGGTATCTAGAGCCCTAAATGATACAGTGATATCTAAAGCCCTAATTGATTCAGTGGTATCTGGAGCCCTAAATGATACAATGGAATCTGAAGCCCTAAATGATTTAGTGGTATTTGAAGCTCCAATTGATACAGCGGTATCTGATGCCCTAAATGATCCAGTGGTAATTGAAGCCCTAAGTGATACAGTGGTATCTAAAGTCCTAAATGATCCAATGGTAATCGATACCCTAATTGATATAGTGGTATGTGATGCCCTAATTTTATATAGTGGTATTTAATGGTAATTGTCATTTGATTTTGATATAGTGGTATTTGTGGACTAACTTGTTTGGTTGCAGAAGTATCCCTAGATTGATTTTGATCTTGAATTCCATGGTATGTAGATTTTAATTTCCATAGTAAATTCATTTGATGGTGTTTTCAATTCTTAGTTATGAAATTTAACCGTAAATCTCATTCACATGAACATGACTGACATAACTGTCTTCCTATGAAAATGAAGTAATAACTGTATTTCTTTGGATATGTTAGTTGTTAATTAAGACCCCGGAAATGTGGTTGTTATATCAAGAGCAAAGTATACAGTATCCAGTACCGTTCTTACATATGGATAGGGATTGGGCCCATATTTGAAAGGAATGAAGATAAAGTTTAAGAAATGATCAATTTGGAAACAAAGACCATCGCGTATGTTAAGGAACCTAAAGACTCAGTTTATTATGATCTTGCCAAATAAAAAGTTCATTATGATAGTTTCAGCGATTGTTTAAATAATGAAAAAAGCAGTGAATGAATATAAGTGTGAAGCCCGATAAAGGCAATATTATGAAGAATTAAAATATAAGCCAAGCCTAATATGCAATTAAAATGAAGAGGTGTGATTTATATTAAAAGAGGCAGGATATGAATTACGACTCTTCATTTGAAAAGCCATAACTTTAGAATAAGAAGATATAAATAAGAAGTAGAAAATAAAAATATAAGAGAAGCAACGAGTGAATAAGAAGAAAAGGAAAAAGAGAAATAAGGAGGAATAGATGTTTTATGCAATTTTGATGTTCCAAATATTGTAATAAAGCATAGACTATTTATATTCATTTTCATATTTAATGAAAGAGTCTTGTTTTCTTTATTCTTCTTGAAAATTGAAGTTTACATATTTTGTTTATATTTGTCCTTTGTGATTATTGATTTTAAATCAGTTGCTGTTAATAGTGAAGAAGTTGATCTCAATACATATCTTTGATTATCAAAATTTGCATATGAAATGTTGTCTATGGGGATTTTGTCTAATTGGTTTTCGGAAGAAAGTAAATTCAATTAGACTAAGGTTTGTGTTGACAATTGAAGCTTTAGCTTATAAAGTAACGAATGGTATAGTATTGTCTCTCAGGGTTGTACATTAGGGCCTGGAAGAAGTTCGACTCTATTTTCCCAAGGCTAGGTAAGGGATTGATCTTCATTTTATTTTGTGAAAGTGATTCATGTTTGAAGCCTTGAAGTTCAATATTCTGCCACATTCATAACTCATGAACACTATTCCTTTCATTCAAATAAAATTTCTTTCGCAAACAAATATTAATGCATTTATATAATTTTATTTTAACAGTTCTAAAGATTTTGTCAACCTAAGAACACTAAGTTTAAATTCACTATAGAAAAGCTTTAAACAAGGTGATCATGTTCGAGGCAAAGGTCTACCTACCTAGGTGCAGTGAAGCCTAAAGTGCAAGGGAATTTGGATTGTTCCCGTTGGTTGGCTAGAACTGATTGAGGAATCATATCGAAGAATTGACAAAGCTCTTGGATTTCCAATTTGCTATTTTGGGAACCAACACCCGTTGTCAGGGAGAAGAGGGCTGCTTTTGCTGATGGTATATGTGCATATGTCCTCTGCGCGGCCTCACCAATCTAGTGTGAGTAGCAGTGAGTGGGTCCCTAGTTTGCTGGGTTCCTCTAGTGGAGGTAACCGGAGTGAAGAAGAACCTAGGGAATTTGCGTCCTTGGATCCTAAATAGAATTCAAAGCTTCCATAATTTCTCCAAGAGAAATCTCAAACCAAATCAATATCCAAGCATTTTGAAATGAACTCCTCATCCTTCTTTTATGCTCAAAACAGTGACCCTCTAGTTTCCTTCTCTTGTCCTTTCGTCTTTTCCCTTCTTGTCACCTTTAACCCACTTTATAATATTAATTTGATCCATTTTATTAATTTGCATTAAGATCCCTTAAGCCAAAATTAATATTTTATGAATTTGACTTCATAATTCCTAATGTCCTAAAAGGGGACATTACAAGTCCTCCCTCCTTGAGATTGCTTGTCCTCAAGAAATTGGTACTAGAATCCCATATAAATTTGTAAGTAGCCCTATAGCCCAATCTAAAAATTAATGCTACACACATTTTCTATGCTACTCTAATTAAAACTGCTCCAAGCCCAAGACTATATAGCAACTTGTCATAATCCTCAAAAGGTAAAGCACACATCCTATAAACTCTCTGATCCCAAACTAGTCTAACCATCCGATCTTGGGAATAGATGCATATCATCCTACCATCTTTTCTAGAAACTACCCCATCATTGTAGTCTTGTGGCCAAGTCTCAACACTCGTGTGTACACTTGGGTTCAAATCCTGGAATCAATCTCATCCTTGTCATGTAAATCAGTAGGATCTTTCTCCTCCAATTCAAAAAGTGGGTTATCAAATGTCCAATCAGAATCAATCTCAAACAAGGAATTAACTACCAGCTGAAAGTGATCCAAAATTTTGTTACTTGATTTCTTGGGGCAGCTATCCAAGTCATAGATCTGCTGAATGCTATCCAATTCCTTAATCAGTTCTTGGAAAAACTCATGCCTTTCTTTATCCTCCTGTTCCTTGGATCAATTAGTGACAACAATCAAATTGTTTGTTTCAAGAGCAACTTGTGTATTATCCAAGGCCTCCCAAGCATCCTTAAGCTCCCTATTGAGCTTATTAACCTTATCCTCTTTTTCCTTTAATTGACCAGCATAATTTTCAGCAACTTTTAAGATGTAATCCCTGTCTGAAAGTAGGCATAAATTATCTGCTTTCAAAGATTCCAAAGCTACTTTAAACCCCCTCTAAATCAGCAATATAATATTCGCTTTCCATTTCTATTTGTCTCTTTTCCATTTGTGCCTTTATGTCAAGATCCTCAACAATCCCGTGAGCGTCATCATAGCACACTAACGTTGCAACAAACAGATCTTCAATAACTTTCAACTTCTTCTTCTTCAAGGATTGCTTCTCATCCTTGTCATTATGAATTGCATTTTCTGATTGGTCATCCAAAACATCGTCACCCTTGAATGCCACCTTTGTTTGGTCCTCTGAATCACAATCATGCTTAAGTGAGTTGCTGATAGAAGAAACACATAACTCATCATATGCCTGAAACTCCCTGTTTGATTGATTTGTGTTCAAAGGCAAGGGTGCTGCTATGTCATTAAACAATTCTTCATGACATGAAGTTTGGTAAACCTCTTTAGAATCATTCAACATGCTCTCACGTTGAGTATGACTATCTGTAATGGAACATTTATCAATTTCAATCTCTAAATCACCAATGTAGAGTTTGGATGTCCCATACCTTTGACAATACTTGAATTCATGTCATCACCACTAGTGGTGTTGCCTTGTAAAAGTAAAAAGATAAAAATCTTATCATTTCCATTGCTGGTCTGTATTTCTTTGGTGATCCCATCACCACAAACCACAAACATGACTAGGTGTTCAAGAATGGTGACATGTGAAATAGATCTGCTCTCTCCTCATTAGATTTTTGCTCATTTTTTGGATATCCCTCAACTTGTATGCCTACTGAAATTGGCTCATTTTCAGTCATATATTCTTTGAACCTGTCAAGCTTATGTTCAATCAATTCCTCCACAAGCTCTTGAGCAATGGGTGAGGTTCAATTCTCCCATGTCCATATAGCCAACAATTCCGATTTTAGGAGTTTGCATATGTCATCATTCTCATCTAATATTAATGACATGATGGTTTTGATGCATGCTCATACATTGTTCATATGATGCTTTTTAGACTCACTTAAAAAACAATGAAACAACTGGAGAATCATTCCATCACAACCAAGATCCAACATGAGGATAAAGAATCTAGCCTGTGCCATTGTCTCCAAAGTCTTAGCCTTCTTACCAAAGGTAGGGCTACTGATATCATGCAATCCATACAAGTTGTCCACTATCAACTAAAGAGCTTTCTTCAATATGTTATCATTATAAGGTGCAACATGAGTTTTTGTTCTGAGGATTTCACTGAGACATGAAGCCACTGCGAGTCTAACATCTTTATGAGGATGTTCTATAAGCCTGTGTTGGACCAAAGCAAGCATTGAGGGCTGCAAAGCTCAATTAAGAAGCTTCTAATCTGATTGTTCAACTTTAGATAGATGTGAATCCAATTCTTCTAATTTGGAAACAACATCATTAGAAAATTCCACCAACTCTAAGTGTAAACCAATCAGGTACAACCAATTCCCAACTTCCCTTCTTTCTGTTGGTCACGTAGTTGTTCACTGTTGAATGTATCATTAAAATCCTTTGAGAAAAGATCAATTTTCAAACTCGCCAATGTCTCCAAGTTTTCTTTCCCAATTGCAAGATGTTACCCTGTTCTATAGCAAGTTTAATAAATTCCTTTCACCAAAAACCAATAGGAGATTCTGTCGAACGGTTAGCCTCTGCAATCTTCAATAGAAAATTATGACTGTACTTTCCCTAAAAAAATGGAGCAATATTGTCTTGTATCTAATCTGAAAGTATGGGATGGAGTTGTTTGTATTCCTATTTTAAAGTGCCAGTGATATGTATTTCGAATTCAAAAGTGATTTGTGACTATGTTGTTTTACACAGATTAAACTAGGGATATTGCACAATATTGTGCAATATATGCATTGTTTTTCTAAGCTCCTTGCAATTCTCTGTTGTGTCTTTATCAAAAACCATGGCTCCTCTTTGACTTCCAAATACACATAAAAATATTAAATTATGCAATCTGGTGATCTCAAAGCTTTCAAATTTGCAGAAGTTAGAACTATACTGAATTGTCTCAAGATTTGACACACACCACAACTCACACTTTTCTAGCACACTAAGCTTGCTCCATAAAAGAAGAATGAAGCTTCAATAGTAGAAACACTCTTCTTCTGAATGTTGAACTTCAAATTCCATCTGCTCTCTGCAATCAAGGACAAGAACGTATGCCAAACAACAAATTATTGTTTCCTAAAATATCTTGCAATGCATGGAAGTTACTGATTGGTCACACATCTTAGTCTGAGTGATTATGACCCGAGCATGATGGACCATCGTAACTGTAACAGTTTGTTTTAGCTATGCCACCATAACCATAAGCCAAGATGAGACATACAGATCATTGAATATGTTTCAGTTCTGTTGCACTGTCCATTCTCAAATCTGCATATGATTTTTCGACAGAAATCTCTACCTTTGGGTGAGTCGCATGAATAACTGCAACAAATAGGGAAGCCCAATTTGCAAGACATGTTTTTTACCACTCAAAAGGTAGACGGCTATAAATCTTAATTATTCCTTTAGAATTGTTGATGCCAGACAGATACTGGAAGCATTTTCTTAATCCCTCTGCACTCCAGACGAATTGAAAATCATTTGTTTTCTAGCCACTTTCTATTCCTATCTCAGCACTGATGCGTGACTACCTCTTTGCCAATGTCCCTATTCTCTTTATCGGTTTTAGGAAAAAAATACAAATCTCCTCTGTGTAACTTGCTGATAGAGGATGCCATGGCATGGTACATTTCTCCACATTAGCCTCGTGAACTCAAATGCAATCGATATTGGTTTTGCGTGTCATATTTGGATTTTTCTGACACTCCACTTGCCTTAGCCACTTTACAAGGTTCGTTGTCTTTTGTAGAAGATACAAGGGAAGGTATGAAGCATTTTCACTTCAATGACTTGGTCGTTACAATTGTCTCCTTTGATATGCAGATATAATTGATAAAGATTTGTGGCACTAATTCAAGTTGTTTCAATCTTGCAACTCCCATTTGTAAATTTCTCCGCAATCTTTTTGATACCTCCAATAATATACAACTTCAGTATGTATCTTCACTTGAGGCATGCCATTCTTCAGACCACCGTTATTCCCAGCAATGAATACATCAGTTTTCTTGAAAGATTTGCTCAAAACTTAGTTTTGTCCAAAGCATAGCTGAGGAAAAATTAATAGACTGAAAACTTCAATAGTATTTTGGTGTTTTTGAAGAATATCACACTATTCAGGCACCACATGGAAAGCTGTGGAAAATGAATGCGTTACTTCCAATTACTAATCCAAATGTCACTGCAACCTTCACTATACCCAGTAGAGAATGAAACTGTTTCCATTGCCGCATGAGAACGGTACACCTGCTCAACGTTAGAATGTGAACAAAATAAACTCTTCTCCAATCCTTGGCTCATTAATGCTTCTTGAATCCTAATTGACCAATAAGAGAACGAAATTAAATTGAGAACTTTTAGCTTTCATAAATCTTTTGAATAAAATTAAATTCTTAAATGAAGCTTCAATATGCATCAGCCTTCCTGACTAAGGCATGAATCATTTCTTTGTTTAATCTTCATTAGATATAATCACTGGCTCACCAAGAATCATTTTATAATACCTGGATACAAATATTAAGTTTATTAGAACTTCTCCAGAAATTGGTTTCCACCACTAATAATATTGGCTTTATTGTTTGCAATCCCAAATTATAGAATTCATGAGTCTCATTAAAAATTTTGACGGACCCAAAAAAATGTATTTATTCTGAACCTGACAATAGAATTTCAAAGGCTAATATGCGAACTCGTTGGTACAGTAAGGGAAAATCTCTCACTGCAGTTGCTTCCTAGTCACAAAAACCATACACAGTAGGCTAGAAGACTTCTAATTAAAACAGGCTCTTGTGCAACATGAATTCATTCTCAGACTTATCAAATTCAGAATTGATAAATCTTTATTTTCTCAAAGAAACAGGAGTAAATGTTATGTTCTCTGAATAAATTTTGGAATCTATAACCCTTTTTCTTATGGAGAATACACATGTTACATCCCAATTTTTGACCTAGCTTGAAATATAGCTGTTGAGGTTCACATGAAGTCAATTGGCAGTTTAATTTGTTATAATTTGGTGAAATGATAAGATAGTTGTTATGTTTTCAAGTGAAGATGACGTGTTAGTCAATCGTTAATCACAAATTCATGGAATTGAGATGAAGGTTAACTATTATGATTAAATAATTTATAATTAAATTCCTTGCAGGAAGCATGTCGAAGGGGTGGAAGCATTGTCAGAAAAGAATTAGGCAGGAGCATTACCATCATTAGGCAAATGGATAGAAGATCTAGCGACTTGAAACAGGATACATTTCTGGAACCACATGAGTTATTAATAATTAATTTAATTAAAATGATTTGAGTTAAAATATAAAACGTATCTTAAAGGATTTTAATTTATCTTTTGTCATATTATTTTAATAATAATTTATATATATGCATTTAATAAATAAAATGATTTTTGGCACCATTATAATTTAATAATTAATAAGTAATGTTACAAATAAGATTATAATAATGTTCGATTTATAATAATTGTATTATTATAAGTTTTGAATTTTAATCTTTCAATTCTCTTCTTTTTATTATTCTTTCTTTTAACTGATTATTGTTTGTCATGTTTAATCGAATTTATGTTTCGTATAGACTTCTTGGGAATTCAAAAGGATTCTTGTAACTGATGGAAGCCGGAGAGTCGAGCCTCTCTTTCTTTTATAGAGTCTCTTGGTTGTATCACACAAGCACAACAAACACATATCTGCTAGGGCCGAATTTATCTGAGAATCGAGAGCTGTTTTAAAGTATAATTTAGATGTTGTTGAGTCAAAATGTGTCCTGTTATTTCTGTGCTATAAAATTTCCTCATCACCTAATCGAGATAAAAGGTATCGAAATGAATTCACAGTAGACAAAACGACATGTCGGATTAAACAGTTCATAGGGTTTGTGGCAAATCATTTGCTGCAATCTTCGCAATGTAGAGATTGTAATTATCTCTGAACTATACTTGTCTGCGCTTGTTTGATCTTGGGAAATTTCTTTACCATTTCACCCTCACACTATCTATCATCCACGGATTCTTAGCACGGGAGAGTAGGATCATTCCGACCGCGGAGAGCTAGAAGACTGTTGGATATCTTTATTTCAATGAATATAATTGTTGTGAGGTTTTCACACCATCACCCCAAAATTTTGGGGACCCCATTTTTTTTGATTGCCTTGGCAAATTTTTGGATTGTCCAACAATTTTGATTTTTTGAGAATTTTGAGCCTTGGACACTTTCAGGCCAATGGGAGAGACTTAGCTTATTTTCACCTGATTTTTTTTAACTTGATTTTTTAGAGCCACCAATTCTATCCTTAGGTCGAACAAATTTCAAAGTTAATTCCAACTTGGCAGGGTAAAATTGTGAATTTTGTACTTAGACATTTTCTTTTGAAAATTTGGATATAATTGTATAAATTTGGATAATTTTCAAAAAATGAAATTTTTGTTAAATTTGGTCTTTTGAAAAATCTTAATTATTTTTTGCTGAAGAAAATTAATTTTTGTGATGGTGAAGTCAAATTGCAAAATCAATTTTTAGGCTCTAGAGAAATAATTTTATTTGTGTTAAAATGCTAAAATTGCTTAGCAAAATCAATTGGAATTAAAATTGCAAAATTTGGCTTTAAATGGATTAAATTGCCTTGAAAACTTTTTTGCCATTTAATGAAATTGGTAATTTAATATTGAAAAAATGGCTTTTGATTAGCCAAAATCCAATTTTAATGATGTATTAATTACTAAATCCTCATTAAATGGAAACATTTAACATCTCCAAGGCATTGTTTAATTTCTTTTTGCAAATTGAAACTAATTGCCAATTTAAAAAAGCAATTTTCATTTTGGCAAAATTAATATTTAGCTAATTATTTAATTGTGGGTCATAATTTTGCATTAATTATTTGTTTTTCTTTCTCCCAGGGTCCAAGTCAGCTAGCTTGGGGGGAGTAAGAAATTTGGGTATAAGAGGAGGCCTCTCTCCCATTTCCTCCTCACTTCTCACTTCTCCTTCTCAAGGTGTTGGCAATTTTGCAAGAGCAAATCTGCACTCTTCTTGCTTGGCGAAATTTGTGGAAGGTGAATTTTGTGGAAAGCCGAATTTTGTGGGAGCCGAATTTTGTGAGAGCCGAATTTTGTGGAAGCTGAAATTTGTGGGAGCCAAAATTTGTGAAAGATAAAATTCTGATTTTTGCAAGAAGCTGCGATTTTTGGCCCTAGGTTGGGTAATTTTATTTGAGGTGAATTACATGGTAAAATTCTAATTTGCAAGTGGATTTGAAGTTCTTGAGGTCTAGTCCTAATTCCAAAAAGTCGCTATATGATTATTGGTTAAGGTGAATTTTAATCATTTAGAGTTGAAAGGGGTCCTTAAGTTGACATACTTATTTTGTTCTAGTCTAAGGATTGCTTCCTTTGGTTCTACTTGCCTTCTGGTCCACCACTCTACCATCCCGTAATAGGGCGACAAGTATGGAGGATGTTAGTGCAAGTAAGAATCTCAAGCGGATAAACATTAAGAAAGACAAAGAGGATATGATGCCCAAAAAACCCTTCTTCTTGAAAATGAAGCGAATAATCGACACCAATATCGATGCAATGGACATGATACGGATGAAGGACAGACTAAAGGAAGGATGATCCCCCTTGACTATTGGTAAAGGTAATTTCAAATCATTTAGAGTTGAAAGGGGTCCTTAAGCGGATTTCTCTCTTTCGTTCTAGTTTTAAGGATTGCCTCCCTTGGTTCTCTTAGTGTAATTGTCCACCACTTTACCGTCCTGTAATAGGGCGACGAGATGGAGGATGTTAGTACAAGCAAGAATCCTAAGGGGACAAACACTAAGAAAGACAAAGAGGATATGATGCCCAAAACACCCTTCTTCTCGAAAATGAAAAAAATAACCAATACCAATGGCGGTACAATAAAAGGATATACAAAAGGCAGTTGCACATCACAGCCTAAGCATAGACGCTTCCAATACGACCATGATGAGTGACAACGGAGCAGCCCTTGATTTTGAAGACATCAGAGAAGAGGATATCAATGAGATAAGATTTGGAACGAGATTGGATGAGCTAGAAAAGGTTGCCATTAGGAAGAATCATCTGAGCACCCTTTCCTCTCTCAATGCTCTTATTGGATTTGCGAAAGAATATGAGAAGGATCATGAAAAGATGCTACAAGCAGCAAGCGGTGTGGTGAAGTTAGTGGAACTTAGGGCGAAGCACACACTTTGTCCTCCTATGGAAGAAGTTAACAAAGGGCTAGCTAAGTTCATTGCCTTAGCTAAGAAAATGAAAGAAAAGGGAAGATTTATATTAGAAGATCATTTGATGTAAGCCCAAGTGGCAATTTCCCTTTCTTCTAGAATAGGACAAGTGTCTATTTCTGATTGGCCACCATTTTAGTGACTTCTCATTGGTTGCCACTTTTTGCACTTTTTTCATTGGTCCATTGATGAGGTGGCAGCTTCTCATTGGCCGATGGGATGGCAAACCTAATTAGGGTTTTGAGGATCCAATCTGGATCGTTGAACTTGTTTTGATCTCCACCGTTCGTTGTATTTTTGGCCCCTATATAAGGCCATTTGTTCTCATTTGTAAAGTGTTGGAGAAATTGTTGCGAAGATAATACCAAAATTGCTCTCTTTTTCATTGTTGTGACTTGCATGGTGATTAAGAACATTGGGTGTTATTGCATGTTTTCTACTTCCACATAGTTAGATTTCCTTTCAAGTTGTTGAAGCAAATTTCATTTGAAGTTGTTTAAGTGAGGTTAAAGTAGATGAATAGTTGTATGGTAGCATTGTTAAACGTTTGATAGGGATCAATACTGGACCACTAGCATCCTAGCGGCTGGTTGGGAAGCTTTGTGTGGAAAACTAGTTTATTATTCCTTCGAATCATTGCACCTGTGGAAGTGAAGCTGTTGGTCAGCTCTCATTAGGTTCGATCCCAGTCCATTTGCTAGTTTTCCATCCATAGGAGTAAGAGTAGGATAGCAAGTAATTTAGGACTTAGAATTTAGGAGAAGAAAGTTAGAAAAACACTAGTCGAAAGAACCATTCACCCTCCACCACCATCACTTCCCATCAACATCATTTAGCTTTCACAAACCCATCACCATCACCATCACCATCATTCCACCAAAGTCCAAGTCATCCTTGAATGAATAGCGTAAGGCTGCCTACATGATTACCAACAAATCACATTGATAAAATTGAGCGAGTATCCACAAGAGTAAGGAACATTGGAGTTATTCTCATATCCCATGAGCAATAACTTTTCAAGAGAGGAATTGTATGTTTGATACTCCGTATCAAATGTTCAATTGCTAATATGTTATGTAAGTGATACAAAACTCGCATCAACATTATCTGGCACTAGGAGGGCTGAATGATTTTCATTTTCGGTCAACTTGAAAATTCAGAGCAGAGATTGGGGAATGAGATTTCAAGGTTAGATTTGAGATGAGAGATCTCTTTTAAAATCAAAAAATCAAAAAATTCAAAAAAGAAAAAAAAGAAAAAAAGAAAGAAAGGTTTCTCAATGGATAGGCGAGTGGATGTTCATCCCATTTGGTCTGATTTGAACAAAAGGTTATCTCCATTGAATTTGTCTCAACTTGTAGCACCAAGGAAATGTAGGATACATGGTACTACGGATCATGGGGAGATGGATTGTTTGGTGTTTCTCTTAAGAGTGGACATGGCGTTAAGAGGAAAATTTTCTTTTTCACAAATACATGAGCCTGCGGTCTTTGTCAATTTGGAGGAAGATTTTTTTGTTTGCAAAGAAGATATCAATAGGGAACCAAAAAACATATGTGGAAAACGTTATTGGTGCCTTGCACATAGTCTCATATATTCAGACTCTACTTGTCCATCTTGCCAAGACACCATTGACTTGGTCAAGTTTCAATTGGGTTGGTATGAGGAAATATCAGTAGGGGGTGGTAAGAATTTCTTTCAGCTTTCAAGTTGGACACCAAAGAATGAAGAAGATAAGATTTATCAAGAGGATATGGTTGATTCTGATATTCAAGATAACCGAGTGGATGAACCTTCACACATTATATCAGGAGGTGGAGAGGTTGATAAGAAAATCAAGGAAACAATTGAATTTATCCCAGAGAGAGAAAGGATGGTAGGCAAAGATCAATAGATGAAGACACACGAAGAACTACAAATGGAACATCGAAAGGTGGACGAAGAGGAAATCTTTGGTGAGCCTTCATGCATAATTCAAGGGGTGACTCTTGAGGATGGGTTGCAAGAAGTTTCAAATATCCTTAAAGAGGAAGATAATCAAGTGGGAAAGTTGAACAAGGAATTACAAGATATCACAAGAGAGTTCAAGTATGAGGAAAATATTGATAAACCAATGCAAGGCGCTATCTCCACCACATTCTTTGGGGGGATGCTTGAAGATCCTATAGAAGAAATACAAAAGGAGTCATTTCCCGAAGCACTTCAAGGTGATCAAGTTGTTGCAAGTGGCATGATTCACCATCAACTCCGACCTCCAAAAAATTTGCCACTCAAAATGGAAGTTGATGGGCCACTCACAGAGATGTATGATGGTTCTATCAGTCTTGAAGGTACTATGTTCAGTGAGAGTCTATATAAAGAATGGCAAGATATTCCTGAAGAGAGTTCAAATGGAAATTACATGCTAGATGATGAAGCTTCTATTGACGAGGATATGCAAGGATTGTTAAGTGGTGATCAAGTTGCTTCCATGGAAAAGGAAAATAAAGAACAATTTGGTGTTGATGCTATTGGGATGGTTCACCACCAACTTCGACTTCTTGACACCGTGGAGATTTTGTAGGCTCCATTTGAATTTGAGTCATGCCAGGTTGTTTCTTTCTCTGCTTTTAAAGATGAAAGGTTTGAAAGTTTTTATTTTGATTATGGAAATTCTGGAGAAGCAACTTGTATTTGGATTAATCATGGACCCTATGAGTTGCCTCAGTTGTTGGTCTTGCATATTAATTTTCTAGAGTTTGAGTTTGAGATGACCAAATTTTTTTTAGAGTACAAGGATGAGTTTGCGAGATTGAGAATTATCACCCAAACCTTGTTACTTTTGAATATCTTGAGAAACCATGTTAGATCTAGTGTATATATCAGATCAGTTAGTGTTGTCCCTTTAGAGTCTTGTACATAGTTAGGGTAGGTTTGTCTTCGACCATTTGGTTCGGAGAGTAGTTTAAGTTTCCTTTCAGTTGGGTAGATTAAAGTTTCCCTTTTAGTTGTTTAGAGTAGTTTTCTTTTCGGTTCTTTAGAGTAGTTTTCTTTTAGTTGTTTAGTTTAGGTGTTGTGAGGGAGCTTGAGTAAAATTTGCATCAGGTCATTTGACTTGAGATCTTTTACTCTTCCCTTAGTTGGAGCAGTTTTGGTTTTGGGCCTTTGCAAGTGCAACGGGGGGTCCATGTTGTCACTCGTGGGCGAGGTGTGTAGATTTTACATTTTTGGTGACAAAACAAAGTTTGCCTTGTTCATTTCTCGAATACATTTAACAAGGTTCAAAGATTAAAGGATGTGTTTAGTCGTTGGTCTATGATAGGACTTTTACTAGATTTGGGTTAGACCTGATAGAGGTTCCTAAGTTATCTTTGACATGGTTACAACATTCTACTCATACTTAATTGCTTTGAGTTCTTGGTATTTTGAAGTTAAATTGACTTGGTAAAAATCATACACCTGCTTTAGCGCCACTGTGGTCTTTCAAACCCTCCACAAGCTTCATTGCCTACAAACCAAACAAAAGATTGAAAAGAAAAAGAAAAAAGAGAAAATATCATGAGAAAGGAGAAAAAGTAGTATCAAAGTGAAAATAAAGATGAAATTTTGTTCAAGGGTGTGCAATCATCTCTACCGGTGCTATAAAGATAATCACTAAAGGTAGACCGTAGAACCATGATTGTGGTGCCACAACGATAACTTTGTCGGGGCTATAGACGCCTGACTGGCAGTGGGGCTCTATCCAGGTTGCTTTTGAAGTAAGGATATTATAATAGCTAAGTTTAATGGATTAAGAGATTATCAAGTTCTTGTCGGGTGGGGAATAAATCATTTGCACACACGTGAGTAACTTATGGTCAGAGTGCTTAGGTTCAACTTGAGAGTTCTTTCCCTTTTGAGTGCTCGCCCTTAAGTAGATTTTTGGATAGGCCATCCTAAGTTTTTTGTTCTAAGTTACTTATTTCTTGAAATGTTCAGGAACATTTCTTTGGGTTGATGCTAGATGTTGTGAGGTTTTCACACCATCGCCCCAAAATTTTGGTGGCCCCCCCTTCTTTTTTTATCGCCTCAGCAAATTTTTGGATTGTCCAACAATTTTGATTTTTCGAGAATTTTGAGCCTTGGACACTTTCAGGCCAATGGGAGAGACTTAGTTTATTTTCACCCGATTTTTTTTAACTTGATTTTCTAGAGCCACCAATTCTATCCTTAGGCCGAACAAATTTCGAAGTTAATTCCAACTTTGCAGGGTAAAATTGTGAATTTTGTACTTAGACATTTTCTTTTGAAAATTTGGATAATTTTCAAAAAATGAAATTTTTGTTAAATTTGGTCTTTTGGAAAATCTTAATTAATTTTTGTGATGGTGAAGTCAAATTGCAAAATCGATTTTTAGGCTCTAGAGAAATAATTTTATTTGTGTTAAAATGCTAAAATTGCTTAGCAAAATCAATTGGAATTAAAATTGCAAAATTTGGCTTTAAATGGATTAAATTGCTTTGAAAACGTTTTTGCCATTTAATGAAATTGGTAATTTAATATTGAAAAAATGGCTTTTGATTAGCCAAAATCCGATTTTAATGACGTATTAATAACTAAATCCTTATTAAATGGAAGCATTTAACATCTCCAAGGCATTGTTTAATTTTTTTTTGCAAATTGAAACTAATTGGCAATTTAAAAAAGCAATTTTCATTTTGGCAAAATTAATATTTAGCTAAGTATTTAATTGTGGGTCATAATTTTGCATTAATTATTTGTTTTTCTTTCTCCCAGGGTCCAAGTCGGCTAGCTTGGGGGGAGTAAGAAAGTTGGGTATAAGAGGAGGCCTCTCTCCCATTTCCTCCTCACTTCTCACTTCTCCTTCTCAGGGTGTTGGTGATTTTGCAAGAGCAGATCTGCATTCTTCTTACTTGGCAAAATTTGTGGAAGGCAAATTTTGTAGAAAGCCGAATTTTGTGGGAGCCAAAATTTGTGGAAGATAAAGTTCTGATTTTTGCAAGAAGCTGCGATTTTTGGCCCTACGTTGGGTAATTTTATTTGGAGGTGAATTACATGGTAAAATTCTGATTTGCAGGTGGATTTGAAGTTCTTGAGGTCTAGTCCTAATTCCAAAAAGTCGTTGTATGATTATTGGTAAAGTTGAATTTTAATCATTTAGAGTTGAAAGGGGTCCTTAAGCTGACATCCTTCTTTCGTTCTAGTCTAAAGATTGCTTCCCTTGATTCTACTTGCCTTCTGGTCCACCACTCTACCATCCCGTAATAGGGCGATGAGTATGGAGGATGTTAGTGCAAGTAAGAATCCCAAGCGGACAAATACTAAGAAAGACAAAGAGGATATGATGCCCAAAACACCCTTCTTCTTGAAAATGAAGCAAATAATCGACACCAATATCGATGCAGTGGACATGATACGGATGAAGGACAGACTAAAGGAAGGACAATCCCCCTTGGTTATTGGTAAAGGTAATTTCAAATCATTTAGAGTTGAAAGGGGTCCTTAAGCAGATTTCTCTCGTTCGTTCTAGTCTAAGGATTGCCTCCCTTGATTCTGCTAATGTAATTGTCCACCACTTTACCATCCCGTAATAGGGCGACGAGATGGAGGATGTTAGTACAAGCAAGAATCCTAAGGGGACAAACATTAAGAAAGACAAAGAGGATATGATGCCCAAAACACCCTTCTCGAAAATGAAGAAAATAACCGATACCGATGGCAGTACAATAAAAGGATATACAAAAGGTAGTTGCACATCATAGCCTAGGCATCGACACTTCCAATACGACTATGATGAGCGACAACAGAGTAACCCTTGATTTTGAAGACATCAGAGAAGAGGATATCAATGAGATAAGACTTGGATCGAGATTGGATGAGCTAGAAAAGGTTGCCATTAGGAAGAAGCATCTAAGCATCCTTTTCTCTCTCAATGCTCTTATTGGATTTGCGAAAGAATATGAGAAGGATCATGAAAAGATGCTACAAGTAGCAAGCAGCAAGCAGCGTGATGAAGTCAGTGAAACTCAGGGCGAAGCACACACCTTGTCCTCTTATGGAAGAAGTTAACGAAAGGCTAGCTAAGTTCATTGCCTTAGCTAAGAAAATGAAAGAAAAGGGAAGATTTATATTAGAAGATCATTTGATGTAAGCCCAAGTGGCAATTTCCCTTTCTTCTAGAATAGGACAAGTGTCTATTTTTTATTGGCCATCATTTTGGTGCCTTAACATTGGTTGCCACTTTTTGCACTTTTTTCATTGGTCTATTGATGAGGTGGCAACTTTTCAGTGGCCGATGGGGTGGCAACCCTAATTAGGGTTTTGAGAATCCTATCTGGATCGTTGATCTTATTTTGATTTCCACCGTTCGTTGTATTTTTGGCCCCTATATAAGACCATTTGCTCTCATTTGTAAAGTGTTGGAGAAATTGTTGTGAAGATAATACCAAAATTGCTCTCTTTTTCATTGTTGTGACTTGCATGGTGATTAAGAACATTGGGTGTTATTGCATGTTTTCTACTTCCACATAGTTAAATTTCCTTTCAAGTTGTTGAAGCAAATTTCATTTGAAGTTGTTTAAGTGAGGTTAAAGTAGATGAATAGTTGTATGGTAGCATTGGTAAATGTTTGATAGGGATCAATACTAGACCACTAGCATCCTAGCGGCTGGTTGGGAAGCTTTGTGTGGCAAACTAGTTTATTATTCTTTCAAATCATTGCACCTGTGGAAGTGAGGCCGCTGGTCAGCTCTCTTTAGGTTCTATCCCAGTCCATTTGCTAGTCTTCCATCCATAGGAGTAAGAGTAGGATAGCAAGTAATTTAGGACTTAGAATTTAGGAGAAGAAAGTTAGAAAAACACCAGTCGAAAGAACTATTCACCCTCCACCACCATCACTTTCCATTAACATCATTTAGCTTTCACAAACCCATCACCATCACCATCACCATCACCATCATTCCACCAAAGTCCAAGTCATCCTTGAATGAATAGCATAAGGCCACCTACATGATTACCAACAAATCACATCGATAAAACTGAGTGAGTATCCACAAGAGTAAGGAACATTGGAGTTATTCTCATATCCCATGAGCAATAACTTTTCAAGAGAGGAATTGTATGTTTGATATTCCATATCAAATGTTCAATTGCTAATATGTTATGTAAGTGATACAAAACTCACATTAACAATATCCCAATCTCGTAGCCATCATTTATAGACTGAATTAAGATAGGCATTACAAGATATTAGGTTACCAAGTATGTTCATATCGTTGATCGTCCCTTTAACCATAAACTGTCTCAATATGAAGAATAGAAATGCAATGAAGTTTAGAATCTAAATTCTTCCATTTATACTCAATCCAGAGATGAATATGATATCATGTCCAACGTATTGGAACTAATATAATCATAGACTGAATCATGTTGGGCAGTAATAGATTTCTAGTTATTGGAAACTGTTTTTTTATATCATAGATGTTTCTTAATTCATAAGAGTGTATCAATCATGCATATAAGAGATAGAAATGCAATGAAAGCTGTGAGCAATTAAATTTATCTTAGAATGTTATACATTCATTCATACCAAACAAAGATGAAAATATTATTATGAATCCAAACACCATGGAACTCACCAAGCAATATGGTGAAGAGGGGGAGTTAATTAATTAGACATTCAATTTTGAGATCTTTAAAGAACATAATTATGTATTCATAATGTGTGAAATGCTGGATGCATGTTTAATTGATTGAATCGGTTGTTCTGAGAATTCCTAACACCTGGGATCCACCCAGCTGTGTAGCCAAGAGAAAGGGTGACGAGGTGAAAGAGAGGAATCTGTAATTAAATGAATCAGTATCAGTTATGACAGTTCAATATTTATCATTTAATATGAATTAATTAAGAGCTCATGCATATTCCTGTTATTGTGATCTCCTGTTGCCAAGTCATATGGTGAGTTAATTACCAGGAAGCCCAGTAGATGGCAAGATGACCCCTTCCTATTCCAGGTAGGGAGTGTCTTTCTTGTTAGAGATTGTGTGGGGATAAAATTGTGGTCGGAGGTTGGGTAGTTAAGCCTCTGACAATGTTTCACCTCTCTCAAGTTATCGAACATGTACCAGATAGAGATAAGCCATGCATTCAATTGTTTATCGGAAACAGGTATTATCACTATTATTTATGAAGTAAGATTAAATTGAATTATTTCATTGTTACCGTCATTTTACTTTCATTTATATGAATAACGATTCTAAGTATATTTTCTAATCTTGAGTTACTGTCACAGTTAAGTAATCAGAAGGAAAGGGAATCCGAAGCCCTAATTGATTGAGTGACAGCTAGAACCCTACATGATACAACAGTATCAGAAGCCCTAATTGAATCTGTGGTAGCGAAAGCTCTAATTTGAATCCGTGGTATTGGAAGCCCTATTTGAATTAGTGGTATCGAAAGCCCTAATTGAATCCGTGGTTGCGGAAGCCCTAAGTGAATTAGTGGTATCAGAAGCCCTAAATGAACTGAAGGTAAAGAATGCCCTAATTGATACAATGGTATGTGATGCCCTAATTTTATATAATGGTATTTAACGATAATCATCATTTGATTTTGGTTTAACAATATTGGATAGAAGTCATTTTTGTGGTATTGTTATAGAGGTATTTGTGGACTAACTCGGGTGGTTACAGAAGCATCCCTAATTGATTTTAATCTCAGTTTTCTGAGGTATGTGGTTTTCAATTTCTATAGTAATTTCATTTGAAGGTATTTCAAGTTTATAGTTAAGAAATTTTGTCTAATTGATTTTTAACGGTAAATCTTATTCACTTGAACATGAATGATATAACTGTCTTCCTATGAAATCAAGTAATAACTGTATTCTTTGAGTATGTTATATGTTAATTTAGACCTGGGAAATCGGGATGTTACAACACAATTTGGCCCATCTTACTTTGGGAATTCTTGAAATCTCATAATAATCACTCCAAATAAACCTTTCTTAATTTTATCTTTGATAAACTTCACAGACTGGAAAGAAAAACCAGCTCTAATACCACTGTAATATCCTCCCTGAGTATTCATTTCCAGTTTTTCTCAAATAAAATTCAAAAACATAAACAGAGAACTTGTGCAATAATAACCAACAACATTAACCAGTAAATAACCAGCAATGCTCTAGAATTCGTTATTGTGTTATAAATTCAGGAATACAATAACATGATTAAATAACCAATCTTAAAAATAGTGCCAATAGTCAAATTGGATAATCAGAAAAGAGCTTGAAATGCAACTGTGAACTTTGTTGCGAATTCACCACAGACGATGAATCGGGCTACATCCAATCCACCAAAGAAGAACTTGAGGATTTGCGTCCTTGGATCCTGAATAGAAGTTGAAGCTTTCTTAATTTTTCAAAGAGAAATCTCAAACCAAATCAATATTCAAGCATGCCGAAATGAACTCCTCATCCCTCTCTAATGCTCAAAATAGTGACCCTTCAATTTCCTTCAGTGTTACCTCGGCGCAGGGGTGCGGGGGGACGTTGGGACGAGTTTCGGGTGCGGGAAAAAAATAGCCTCAATTTGGGGACGCCAGAGGGACGGCGAGGGTGCGACGGCGGGGGAGCGAAGGGGGGGTGAGCGGGGGGGGTTGGGGAGGAGAGGGAGTGGGGGGAGGGGGTTGTATAGTGTATATATATAATATTATTAATATATATGATTGAAAATGCTAATTATGAAATGATACTTCAATATATTATATAACAATGTAACATTAACATACCAAATATAGTCGACTACAATGAATTGAGAAAATTAAAATGTGATTCACAAACCATAAGTTCAAACTTGAAACTTGAAATTTCATAACCATTACTATTACTAATGACCATTTGACAAATTAACTTAGTTCAACATGCAAGATTCAAAATTCATTGTTCAAATATGATTTTATGAATATCATATATCATAAAAATGCTCATGATGACAATGAGCCGAATAGCATGAAATAGTGAAATAATAATAATGTATCATAGCCATATCAAAGTGAGTATAATCAACAAAATGACAAAATGCCAATAATGAGAGTGGATGATTCTCAAGTGCTCTCTAATCATCCCCTATGCTGAAGTCCTCATCACTGGAACTACTAGACTTCTCTTGGGTAAGATCCTGATCCTCTAAAAGAACACCAACTAGCCCTACATTGGCTTCTGCATCAACATCCTCATCAATCTGAGCTGGATCCTCTAGCTCCACATCCCATCGTGCTGCAGGGCTCTCCTTGTACTCGCGTGTCTTGTGATCTTTGAGCCGCAAGTGACCATGTACAGCAACCAACTTCTCTGCTCTCTTAGAGGTAAGTCTGTTCCTCTTAACAGAGTGAATGAAGCTATAGGTGGACCAATTCCTCTCTGCAGCTGAGGAGCTAGACACCTGAGATAACAAAGTTGAACGTTACAACTTACAAGTTACAAAAAAATGTTCATACAATTTGTAACAAATGATAAATGGTAAATCGATGATTAATAATTATTGAATCAATGAATCATAAATTAAAATCAGCAAGGTAAAACTTTTCAAGTTAAGATTGTAAAGGGTTGGAATTAGTTATTAGTATTACAAACCTGAGAAAGTAGTCGAATGGCTAGTGAGGTGATCTTTAACTTTTGTGACCCATGACATTTCCACCACAAAATGGGATTCTTTTGTGCCATGGTTTTGAGATCCACCTTTGCAATATCCGAGTATCCTACAAGTTACAAGTTTTAAAGTTTACAACATAATATTAAAATTATAAATAACTTAAATAAAGTTATAACTTGTAAGTAAAGTAACAATTAATTATTAAAAGAACTTATAATTATAAAGAGTTTAGAGCACTGAATCAAGATTTAAGGACTACCTGAAAGACTAGCAAATTCGGGCCACTCGGTGCGAATCTCACTAGCAGTCGCAGTATCATACATTTTGGCAATGCATCGAAAGAACAGCCATGTGCAAAGGAGTGTTCAACTTCTCCCACCTACGGTGAATGATAGGCTCAATGTGCTTCGTATAGAATGCTAGAGTGGGGTCTCTCTCACGCATAGCAGCCCTCATGTGCCCAAGCATGGAATCAATGCACTCATAAACCTCTCCAAGGCTAGGTGAATCTACATCTCCATATCTGATCACCTGAAACACTGGAGTAATGATGGAGACTATGTATTTTGCATCACTCCAAAACTGATCACTCTTCACTGTCTCCTTTATCCTCTTCCCTTGCTCTGTTCTGGACTCGGGCCATCGATTCCATTCTTATGTCATAACCATGAGTTGCAATGGCTCTTGCAACTCAATCATTCTCTCCAAGAGAATATAATATGATGCATACCTGGTCTCAACTGGTTTTAGGAATTGCTTCTTTGCGAAGCTCCTGAAAAGTGCATGTGATGTATGGTGATTGCAAATAAACATCTGCACCTCTCTCCCATCATTAACCACCTTTCTAATCCACTCTATTTTTCCCATGTCTTTGAGTGCATTGTTCATGGCATGCACACAACATGGAGTCCACCAAATATGCCTATAAGCTGCCTCAACAAGCCTCCCTACAGCTTTGCACACGTGCTGCATCTGTCACAACTTGGACCACATTTTGCGGTCCAACCTCCTCAATGGCTTCCCTAAGCACATGAAACTGAAAATCAGCATCTTTACAATGCCTTGAACAATCAACTGCCTTAAAAAAAAATGGGCCCTCCGTGCATGTAACCATAATGTTGATGAGTGGACGATGACTAATGTCCATCCACCCATCCATGATAATGCTGCAACTTGACTCCATCCAACATGCTTTCATTTGCTCCATCAAGATCCCAACCTTGTCATAGGCTCTATCCAACACTGTAGTCCTCAGCTTGTGGTCACTTGGTGGCACATATGATGGCTCTCCCTCATTCACTGCCATGGTCATCATCCTCACAAAATAGGGAGATCGAGCCACATGTGTAGAGATGCCATTGGCAAAGAAGAAATCACCAACAACATCATCTAACCGGTCCCTTGCATGCGTGTTAAATAAATGAGCAATGGGGTTACTATTAGTACGACTAGTAGTTGCTTTCCGTTTCCCCCTACTGCTGTCCCTTGCTGAACTATGTATAGGTGAGGAGAATGATGGTGTAGGTGACATAGCCCTTGCTCTTTGATGCAAGATACGAGTAGATGTATCTTGCTGCCCCTGTAACTGCTGTATATGTTGTACCTATTGCCTAGCAGACAAAGATCTAGGCACTAGAACAACACTATCATCAGGAATGCCCCATAGTTTATTCACTTCAATTCTGTATTTGACATTCTTAGGATTTGACAAGAACATGCATGGGTTCACACCATAGCCACTCCAAAATAGGTGTGAATTAACTCTTGTAATGCTGCCAAACCATTCTGCTCTACATATATTGCACTTCCATTTGCGTGTGCCACCCCTTGAAGGTGTAGGGTGTGTAATTTCTATAGCAAACTGTTTAAGAGGGGACTTTGGGTCATAAGGACCCCTAGCATACTTCCTCAAAATCTCTGAAGGGCAATCAGTAGAAGGCACCCCTGGTGCAACATAAGGAGGCTCTTCCTCAGGCTTAGATTGACCACCTACATCAGCCCCATGATCACTTCCTTCAGGCTCAGGTTCAGGCTCATAATCAGATGCACTTGGCTCATTAATTTCCATGTCTTCTGCACTTTGACTGGATCTAAAAGCCATTTATAAAACTGCATTTTACAAAATGAAAATAAAATTATAAAAATGATCATGATACATTTTAGCCCAAGTAAAAATAATTTAAAACTTAAAACTTTACTATTTAAAAATTTAAAGTATTAAAAAATGAAGCTAAATACTAAAAGTAAATACTAAATAAAAATATGGCAATATGGCATATGCTGAAATGTTTTACTAAGTTACTTTCAAGTTTCAAGTTTCATTCTTGAATCTTGTTGATAGTTGAATCTTCTTAGTTCTATGATTTTTTATTTTATTATCTATATTAATTTTTAGTTTTTTTCATTGTTCTTAAAATAAAAATATGGCAATATGGCATATGCTGAAACGTATAAAAATACGTTTCAGCATATGCCATATTGCCATATTTTTATTTTAAGAACAATGAAAAAACTAAAAATTAATATAGATAATAAAATAAAAAATCATAGAACTAAGAAGATTCAAGTATCAACAAGATTCAAGAATGAAACTTGAAACTTGAAAGTAACTTAGTAAAACTAAATACTAAATACTAAATACTAAATTTAAAAATTATAAATTGATTTTTTAAACCAAAAAAACTAAGTAAAATAAAAAAAAAACCCTACCTTGAAGGCTTGAACTTGAGGAGACACTTGCCAAATCAAACTTTCTTGCTCCTCTTGCTCCTCTTGATCTTGCAATCCCTTGCAAAACCACCTAGTAATCTCTCACAAGCTCCTCCAAACACTCTTTCTCACTTAGCTCCTTGCTGCTCCAAAATGGTGAAATGAAAATGAGATCTATTGGTCTTATTAAGCCTTCAAATAGACCACATGGGACCCACACCCAATTAGGGTTAGCATACTTAAAAAACAAAAACAAAAAAAAATGCAAAAAGTATTTTTTTAAAAACTTTTTTGGGCGTCTTCTCGACACACCCCGCGAGCACCCGAGGCGCACCTGCGCACCTGGGAAGCACCCAAGCACCACATCCCACTGGGGTCCTTGACTGGTGCGGCGGCAGAAAAGCGGCTAGCAGGGGTGCTTGGGTGCATGATGCACCCGCACCGGGTGCTTATGCACACCGAGTGCACCGGGGTTTTGACCCGGGTGCTCGCACTCGGGTTACACTGATTACCTTCTCTTGTCCTCTTGTCTTTTCCCTTCATGTCACCTTTAATCCACTTTATAATATCAATTTGACCCATTTTATAAATTTACAATTGAAATGACTTCGCTTGTACTCTTTTTGGAACCAGTTGACTTTTTTTGTTTGCCTCATTATTGCTTTCTTGTTAGATAATACATATATATTGTAAGTAAATTAATTTTATAAACTATAGATTGTTTTTTTTGCTTTGTTTTTGGATTGATGGCATGTAAGAATTGGTTTCTGAGGAAAATACATAAATGGTTTTGTTAAGGTCCAGACTATCAGAAATGCAAACACACCAAGAATAGAAGTGAATGCAGACAATAGAATGCCTCCTAAATATTTGCTATGCCAAGAAATTAAGAACAACAGCTTCACAGTAGGGTTCAAATTGAAGTATTGTCCTTGATCTCCGATGATCAAATAGGCAGTATGATAGAAGACATGATGATCAATGATATAATGCGATCCAGCTTGGCGTTAATAACATTAGAGTAACCCAAACTCCTAACCTATATGCAACCTAATCTTTTGCCACCAACTTGAGGGTCACGTGTGTCACATGTTTGCTGACTTTAATAATCTTAGTGTACATTATGATATCATTGCCACAGATACATAACTTGTGTTCAAGGAGGAGACATGATATTGGTTGGCCACTGGCTTTATTTATATTAAATATAATTAAGGATCTTATAGAAAACTATAATATCATTACCAATAATAGTTTGGGTCATAGGGCATTGTTTCTTTTGCCATGTGTTTTTCTATTTTGTGTTATTTCATTCTCTTTCATAAATTGCTCATCTAATTTAATACGATTTGCTGGTTAGACAGGGATTCAATTTGTCATCTTATAGGGATAATGGTCAATTCATTTTCATAGATGGACTTCACCTTGAGTGCAAAGGTATGAAATAATGAGCAGATGTATTTCAGTGCACTTGGTTTTACATAGGTTTATTACCAATCTCTTGACCAAGCACTTTGATATCTTCATAGTTGCTGTTTTTATAAACTATCAAGGTATAGAATCTTATATAATGGGGATGTTTGTTTTTGTGTAAAATATTGAAGGTAGCAATGGAGCAATGATAGAGAGTGCACTTATTGAGCTTTACAAGAGCATACACCAGACCTTGCATGGTTGTGTTTCTCTTGAGAGAAACATGGGGTGCAATTGTATTGTGATTGACGATGTATCTCTTTTGGAGATTGCTGCCCATGGATCAGAGGATTGTGTGTTAGATTTTTTGCATTATTGCCGCATTTTATCATTAGACATGGTTGGTTAGTCTTTGCCTTGAGAATGCATCTATTATTATTATTTTCCTTCAAAATTTCATATGGTTCTCATTGCATTTTAGTTGCCTTGCTGCCAGGGTTGCTCTCTTGTTCTCCTCTCACACCAGGATATTTATGCAAGTTTGAGTGATCCAAGATTCATTAAGCATCTCGAGTACTTTGCAGACATTATGATCAATGTAGAACCTTTAAACTCGGGGATCGCAACTGATGTACATGGCCAGGTATTTTGCAATATTCAGTAAATATCATTCATTTGGTTAAATTTATAATTGCACTGTGTGATTAATAGGAAATCTATTTGCTGAAAGCTTTCCATAGTTTTGTTCACATAACACATTTTAATACAAAAACAACTGAAAAACCTAGGACATTGTAGGTTGAATTTTTAGTCATTCTTTGGACAATCTTAAGTTTTTGCATAAAGTTTGATCGTTCCAAACATATTTTAAAATTAGGTAATGTATTTGAGATGCACCTATCATCCAGCTTGCCTTTTGTTAACAATGAAGAATTGTTGTTGTTGAAGATGACAAGGCTTTATAAATAGAGATAATCTTCAAGTTCACATGTATCAACCTCATGATGTACTTGTACAATATCTATAGGAGTCCACCACCTAACCAAAAGGCCTATAGTAAGGGACAAAAATCATACTTAAATACAAAAGCTAAGTATTGGGAAGTCCTGAGAGTACAACTGTTTCCCACTTTTAGGTTATAGGCAAAGTGCTAATCAAATTTTTATTACTTTAGGGACAACCTGTACCATGTTTTCCTCGACTAACAAGGAAATCTGCTTCTTTATAGTTTATCTGAACACTGTCATTTGTGTTGTACCAGTGATCAGAACTAGAGTGTGATTCCAAGAATGGTTGGCTCTATAGTATAACAGAACTGAATATTGGGTTTACCATACATAATGCAGAACTCTCTATTGCCATCTATGGGAGGAAGTATAAACTTATTGAGTGTAAATAGGTTTTCTTTCTATAATATCTTGTTTGACATAGAGTAATCTGGAAAAGGCTTGTGATATATTATTGACTAAATCTGCTGAGCTTCTAAAATATTATTTGAGATGAGGGTTGGATCAGTATAAGATTGTCATAATTATTCTCGCAAGTGGCTTGAATATTGTCCAAGTGGGGAGGGTGATAATGGAATCACTTATTCTCTACTTGATTGTTGAAAAACATTTGCAAGTGCAAAGCATTTAATCTTTAGATACAAACATTGAGGACTATAGAGGATGAGTGGTGATATGTTGGATGATTTCATTTTTGCTGAGAACAATTGTGTGGATACGTTTTTGGGAAAAATGTTCACAAGTCCTTGCTTTTATGAGAAATGTTTTAGATTAAGGTAAAAGCAGGTTTTGAAGGGCCCTCGAGACCCTTTAACAACAAGAGAAAAGATAAAGCAATAAAACCACCAGGAGAAAAGTCCTGAAACCAGCAACAAAACTAGGTTTTACAGGAACCTGAAACCACAAACATAGTCCAAAAAGAGAACCCAGGTTTTATAGGGACCTGGAACCACAAAATAGTTTAGACCACAAACCAGTAAACAGGACCAAAAACTAGAACCAAATACCACATCCAGAAAAAAGGACCAGAACAAGACAAAACCAAAGAACAAAAAACCCTAGGCAGCTATTGCAGCTTCGTAATCATCTTAACAACCTCTTTACCAATCATAGCAGTATCCTGGATGGTATCAACAACCGAAGCAGCAGCATCTTTCAGGGCTTTCTTCCTCGAGCTTTGCCTAGTTCTTTTGCTTGGACCCTCTGGAGATATAATTTCTTCATTAACTCTTTTGCTAAGGCTCGTAGCAACAACATAGATACTAGAAGTGACCTGTTCTATCCTAGTTCCACTTTCCTTGATAAGCATTTTGAGATTTTACTCATAGTTTTTGAGTTTATTACGAATATCTCCCATTTGCTCTTCCAAATGGCTGATATTGGCACGATCGGAATCCTGGATGTGTTGCAGAGTTTCCACTTTCTTCTTCAGCCCCATCAATTCATTATAAATCCAAGAATCAACATGGAGAATGGAGTCAGCTTTGTGCTTGGCAAAATGCAGGAAGGAGAGCTTGGTTTCACTTTGCGGAGAGTTAGTGGTACCATCAGTAAACTCATGAGGAGGGGAACCAACCATATCAACATGTTCCTCCCTATCCCTCTGTTCCTCCTCCCTAGTCTCAACAGGATTGTCATACTGAACAAGGTCCTCCTTTTCATGACCTCCAATCTCTGTATCAGGTACGGTAGGATTAACCATTTGATCTTCCTCTCTCGCCTCGACAAGATTCTCAATAAAAATATTTTTATCTTTAACCCCTCCACCAGAAACAGTCTGAATGTCCTCCTTCTCAAGGTTGCTCTATTCTGAATTTCCCTCACTTATGTCTTTCTCATTCTCTTTCTCCATTTTTCCTTTGGTCTCCTGATATCCTTCCAAATTTGAGCTAGAATCCCCAACATCCGTGCCATCCTCTTCCTCATAGGAATCATTCTCTGAGCTAACAGTATTTTCAGACTCAGACCTCTTCCACAACATGTTTCTGAGTATTAAAGGGTTTACGTTTGGGGTCCTTCTCTTTTCCTTTAACACTGCTCTCCTTCTTAATCTTTTTAGAGTGAGAACCCTTATGTTTTTCAGAAGGGGTAGAGGAGAGATTTATTTTTACAATAACCCTCAATGAGAAGAATCAGACCTTCATGCAAGATAGGACGCGTCTCTTTTTGCCTATGCGCATGTAAACTTTGAAGCAAAGAGAACCGCAAATAGAAAGGGAAAGAAAGTCTATCTTTATGCCTGAAATGATTGAGAAAAACAAAATGAAATTTATGAGCCCTTTTATTTCTACCATCAAGGATGAAATACTCACGAATATAGCAAAGCACATCCCGCCAAATTTCCTTTGTCTGCTCCACATCAAAGAAATCTCCATTCTTTTCCAGTTGTTTCTCCTCAGCATCCGACTTCGGAAATTTTTTATAGGCAGCATTGGAGATACTGGTCTGTTTGTTGAACTTAATACTAGTCGAAGGGAGCCCCATAATCTCAGCTAAAAAGTCCTCCATTAAATTCACAGTGACTCCATGAAGGGTGACCCTGTCAGCAGACCAGTCGTGGGGAGCCCCGTAATCTTGGCTAAAAAGTCCTCCGTTAAATTCACAGTGACTCCATGAAGGGTGACCCTGTCAGCTTTTATGAGAAATGTTAGTAAGTCCTTGTTTTTCGAAAAAAAGTTAGTGTGTTACAATGGGTTGGAAGTTGTACAATTTTTTTTCTTCTACAAATTAAAAGGGACCATTAAAAAAGGAGTATTTTACTCTTATTAAGCAAGTCCTATATATTTGCAACTTGCATATTTCTCATTTATCTTTACTAACATGTGTACTAAGAGGAAGCATAAGGTTCATATTTCACATTTTAACATAAGCTCCCAATGCTACTTCTAGACTTTCCACTACATTAGAATTTTTCAGAGTAATTGCATCCCAAGCTTTGAAATAAGTTGTAAAATTGGACCAATATGTTGCTGACTTTGAAACCCTGTACACAATTGTCTTAAGTTATTCAAATATGCATCCCTTGTTGAACAAGCTGAATAATTGAGAGGGCGGCGGGGGGGGGTGTGAATGGGTTATTCCCAAACACTATAAAACTTTTATTGTGTAGGTAAACTCACAAGTCATACAAATGATAATAACAATTATATGTATGTTAGCTTTAGATATATTGGCAACCACATCAAACAGTTATAATAGATGTAAGCATGAAAACACAAAACCACTAACACAAAGAACATCTAGATTCACGCGGAAACCTAAACTGGAAAAAACAATAGAGAAACTAATTCTCATGAAATGAACGTTGGTTAAGATGATTTTAGCTGTAGATTGGCTCACTGCCGGTTTGCTAGCTGTAGGTTAGCTCACTGTCGATCAGGCTAATCACCCATAAATATGATTATGGCTAACTGCCAATACAAATAGGTTCACTGCTAGTGTAAATAGGCTCACTATCAAAATATAAGAAAAGAGATTGAATCCACCATTGAGAACTCCGTCACTAATCCTCTACAATATAGAAATGATATATCAGTCTCCTACCAATTGCATCTACACACATAATCATCAACATGGATCTTCTCTAGTTAGATTCACATTCACTTTGCATACAAGTATTACACAAGATACTCAAACAATTGACATTCTTTCACTTCTTATATTGCTTGATGCCATCAACCATGTTAGCCAAAATTGAATTGAAATAGGTCACACCGAAAACATTTCTATTGTGGCAAGAAATGAAATGTGTAATGTCTTCATTTTCAGTCAGTCCAGTGACTGTGGGACTAGTCCATCACTGTGACCCTCATGGGCTAGTCGTTTGGATAGAGGGCACATTGGCTTATTGTTACCTTCTGTTTTGAGACATCTCTGGAGTGCAGGGCAATTATTGGCCAAGTCTAGGTGCATCAACTTTTTGTTTGGGTCAGTTTGAGGGACTTACTATTATAGTAAGTCAATTATCCTAGCAATTACTATATTTGGCAATGGCTATTGGAGGCAGTCATGGTACAGTACAAAGTATCATTAGTTGCAGTTTCCAATTACCTTCGTTTGGAGTGTTTCTTAGGTGTACTATGTATAGAAGTCAATTAAGAGGATTACTATATTTATTAGGGCACCTGATAACCTGTCAAAACCGCATTTGCGGTGGCAATTAATGGTTGACTTAGGAATTATTAAAAAGAGTATAATTAATTATATTAAATAACTTATAATAAAGTCACTTTAATGATCATTTAAAAGGACAATGAGGCCATGACCCACCAATTAGTTCTTTAAATGACTTAATTTTATTTTAAATGGTGCCTAAGCCAAAACTATGGAAAAACAAACAAAAGTTGTCACTTTAAATGAAATAAAAACATTTCTAATCCCTGTTTGCATTCTAGTGGGCTGGTTCAGTATAAAGTTATGGGAAAGAGTATGTTATAGTATTTCCAATTTGCTAATTTCTCATGATCGTTATGTCTCGCATGCCACCAAATAAAGTCATTAAAGTGACTTGTGAGTAAAGAGTCATGGTGGAAATATAATAAAAAGCTAAGGAGAAAAATTTAGTTATAATGCTATTGTCTTTTTTTTTTTGTTGATTGAAGTTCTTGGGAAATGAGCGAGGAAACCTAGGGTTTCTGATATTTTCAGCATTGAAGGACGAAAATTCTTCATTACTATTGTAGTTTTGAGGTTGTGAGAGATCAACTGAATTATTGCTTAAGGAAAGGCTTCATTCAGAGGTCTTCATTGTGCAGATTTGTGAAATAAATATCAAGGGTTTGTGCATATATTTGATGGTTATTCATTGCAGACTTGTAGATCATCATTGGAAGCCAATAAAGGTGAATTTAATCTTGCTCCTACGGTACCCACACTATAGTAATTTGTGAATAGTAAATTGCTACAGTGTTTTGGAATTTTAATTGAAAGGTGCAAGGGTTTTAAGTGCAGATTTTTAAAGAGTATCCCCATAATCGATTATGGCAGCCACTGCAATTCTTACCAGCTGTTATCTATGGGTTCATACATTGCTGCCATATATTTCCAGATATCATAATAAAAGCTCGAGCTGGTTATGAATGGTTAATGAAAAGCATTGTAAATATTTACATAATATGCTCAATAAGAATCACTAGAGCTCTATTTCATCTCCAGAATATTTTATGTTTGTAATGTTATTATGTTGATTTAATTTTAAAATTGCAAATAAAAAACCAAACATTCAAAAACACAAACTTTTGCAAGTTGGAGGTTGGATAACCTGTAGGGGTTTCTTTCAATGGTATCATAGCCTGCATGATAAGTGTTTGAGAAAATGTCAAACCACTAGAATTTAAGGTAGAACCGGTTGGGGTTCTTACAAAATGTGGACTACTCTCAATACAACATGCCTCATGCAAATCAACATGCTATGCCATCTCCAATATTTTTGGTACCAATGGATATGATCAACATGTTACATGATAACTACTGGGACCGAAACATAAATAAATATACTCCAAACGGGGCCAAACCCAAATAATTGATCCACCATATGTTACAAAGAAAATGGAACCACCACTGAAACATATAAGGATAAACATTGGAAGCACATCCTTCAGTGAACACCTTTACCAATACACCAAGGATATTGGTACACGTTAAATGATATAGCGAAATCACAACTATGCATTGGATATGTTGACATCAATTACAACTATTAATGACAACAATATAAACAACATCAACTTCATATTCTAATTATCTCCTCCTTTGTCATTGATGGAAACATTCATCAATAACAAAGAAAACAACTCGAGAAGATATCAACATAAAAATTTCTCTATTTTTATCCATTTTTTCTCCCTCTTTTACAACAATAAAAAAGGATAAAAACTCCCTCTTAGCAACTCACTTTGTGCCCCCTAAGAGGAAGTTGCCAAGCATTGATTCTGAAAAAAAATAGACATGCAATTCACTGGACCAATGCACATAGCGACATTTTTTTGTGAACATTAGGAAGGAGCAGAATGCCCAACTTCCACCTGAGATACTCAAAAGTATCCTTGCACAAAGGTTTTATAAATATGTCCACTATTTGTTCTTTTGTACACACATACTCAAGCTTCACTTCACCTTCCAACACCTTCTATCTCAAGAAGTGATATCTGATAGATCTATGCTTCATTTTGGAATGTTGCACTTGGTTCTTTGAATTGTGTGTAGCACAGGTATTATCACACAAATTGAAATTGGCTCATCAAAAGATATACGTATATCCTTCAAAGTTTGTTTCATCCATAATACTTGAGTGCAACATGAGGATGTTGCAATATATTCTGATTTAGCATTTGATAAAGTTACAAAATCTTGCTTTTTACTTGACCAAGCAACTAATCAGAACCAAGAAAGTAAGGCTACCACTGGTACTTCTTTGTTTATCCAAACAACCTCCCTAAACAACATTGGTATAAACTGTCAATGTGAAAATCTATACTTTCGGGTACCATGTTCCTTTCAAATATTTTAGAATTCTCTTCACTACCATGACATGTGACTCTTTCGGTTCTTGCTGAAATCTGGCTACTAAACATACTACATGCATGATATCAAGTCTAGTAGTAGTCAAGTACAATAATCTTTCAATTATTGATCTATGCTTGCTTGCATTGGCTCTTGGTGAATCATCCTCCTTAGTGAACTTGCATTCAGTAACAATAGGAGTGCATATTGGTTTTGAATTCTCCAAACCAAACTTCTTCAACCATTCTTCAACCTGCATATTCACACGTCATCTTTTCCTCCAAAGATAATGTCATTGACATACACAACAACAATCAAGATCTGATCTGAATAAATCTTGTAGTACAGGTTACTGTTTGTTGATCCTTTCTGAAATCCTTGTCCAATCAAATATCTATCTAATCTGTCATACCAAACTCTTGGCATCTGTTTTAATCCATACAATGCCATCTTCAATCTGCACATCCAGATTCCCTTCTACTATGAGTCCTTCCAATTAATCAATGTAAACTGTTGAAGTTGTAGCTTTAGTTGGATTAATTCAATCTGAGATACATTGTTGTTATTGGTAAATCATCATTTCCTATATATACGTATTCATTTAATAATAATATACATACATTATTATATATATTATAGTATATAATATATATCATATTATATATAATACACATATATATTCATATATATATATTATACAAATTATTAATTATTAAATATAAATTAAATGATGATTAAACCTTCGAGACATGTCTCCTCTCATATTTATATGAGATCCAAATCTGCATTTGGAACACATCAATGACATTGATAATGTTAGTACATTTGCAGAAAACGATCCATGTTATTCAACATGGTATCGGAGCTAGACTACAATTGTTAAAAAGGATAGAAAAGAATAGATTACGGATTTGAGAAAAACACAGACATATCCAAGGGAAGCATGTGTGGATCAGTCTGAAAGGATTAGAGGTATCACAGAGCATACAAAGGAAAATACCTACAAGTGCGGCCAAGCAAGAAGAAAAATCACATTTCAACACATATAGACATGATTATTGAATATTGTTTTTGATTAGATAAACAAGTTTTGCAGGGATCTTGAAACCCAAGTTTGCAGGGATTATTGAATATTGTTGTTCTCAAGTGTTTCTAGAATGATTGTCTAAGCATGTGAAATTTTTTAGTGTGGCTGATTTATTCATGTTGAGTTTATCATCTCCAGTCGAGTGGATTTAAATTTATATAACTTTTACAAACTACAATCTGGGGGTTATCGAGGGTCATTCATAACCTGAGATGTGATTATCATAATTGAAAGTTGAAACATAAAGCTTCATTGCTGTGTGATTTTTTTCCATTTGAATTTTATTTCCCCTATTACAACTATGAGAGGGGCCTGTGATAATTCATGAGAGCAACAAAAGAATAAGGATGTCAAAATACTCTTCCAATCTTTTCATCAATTGATTGTGTGCTCATATCTTTCACAACAATGGTTATTTATGGTGATTCGATGACAACAATTGCTATTCGGATTGTATGTTGACCAAAATTTGTAGATTAATTATTTGACTGTGACACCCATGCCGCTGCACCAGTGAAGATTACAACCAAAGTGCTTGATCTTCTTTAGTCTTCATTTCATTGCCAATCAATGTGCTTGCGTCATGAACGTTCCCGTGCTTTGCACACCTTCATACTTGTGAATAAATTCATCTCTGCTGTCTCAAATGATATAACATATCATGTTAGGCAGCTGTGAATGAATACTTCAAGTGTTATATAGTAAGCAACCCACAATGAAGGAACAAAGAGATCAAATTTTGGTGAACTTGAAGGCTCGAACTATGCAAGAACCATATCAAACATCAGAGTTAGCACATTAATGACCACTTGCATTTTCTTTGGAAACTCAATTGGGGGCGCTCATCTTTGATCTTGTAGTCAATAGATTGTGACATCATAAGAACACTTGCTTAATAATGCTCATCGAGTCTTTATTGTTTCAAAATACCAAAGTGCAGTCAGCTAAAATGAAAAGATTCTAATTGGGCCTGGATTATCATGAGACATCACTGTTAGATACCTCAGGCTGAAAGTGTTTCCCGATTTGCGTTCGCTATGTCTTTCATATATTAGCAAAGAGATTGTTCATCTGCAGTTCCCGCCCTCACTTGTTTTGTCATCCCAAATCACCAAAGACAATAATATATTTTAGATTGAAATCCTAGATTGATACTGAACAACGCAGATCATATATGTACTAAGATTGTAGTAAGAAGACAACGGTATATATATATATATATATATATATATATATATATATATATATATATATATATATATATATATGTATATATAGTCTCAGGAAATATATATAATACAGTATCATTATTACAACTGTAGATGTGAATATGGCTGCAGATAAGGATGTGGAAAATAGGTATAGAGTTATGAGCGATAAGAGGGAAAAGTTATAAGTATTCCTTATTATCTTTAGTATTACTTTTATTTATTTTTCGTGGTCACCTTAGATTATTATATGTGGCACTAATAAGTAATAATATGTGAAAACATAGATTAAAGATATACTTAGAAGATTGAATATATATATGCATATATGATCAAAGTATATTAGATCCTTATCTATATTGGAATGATCTTATGTCATTATGTAGAAGTACCCTTAGGTATTATGTTAGTCTTTCTCTTATTCTTTTATTTCAATATGTACTATAAGATATATTTGCCTTGATTATTTTTCAAAAATGTTCTTGTAGGAAAAAGAAGGAGATTGAGATTTAGAGGGAGGCTAACATTTGAGGCAACCTTAAAAGAGAGAGAGCATATAGAGGATATGATTCAGTCAACCTTTGGTGATCTTGATCGTATTAATTTAGAGGGAGTAAACCACGCTGTGATGGATTCACTAATGATATAAAATTGGAATACACGGATTGCAAGATGTGCGTAATATAGGTTTGATCAAAAGATTGCATGAACAAAGGAAATTTGAGTTGTGAGATGTTAATGAAGCTTTTAAGAATTCATTTGAACCATCTACGAGTCTCTCTTTGATGAATAAAAATCGACATATGAGTTGTAGATTCATTTATGTGGCACAATCATACTCAATCAAGATATTGGCTTATTGTGGATGAGTTTGAGAAAATGAAAGGACATGTTCACTTCTACTGTTAAGCTAAATGAATGTTTGGGCCTTCAATGGATGAAAAGAGCAAGCTGGAACTTAGAAAGGAGTTGTCATATTTGATGCAAAAGTGTTCAAAGATATAAGAGTGGGAATTTTACATTGTGGGGGGAATAATAACCAATGTTTCGTTCCCACTTGAACCATTTTTAAAAAGGAGATGTTCCATTACTATAGAGTACTTTAGAGGTAAACTTGGCATGACAAGTTTGTAAATATATTTGTGATTTAATATATTCATGAATAATAAAATTTTTGTATTTGTGTGTTATGAAAGGTGACAATCTTTCGTGTGTGTGAGGTCATTATTGTAAGGTGACGACCTTATCAATAGTTTGACCTATCTCCTAGATATGCTACATCAACCTATAACACCAAAATGTGTTGGATGTCTAGGAGCAAGCGTTATCATGGTTCTTTGGGCTTGACACCATGATAACTAACTCATCATGGTTCTTTGGGCTAGATTTTGCCAGACACCATGATAACCAAATTGTTATGGTTCTTTGAGCCGGATCTTGCTGGACACTATGATATGGTTACTATCATAGATCACACTTAAGGTGGTGTTTAAGCTTATATGAAAAGTTATGAAAATTGCTTCAATTACCTCCTTGCTAAAGAGAGAGTGTTGAGAAACTTAGCCTCATAGTAAATTGAAGCAAATTATATATATTAACATATATATGCATGACCCTCATGGGCAAATAAGTACTAGTTTAGAAATGTGACTTTATGATTTTAATGGGCCTACTCCTATGTATATCATGAGGAAGTAATGACTTATCACCAGAAAATCAGAAAATTGATATCAGATTTAGAGGGAGTCTGACAGGCATCCTTGGGTGAAGAGAGCCTCTCAAGAAGTAACTACAGGACCTGACTTACCAGGATCATTGTTTAGAGGGAGAATTTTGAGGTGCAATCCTTTGTGAATGATATCTTCTCTATCAGGAGAAGTTCTAAGTGAAATTCCTTGTAATGCATTCTTCTCTGCGAGAGAGAATTGAGGTGAAAGCCTTTGCACTACCCTGTGACTTGGTTCATGGTGGTTACTATTTCACATATGATATGTAATGAAAGGTGATGATCTTTGATTGATAAATATAAATAGAAGGTAACCATTGTAAGGTGATGATCTTATAAATGGTAGACCATTCTCCGTTCGAGAATGTTGGCTTGACATTCATTTGATAAACTTTGAAACTTTTATATATTGCTAAAGCTAGAAATATCCGCATTGCCTCCATCCAGGCAATAGGTGCATAAGTGTCACCAAAGTTAACTTAGCCCTTATATACTAATATTTCTTATTACATTACCATTCTCATCAAACTTAGTTTGGTACACCCATTTTGTACCAATCACATTCTTATCTATTAGTTTGGGTATGAGTCCTAGATTTGATTCTTCTTAATTTGATCAATTTTTTCCTTTATTGCTCTGACCCAATTATGATCATTACATGCTTCTACAAATTTAGGCTCAATTTTTTATAGTAAGCAAAACAAAGATTATTATACTCTCCTTGTAGTGACAACTCATTTTTTTCATCACCAATAATTTGATTCTCTGAATGATTTTCTTGAACATACCTTGGTGTCCTAGTCGTAAATGCTAGATACTATGTTGGAACCTACACTCTCTTCTTCCTTTCCCCTGTCTTCTATATCTGATGCATTCTCAATGTGTTTCTCAGAAGATTTTTAAAAAATCTTCATCAACCTTCACATTCACACTTTCAACAATCTCATTGAGTCTCTTGTTATTACATCAGTAACCTTTTCTCTTTGTAGAATATCCTCGAAAAATAACTGTATCAGCTCTACTATCAAATTTGTCAAGATTGTCTTCATCTTTCCAAATATAACATCTGCGTCCAAAGATTTTGAAATACTTAACTATAGGTGCTCTGCCATGCCATAACTCATATTATGTCTTGCCATACTTCTTCAGTTGAAGAACTTTGTTCAGTGTGCACATAGCAGTATGTACTACTTGTCTCTAGTAGACAACTTGCTTCTTCAACATAGTCCTTATTGCTTCTAGAATCGTTCAATTCATTCTTTCCATTACACCATTTTGTTTTGGTGTTCTAGCCATTGAAAATTGTCTCGTAATGCCATATTTATCACTTAAATTCTCTAACACGTCAAAAGTAAATTCTCCTCATTTGTCAGATCTCAAACATTTAATCCTTTTACCACGTTTATTTTCAACTCTAGTCTTGAATATTATGAACTCTCAAATGTTTCTATTTTTTTTCTTGAAAATGCAACCAAAGTCAACCTTGAATAATCATCAGTGAAAAGTATGAAATCTCTCTCACCTTGTAAACTTGTTGTTCCAGTAGAACCACAAAGGTCAGTGTGTACTAGCTCCAATAAACCAGTATATGAATATTCTTTTGCCTTGAATGGTTCTCCTCTTTGTTTCTCTTCTTAATATCCTTTATAGATAACATTGTTTGGTTTGCACAATCTAGGTAAGTCTTTTACTACATGAGATGTACTTATTCTTACCAAATTATTGAAGTTGATGTGGTACATCTTTTGATGCCAAAGCAAACTATCATCAATCCGATATTGTAAACATCTTTTTGTAGTTCCTTCAAGTTGGTACATATTTCTTCTAGTTCTTTTGCCAACTACAATTACTGCTCAAGATCTCTTTCAAATCTCACATCCTCCATTCTTGAATACAACATCATTGTCATTCTCACACATGTCCAACACTCAAAAATTGTAACACAAACCCTTCATATAATAAACTTTTTCAGTGTTATTCTTTCCATCAAAAGTAAAAGAGCCTCTACTAACAATACATGTTTCCATATCATCACCAACTCTAATAGGATTGCCCTCATATTTGTCAAGTGTTACAAACATACTTTTATCTCTAATCATATAATTTGGACATCTACTGTCAATCAATCACCCATTTTTGTTTCTTTTAACAGACAGAGCAATTTCAACATTATCATCAACTTCAACACAAATGTTAGAAATTTCAGTTCTTGGTTTGTCATCTTCAACATAGAACACAATCTTCTTCTTCAAATTCATTGTCCAAAATACTAGCATCTTCATTAACATAGTAACCTTTCTTATTGGACTTCTTAAATTTTTGTCGATGACCTTTCTCTAGACATCTAGTAGCCAAATGACCATTGCCGTCGGTAGAAACTGTGTTAGTCGACTGGATTGTCATCGGTGTTTCTGTAGCCGACGAAGTGATTGTCGTCAGTGTTTCTGTAGCCGACAGGATGATTGTCGTCGATGTTTCTGTAGCCGACGGGTAAATAGTTTGTAGCAGACATAATGTTTATGGCTGACGGACTCCTTCGGGAAGGTTCGGCAGATAATATTTATATCCCATCTGGGATCATTGTAAATCATCATTCATCATTCATCTTATCAAGCATAATGTAATGTTTTGGCATATGCGAATAATAATAAGGAATTCTGCTATTTTGTCTATTATTTGTATGCATTGTTTTCTTTACCTAGTACGGTAAACATTTGGCATCGTTTCCCTATGAACCTGGAAGGTGGGAGGAATGAAGATTAATGCCAAATCAGCTTAACAAGGATTGAAATAAGGTCAAGGGAAAAGATGGAATCTGTACTGTGCAAGAAAATTGAATTCTGGCACAGCAAGCCAAACGCCGAAGGAGATTCCAAAAGATTGCCGATGGAAATCGGAGCACAGAAGAATTGTTGGAGGAAACTTGGCAGCAGGTGGAATTGGTGGAAGAAGCACGGGAGGAGTTTTTGAATTTGTGTTTGCCGAGGGAAGAGAATCCAGATGGAAGAGCATCTACTCACACGGCTCGAAGTGTCGATGGAGCAAGAGCGTGGAGTGAACTCTTCGTCCGGGATATACTTCCGCAGGGGACAACTTCAGAACACCCTTCTTCACTAAGGTTCACAGCTGTTGAGTCTAATGGTGTGGGAAAACAGTTCGCCGGTGTGGGAGTGCAGTCTATCAGTGTGGGAGACTAGTCCGTCGGTGTGGGAGTACAGACCGCCGGTGTGGGAGTGCAGTCCGCCGATGTGGGAGAACAGTCTTTCGGTGTGGGAGTGCAGTTTGCCGATGTGGGAGTGCAGATTGTCGGTGTGGGAGTACAGTCCGTCGGTGTGGGAGTGTAGTCCATCGGTGTGGGAGTACAGATTGTCAGTGTGGGAGTGCAGACCGTCGATGTGGGAGTGAAGAGCGCCAGTGTTGCAGGACCGAGCAACGCCTGTTTACAGAAACCAATTGTGATGGCGGGACCGAAAGAGAAATTGCCGAAGTTCAATGGCGATGATACGGCCGATCCCATTTGACATTGCAAAACATGTGAAACGATCTGGAAGGCAAATGGGATAACTGATGAAGACGACTGGATGAGGCAATTTTCAGCCACCTTACGAGGCGTAGCAATTGATTGGTTTACAGATACAGATCCACAAAAGCTAAACAGTTGGGATAACATTAAAAAAGAGTTCCTGGCAGAATTTAAACTGTTGCGGGATGATAATGAAATTGTAGCAGATATCTTCAATACTAAGCAGGGGAAGAACGAAACCGTCCGCGTTTACGCCAGGAAATTAAAAGATTTGATAAATAAAATGGAAAGTAAGCTAGTAGACGGACTTCAGAAAAGATGGTTCATGGACGGTCTACGCTCGAAGTTGCGGAGGAAAATGAAAATTGTGCCACCGTTGTCATATACGGAAGCTTATAACAAGGCATTGGACCTCGAAAGTGAGCTGAAGACAAAGAAGAAGACGAAGATTAGCTCATCTGATTCGGATGACGACGAGCCTGCCGAAGATGATAGCAGCAACGATGAAGGCAACAGTCAGAAGGTTCGTGCCCTACAAAAGGACATGATTTGCATGATGGAGTTTAAAAACATGCAGAAGGAGCCAAAAGCCAGTGAGCTGTGGTGCACGGAGTGTAAGACCGACGGTCATACTAAAGGATCGTGTCCAATGAACCAATTCTGTCACATCTGTTAGATCGTGGGCCATTCGACAAAGGAATGCCCCTTTAACATGAAAACTAGAGGATCTCCAAAGGTGCTTCTTACACAGGCAGCTTCCATGTCAGGAGGGAACGAAAATGCAAACATTGATGGTACCACTCCGGGTGGGTACAGGAATAATTGCAGAGGGCAAAATAACAACAATGCGAACAATAACAATAATAATGGGAGTCGAAGTCGAACCCAGTATGATGCAAATGGATGGTCGATCGTTCAATGCCGAGCATGTAATTTGTGGGGTCATTTTGCGCGGGATTGTACAGCGGCAAACACATCGAAATTATTATGCAGATGGTGCGGACCTGGCGATCATGAAGATGCCAAGTGCCCAAAGTCTAGAGTAAACTTGATCACTGTCGGCACGGATGAAGAGGAGGTTTTGACAATTATGCGGAGGCAAGCAAAACTGCTAGTGGAGGAAAAAAGAAAATTGGGGGAAGCGCAAGCGGAAATTGGAAAGGCATCGTCGGCAAGGACATCTCAATTGAAGGACATCACCGACACCTTGGCAAGGAACTTCACAGAACAAAATATTGTATGGAAGATCTTACAAACGAAGATATTAGTCAAGATAAGTAACCTTCTCACAATGCCCCAGTTACAGACGACCATTCTAAATCATACACCGTTTTTGAAAGCAACGGAGGACACAAGAAGGGACAGTAGGGAAGAGACGACAACAGAACCCATGCTGCTGGCACTCACATCCGGACGGCATCCGACGGTCGTCGAGATGGGGATTTTGGGAAATGTTCTGACAGACACAATTGTCGACGGAGGGTCCGGCGTGAATGTGTTGCCAAAGGATACTCGGAAGAAGTTGGGAAAGTCGACGCTGTGGCCACCTACATTCCAGTTGCTCATGGAAAACCAGCACGAGATCAAACCGTTGGGAACCTTAAGGGCACAACCGGTAACTATTGGAACACAACCATTTTTATTGGACTTTGTGGTCATTCTATTGAAAAGAAAAGGATATGATGCTATTCTTGGACGGACTTGGTTGGTGCAAGCAAAAGTAAAACATGATTGGAAACGAAATACCCTATCAATGGAGCGCGGAGGCAAAAGATTCATAATTGAACTGCACACACAAATGGTAGGTGAGGAGGCAGTATCGTCAAACTCAGAAGGTGAAGGCGATAGTGACGACGAAAGAAATGACGATGAAGGAAAGAGGAGAATGGAACCGGACGACGAAGGAGTATTGACACTAGAAGGAGGATCGAATGACGACGACCTAGACTCGGTGAATGGCCTTTACCATTGGCAAATAGAAGACTACGAACTCTTTTCGAGTTGTAATATGCTAAGGGTCGACGAAGGTGAGAAAAAAGAGGAAAATGAGTGTCTGAAGGAATACAGAGTAGTAGAAGAAGGAAAGGCGGTTACGCTTGAAGCTGAGGGGAAGAACATACAATCCAAACCCAAAAAAAAGAAAGATCCCACCATTCAGTACACGATGAACGGACCGCACAGGAAGAAAAGAATGCATTGCATCATAAAAGTACTTGAAGGGTACTGACAGCAAGGAAATAAGCTAGATGCGCGACGACCGCAAGCACAGTGGGTGACAGAGGTGACACAGAACAGACATAAGGCGTGGCATGACAAACTCAATAGGTTTCAGCCGGGGCAGTTGGTACTCAAGTACGACGGTCGGAATGAAATCAAACAGGAAAGGTTTAAGGCAAGATGGGTTGGACCATATTAGATCTGGGAGGTCGGCAACAATCAAGTGATAAAGTTGGGGACGTTGGACGGGCAAGATGTACCTCATGTAGTCAATGGATCCTACCGTGCCAGGAAGATGCCATCGCAAAATGATCAGATGATTCCCTCGTCGTCGTCGTTGCAAAACGGCGATGCCTGGAGGAAAAATTGAGGTGCTGTTCATTTTTTTGAAAAAAAATAAATAAATAAATTTTGAAAAAAAGAAAAAAAAATTGAAAAAAAAAAAAAAAAAATTGAAGAAAGAATTTAAAAAAAGAAAAAAGAAAAAAAAAGAGAGCCGAGTAGGCCATGGGTAACTCTCCGTGGGAGATGCCCCGTGGGGACATGTCCGCGGGAGATTGTTCCGCGGGTAACTCTCTGCGGGAGATGGCCCGCGGGCACATCTCTGTGGGAGATTGCTCCGCGATCAACTCTCTGTTGGCATCTGTCCGCGGAAGATGCCGCGGGCGCCTGTCCGTGGACTGGGTCCTGTGGGCAGACTGTTCGCGGGGTCTTCTCACCTTTTCACGGAGTCTTTAGTCTTCCCGCGGAGTTTTTAATCGGACGAGACTTTCCCCACAGACTTCATCTTTCTTCCGTGTGTGAGTTTTTTTCCTTTTGTGCAAGCTGTTCAATTGCCTTCCACGGGCTTCCCCTATTCTTCCCATGCGTGATCTTCCTCTTTTCCATGGGACGTAGCAGACCTGTACGCACGAAGTAAGCGCGCCACTGTTTTCCGGCATAGGGTTGTGGCAGTGACATTGGCATTCATCCATAGTGCCTTCTGAAAAGCCGCGAAAAGGCAGTTGCAAATCGACGGCCTGAGACGGTAGAGAGGCTCCCTGGTCTTACTCTCCGCGGGTATAACTGGTGCTGTCTTTCCTTGTGAGATTGTTTGAGTTTTGTATCTCTTTTCTGGCGCAGTAGAAGATGGGTGTGAGGGGTTTTCTATTATAAAAAAAAAAAAAAAACGACGACAGATTAGGGCAGTTTGGAATGAGTAACGGATGATGCCAAAGGGGAGGGGAAGCATCAGTGGTTGCCAGAAAGAGTGTGGAATCGGCAGAAAATGAAAGAAATAGTGTGTTCCGTGCATTTTTGTGTGAGTTTCGAAGTGCTAATTTGGTCAGGGAGCGCACCTGGGGTGCTGCCCCAAGACCCCGCAGGGGCACTGCCCCCTGGACCCCCAGTCGTTGTGGATATCAGTCGTGAAGTGTGACCAGTTGAGAAGACTTGAAGCTGTTGTAGACATGGAGTGTCTGTTTACTAGGGGCACTGGGAGTAGGTGTTGGCCGAGAGGCTGTCTTGGTGGATGCATAGAGAGCTCGGGAGGAGTGGGTCATCTAGAAGGCAGTACAGCGACACTTAGCTCAGTGGACCCAGTGTTGGAAGCAGAGAAAGCAGCACGGGTGGCTATCAAGGTCAGCTTGAGGAGACAGTATTGTGTTAGCAGAGGCTACAGATGTAACCTGATGAATGTGGAAGTGATGTGACAAAAGCAGATTTTTTGTTGTAGTCACTCTGTTAATGTATTTTGTTTGTTAATTTATCTCAGATATTTTGTAATTGTCGTCCGGAGACGAATTTTTCTTTTGGGGGGGGATGATTTCGTCGATAGAAACTGTGTCAGCCAACTGGATTGTTGTTGGTGTTTCTGTAGCCGACAGAGTGATTGTCGTCGGTGTTTCTGTAGCCGACGAGATGATTGTCGTCGGTGCTTCTGTAGCCGACGGGTAAATAGTTTGTAGCGGACATAATGTTTGTGGCCGACGGACTCCTTCAGGAAGGTTCGGCGAATAGTATTTATATCCCGTCTGGGATCATTGTAAATCATCATTCATCATTCATCTTATCAAGCATAATGTAATGTTCTGGCATATGCGAATAATAATAAGGAATTCTGCTATTTTGTCTATTATTTGTATGCATTGTTTTCTTTACCCAGTGCGGTAAACAACCATTCTTCCAATACCTAAAACATTTAAGAGGTAACATACTTTTATACTTGTTGGTAAATTTCTTCAATCTCTTTGTAAAATTTGCTTCAAACTCATCTGTTTCCTCATTGCTGTCAGGATCTTCATTGGATTTAATTATCTCAAATGTTATTTCAGACTTGCTCTTATCCTTTCCAAACTTCCTCAACTCAAATATGGTGAAAGTGCAAAACAACTATTCTTTGGTAAACTTCTCTAGATCATAAATCTCCTCTATAGCTGAGATCTTGTGACTATAGCTATCTAGTAATGTCATCAAGATCTTCTTCATGAAATCTTCATTGGTAATACTACCTTCTTGATTCTCAACTTCATTAATTGTATTTTCAACTCTCTGAAAGTAGATCCTAATGTCTTCGCCTTCTTCCATTCTCAAATTCTCATAGTGTTGCTTTGTTGTTAGCTTCTTAGATGACTTAACCTAATCGTTTCCTTCATAGTTCTCTTTCAATTTTTTGCAAAATTCAAGTAGTCTTCAAGGAAGTAACCTTTGGCTAATTCTCTTTTTGATAAAGCACTAGGGATAGCATACCTTGCTTTTTCATTCTCATTATAGTTTGAGATTTCATCTCGAGTATTAAGACCATTTTGAGGGAACACATACATTGTCTTTACATGCTTCCATGTCTTGTATCCAATTGAAATCAAATATCCTCTCATCTTCTCTTTCCATGAACTATAGTTGGATCCATCAAACATAGGAATTTTTAGTTTGTGTGTCATTGGATCTGCTTCAAGGGGTTAAGCTCTATGCTGAGGAACCAAGCTCTTATACCAATTGTTGAATAGGTCAAATAACTGAGAGGAGGGGTGAATCAATTATTCTTTAACACTTTATAAATCTTTTATTGTGTCGGCAACTCGTAAGTCATACAAATGATAATGGCAATTATATTATGTTAACTTCAGCTTTATTGGTAACCACGTTAAACAGTTGTTACAAATGTAAACATGAAAGCATAGAACCACCAACACAAAGAGCACCAAAATTTACGTAGAAACCCAAACTAGGGAAACCCACAGAGAAACTAATTCTCATGAAATGAACATCGGTTAAGGTGATTTTTACAAGGGCTCACTACCAATTTGCTCATTGCAGGCTGGCTCACTGTCAGTTACATCGCTACCAGTCATGCTAACTACCATTAAATATGATTATGCCTAGTTGCCAATACAAATAGGCTCATTGCTAGTACAAAAGCTTACTACTAGAATATAATAAATGAGATTGAATCCCCAACTAAGAACTTTTTCACCAATACTTTGCAATACAAAAATGATATATCAGTCTACTACCGATTACATCGACGCATATGATCATCAACATAGACATTCTCTTGTCAGATTCACATTCACTTCACATACAAGCATTATGCAAGTCACACAACTGAAGTCATCGCTCTTCTTATATTGTGTGATGCCATCAACCATGTTGGTGAAAACAGATCTGAAATAAGTCGCATGAAAACATTCCTGCAGTGTTAAGGAATAAAATGTGAACCACTTCGCTCGATATGATGCAGCTCATGTAAATAAAGATGTTACACCATCACCAAGACTTTTGCTACCAACAGATATGATTAACACATTACACAGTAACTAATGGGACCAAGGCATAAATGAACATGCTCCAAATAGTTTTGAACTAAAATAATCAATCCACCACATATTGCATACGATAAAGAACCATCAACAAATGGATAAGGATAAACATTGAAAGCACATCCTTTAGTGAACACCTTTACTGATACATCAGGGATATATGTACACATCAACCAATATAACAAAACCACAATAATGCATTGGATATGTTGACATCAATGTCAACCATTGATGACAACACCATAAACAACTCAACTTCACATTCTAACATTCCCTCTCTTTCTCTCCCTCTCATCCCTTGACCTTCCCTTCCCCCAACATTCCCCATCTTCCCCCATCTCAACTCATTTGGGAAAGTGGGTATTGGATATTCAAAAAAAAGTTATGTTTTTTAGAGAAGCACCTGCTTCCATTTAAGTTTTCCCCAAGTTAAATGGATATAGTTTCCTTGCTCCAAAGAAAAGGAGGCCTCATGTAACATGCTGAAACTTTATATCTGAAGTTTGCTAACCTATGATACTTGTTTTTGTTGAGAGTTGTAAGTGAAGGCTGTATTTTTTTTTGGAAAATGGAAGTACATGGCATAGAAATTGTAACTCTTAAACTATACTAATCAAGAAAATTTAGCTGAACAACTAACATTTACCATTTTACTCTTCTTTTGATCTACAATGTAAGAAATGGATTACAACTTTTCAAATTAAGTACTTTTCCTTTTAATATTTTAGAAAGTAACTTGCAGCAAATTAAAATAGAGTACTCACCTAATGTGTAAAGAGGTTGAGTTTGATAGAGAGGATTTTGCTTGAACAATGCACCCAAATCTCCGACTTGCATCGTGATCAGGGGGGAAAGGTATCATTGGGGCATTTGACCACCCAACCATGGCTCGTATTGGATCCCCTTAGGCTGCTTTGAGATCCAAAGCAGACCCAGCTCTCTACCAGAGATGGTGGATGATCAAGTCAAGTCTCTTGTGAATCCGGTGTAGAAGACACATCATGATCAATCACACTCTATAGCCTACTGCTACTCTGGTACAACTCCTGTCATGGATGTATCTAGCGACTCTATTTTGACATCCATAAATCTTACCTTGGCCAAGGATTTTCTTTGAATTTGGAGTCATCGTCTCACCTTCCCACTTGACCTTAGGTTAAGGCATTCTTTCTCTTGAATAAGTCATGTGATGGTTTCATTTCAAGACCTCATTGTGTTCTAGTGTTTTCTAAATATGAGGATCAAACTGACTGATTTCACTATGTGAAATGTTTATCCTTGAGAGACCCGACTGGAAGGAATTGTTATTGTATTTGAGAATCCAGAGTTAGTCTGCTGTTTGCTATTCCCTGTTTTATGTCAGTTTTTAGAGAATGATATAAAGATTCTAGTTCGAACTCAATCTTCAATTAGTTGTCTGAACGTTACAAGACTGTTGTCTCAACTTCATTTTACCTCTAAAATAATTAAGTGGGGCATAGCTGTGGTTGAAAGGGAGGCACTTCTATTGACTTGTGTAGGTACATTTGAGTGTTACTCACAGTTTGACTCTCCTAGTTTAGAGTATGCTACCTTAGCCTCGGAAGCTTGTTAGTGTGCATATGTGCGTGTAAATTAAATATTTCCCCTGTGAGGATCCGGTTACATTCCAATTTCCTATGCTACCTTGCATTCCCTTATTTCAATTGCACATCAATGAGTCTGAAAACTTGTTGAAGGCTTCTAGCTATGTAAGACAGGCTGGAAATTGAACAACACTATTCTACGTGATTACCATTTGAATGTCCTTCCTTACTTGCCGAACTAAGTCATATAAATTGAACTTCTGAATTGTAATTCTATTGAAATATAGAAAATATTTTCTACTGTAATTATAAATGCAGGAAATATGATTCCATTTTTCATTTCTGGTTTACAGAAACAAGATTCATTCCTTCTAATTATTAATAACGGAGGCTTGACTCAGTCTTTCATTTCCAGAAAAAGAATAGATTCATTTACTGATTACTACGACAGAGACAAGATTCGATCATTCTTCCCAGTTTAAAGAAAGGATTCATTTTCTACCAAAACTTGGCGACAGACTACCCATTTCTAAGTTTTACTTGCCTGGAAGTTAGTGCGAGCCTGCTTAATGAAGTAAGGTGCAACTGTCTTATTTTTGTGAGCAACCTGCTCTGTTCTTTGCTGCTGTAAATCTTGTATTAATTTGTAGATTCAAGAACTTCAAGAAAATGCCAGCTCAATTGTCCTGTCTTCCAAACGTGTGAGGTGGTGAAATACAAGGCATCCCTACTTTTTATCAAACACTCCCGCGCCCTAATCTGCATTGCACTCCTGTCACACACGGTATGAGTAGATCTCTACTGTCAATTCCTTGAAGCAACCCCTTTAGATACGCCAACTTCTCAAATGCTCAGCCAAGGGATTAGTTTACATCTTTCCTAAGTTTTGCCAGTATTAACTGTAAAGATACCATAAGGATATAATACGAGTCATTGAGATGATCAAGGTCTGGAGTTAAATTTTTTTTAAGAGGGTGCATTCGGCCTCATAAGGGAGTTCAAACATAACGTGGAGAGTGAAACAATAATTATATATATTGTAGAGAATGTTTATGGTGAGAAAGGAACTTCTATTGAAGGATAATTCAAGGCTAACAATATGATAGAGAAGAGAGTCCTTGCGAGTTGAAGGTTGCTTAATTTAATTTTAATTTTAATTTTTCTAATGTTTTAATTATACTAAGACGTTGTCTTTTAGTATCAACTTTATAAGGTTGAGAGTATTTTCATGATCGAAGAGTTAAGATGAATAAAAATTGGTTAGGTTATCCGCTAGTCTTTATGACTCTAAATTGTTCAGGAATTTAGTATAAGATAATAATCGTCAAATGGTTAGGGAGAAGCATAAAGGTGAGTCCCTAGAGTTAAGTCACCTTGGCCACCTAGGTACATATTGTTAGACCTTACCATGCTCAGGTCGTCTGGAACTTGATCATCCAACATCCCATTTCCTAGTGATGACTCTTCCCCCTTCGGGTTGGATTCACATTCTTTTTGCATCCAATCAGACAAGTGGTTAAACCTTGGTACCAAATTATGAGTAAAAAAGATCTTCATCATGTAATTGCATTACCATGTCTATGAACATATTGCTATTAAAATTAAGTTCCATTATTATAAATAATCATTTATGTTATTATAATTAAGGCATAACTAATTAAAACTAAATTAAGATCTGCCTAGGGAAAACTCTGCAAAACCATGCTTAGTCCACATATACCACTCAGGGCACAAAAGTTATACCACTGTATTGTAATAATCAAAACCACTCAGAGCAATAAACCACTGTTTATATTAGATCTTTTCCCGCTTAGGACACGTACAAAACCATTATTGGAAATAGTAAATCTATCTAGGGCATTAATAAGAAAAGACATGAGCATAAAAGTATCGAATAAAAGGGGCGCAACACCTCAATATTAGCTAAATCCTCCCATTTGACCACTATTTAGTATGAAGCTAGACTGCAGAATACTTAATGGTCCTAATACCATCACCCAAGAAGTCATGAGAATTTTTGGTACAAACATTATGAAGTTGGCCCGAAGAATGCTCGATGGCCTTAACACCTTTGCCCAAAACATAATAACAAAATTTAACTTTTCTATGTCATGAGAATTTTTGATACAAACAATATGAAGTTGGCTCGGAGAATGCTCAATGGCCTTAACACCTTTGCCCAAAACATAATAACAAAATTTAACTTTTCTGTGTTAAATAGAAAGAGTCGAAACAAACATCTTAATGAACAACTCACTTGACAAACAGGGACACTAGGTATAATAAGCTTTTCGATGGATAGCTAAAATGAACACTCCTATCTCTCTATCTTTTGGCTGCACTAGAACTGCTTAACACATTAGGTCTTAATGTCTTTTTCCTGTCCAACGATGTTATTATTTTCTATCCCCTTCTTTTCACAATCCTCAACTCAATTTATATCTCTTTCGCCCTTGGTTATAACTTGAAGGGATGCACTATTTTATGGAGAGTTACAACTCTTGATTAGATGTATCTATTGATGTGAGTTTCATGTCACTGCAACATGAGGGATGAAATGCTTAATGTTCGAGGATGAAACATCAATTATCAAATCCTCTCTTGATTAAGGAAGCTCATATGCTAAACAATGTATATGGATTGTGTGATCAATTAAGACAACCCCAAGGTTCCTTATATTTTGTGGATTTTCATTCAATTATAATGATGTGATATATTGGGCATCACAAAGGGACTTACATTGTTCATTCAACGGATATCAACAACTTCAAACACTTCCAACCAACCCAACTGCAAATGGATAAAGGGTTTGGAAAGTTGTTATGCTCTTAGAATGCAAGAGATGATGAATGCCTTCGCGACTCTACTAGACTAAGTTTAGCCATCGACATCTATTGTACTAGTGCAATCTCATAAGGTAAATGTGAGATGTTCAAACTATTACCATTCCATTAACACCACTCAGTGATGCATATCAATGTGTTAGCAATAATCTAAGTCAAGCTTATGAATATGATAGTTGACCAACAAGGCAAACTTACAATCAGCAAGCAATTAATGGTATGGTATGAACAAGTTTGACAAAGACACATCCAAAATATCTTCTATTCGACTAAGCACTACTTGTGATCAACATGAAATAAAATTCCTAGTTTAAATGAGGAAATGAAGAAATCATACAATACTCTAGAGCAACATAAGTAATCCACCATAAAGACTGAGTTTTGTTCCACTACAACATACAAAATCAAATACTCAGTATTCCAAGATGAAGCACCCAATCTCCAACTCTCTCTGATTTCATCAAACTTTTCCTATTGACAAAGGGATTGCCAAACTTTAAATCTAATCCATCTACAACCACAAAAAATGAAAGAAGGGGGAGGGGGTTGGTGGGGGGGCTCCCCCCCTCCTCATTTGCATTGGGGGGATGGTTTGAAAACCTTACAACATCTAGTACCCACCTAGAGAAATGTTCCTAAACATTTCAAGGGTAGAACTTGCTTGGAACCAAGAACCTTTGATCAACTCCATTTTCACCTATCAAACATCTAAGAAATGCACTCAAAATGCATGAAACCACAAATTGAGCTAAGAACCTTCATCCTCAATTACTCATGTATGTGCAAGCATACTTATTCCCCACTTAACAAGAACATGGAAAGCTCCTTAGATCTATTGAACTTGGCTATCTTTTACATCCATACTCCAAAAGCATCTTGGACAGAGACCTGCTGCCAGATAGGCGTCCATAGTCACGGCGAGGTTATCATTGTGGTTTCACCATGAACATTGCTCTACCTTTAGTGAATTTATATTGAGTAGCACTAGTAGAGATATTCACACACTCAAAGCTAGTATGCCTTAATTTCCTTTACTTTCTCATTTTTTTTCATCTTTTGATTCAAGTTGGAGAGCCGAGATCTAGGGCCAATAGGGAGCATATCCACTTCCTAGACCAACTATCTTCCCTTGTCATGAATTTTTTCTTTCTTTTGATATTTCTTTTCTTACCTTTTCGAATTCTATTTTGAGTTACATTTAGTGAAGCTCGTAATGGGTTTGGAAAAGCCACGGTGGCACTGAAGCAGACATATACTTGTTTTACTAATTCCAACTTCACCTTGAGATGTCTCAAAGAACTTGAAGCAATTAAGTGTGAGCAAAATATTATAATTGAAAGACTTAGGTACCCAAAACACAACGTATGACTCTTTCCAAATTTAGGAGAAATCATTTTTACATGATAAGGCTATTAGGAACAATCTCCAATTCATGGAATCATCATGGTAAGGTATCCAAGAAATAAACCAAACACATCTACTGCCAAAGTGTGTCGAACTATACCTCGCCTTTCTCACAAATTGGGATCCCTCAAACTAAACTAAACAAAGTAGACACCTAAATTAAAGCAAACCAAACCCCTAAACTACTAAATCACTTGGATCAAATGACTAAAGGCTAACCCACAAACTGACTCTTTAAAGAAAACTAAGCTAAAACAACTAACTAAGCCTCTAAACAAATCTTAGGTCAATGGCTCGAGGTAAATTAATTTCTTGGCTCCTAAGATAACAAAGCCAACTGGCAGAAAGGAAACCTACTCTAACTTCCTGAACCAAATGGTTCGAGACAACGTACTCTAGCTATGTCCAAGACTCTATAGGGATGACACTAAAAGGACTGATATATGCACATGATCTAACATTGTTTCTTAAAATGTTCAAGAGCAACAAGGCTTGGGTGATGGTTCTCAATTTGGCAAACTTATCCTTGTACTTTGAAACAAAATTATCACCTCATTCTTAAATTCAGGAAATTTATCATATAAAATCAACAATTGAGGCAATTTACGAGGCTATGGTCAATCTGAATGCGAGTTGTTTTTCCTAAGTCTCCATAAAAATAATAAAAGTTTCAAAACTTTCAACATTAAAAGCAAGGAAAGATAAAACTTGGTGTGCTTCAAATGGAATTTCTTGTTCACCTCATCATTGATTATCAATGGCTTTAGGAGGCCGAAGTTGGTTGTGAATTCTCCCACTATTATCAACATCATATTCATGAGTAATCAAGGCAGGATCACTCTTTGAAGACAAGGCCTTGGAATACTGATTTAGGAGGCCCATCCTTGTGGATATCCTTAAGTGCATCCTCAAGAATCAAGGATTATTTGATGATTTCTCCCTCAATTATTTTTTCAAGGTGCTCAAACATGATAACAAATTCTAGCGCCAACTTGAACTTCTCTTCACTCTAATCTTCTATGGAATGACTTGGTCATCACTCAACATATTTCTATATTCTCACTAAATACATTTGAAGACACTTAATCTAACATGAAATTGCCAATTGATCTTTCTTTAGGAATATCTTGTAATTCTTCATGTGGAATCTCATCGAGTATGGTGTCCTCAAAACTGATAGGAGGATTGATGCAGAAGCATCCTAGGTGTAAGAGCAATTTTGCATCACCCAAAAATATTTCCTTTTTGTTTCTTGAATAAGGGTTGTCTCAGTGCAGAGTTGTTGTTTCCATAAGCTTGCTACTTTGTAAGTCAGTCATACGAGCTCGAAATGTCCTAGTTTCAGAGGTGAATGTTCATCTTGGATATATCAGCCTACCAGTTGAGGCTTAGTGCCATATCATGAGAATTCGTGAAGTTATTGCGGATTTTTGGTGTCCAATTTTGGTATGAAGACTTTAGGCTCATCGTTGAAGGCCTTAGGCCCTCTAGATAAGAAGTTGAGGATTTCGAAAAGTGGTTATAATAGCCAATCAGAGCAATGGTTTGAAAGTTATGGCCTTTTGAAGTTGGGTCGACCAAAATTTCTAAAATAAATGTCAAAGGTGTATCAGGTCGACTCTATGTGTAATTTTAGAGTAAGTCAGTCTCAAGGGTTAGGGTTGATGTCTAGAAACTTCCCGGGCGGTGTAAAAATGCCTATATAAGGAATGCCTGTACATTGTTTAGGACAACTCTGGATGATAATTTGCAGCTTTGTGTTGCAAATTATTGTAAGGAAGGTGCCCATGTGGGTTTGCATATTGTATTTCAAAATTCTATAATTCTGCATTTAGGACAATAATAAGAAGCCCATATTTTGTTCTCGCAAATTGTTACTTCTTTATTTTTGTTATATGTTTGTGGTATTAAGAGGAACACCCTACATGAATTGGTATTAGAGGAGGAGTTCCTGAGTGTGTAAATAGATCGCCCATTGTGAGGCAATTGCACCAGGATCGTGATTTGGGCTGAGCATGTAGACAAATCGCCAATTGTGAGGTAGTTTACACTAGGGTTTTAGTAGAAGCGCAAAAATGCCTCCATGAAGAGAACGTGGTGGAAGAGTCGTAGGTGTTACACCTGAAAGTTTTAGAGCCCTCCAGAGACAGATGCAAACATTAGAAGAACAAATGCACAGAGGAATAAATCTCGTCGTAAGATATGAAAGCGAGGATGAAGACGAAGAAGAAGAAAATGTTGAAGTAGAGGTAGTTCTGAACCCAAAAGAAGAAAGACTTTTCAAGGTCATCTCCAAGATTGAAAAAAAGACCTAAGTTTGAGGTTCCCACATTTTCAGAAAAACTTAACCTAGAGGAGTTGATAGATTGGATCAATGAATTCAAAGAATACTTTGAGTATGGAGATATTGAGGATCCTGATAAGGGTCAAGTTTGTGAAGGCAAAACTAAAGGGGCATGTGAAGATCTGGTGGCAAGAGATTCAATTGGACTGAAATAGAAGAGGGAAGGACAAAATCAATAGATGGGATTGGATTATAGATAAATTGAAGTGACAATTAATTCCCATGGATTATGAGCTTGATCTACTAAAGAAAATGTAAGGGATAAAGCAAGCGTGGAGATTTCTTTAGGAGTATACCGAGGAGCTCTATCGAGTTCTCATTAGAACCGGCCATGCAAAAGCTGATAAAGAGAAAGTCACCCATTATCTTAATGGGTTGAGGCCCAAGCAATCAGAAGGAATTGAGTTTGGTCCGAATGAACAATGTTGAATAGGCATACCAGTTTGCCTTAAGAGTTGAGGAAAAGTTGAATAAGAAGTTTGATAAGAAGAATAGTGGAAGAGGTCGTAGTGGAAGATTTGGCAGATGGTCTTATGGAGCCTGAAATGATGATCAAAAGAACAAGGATGAGGTGAGTAGTAGCATTCAAAACCAAAGGGAAAACAATTCCAATCATTTCCATGATTAGAACAATAGAGATCAAAGAGGAAGAGGAAGAGGGCAAGAATCTAGAAGAGGAGGTTTCCATGGAAAATGTTTTCACTGTGGAGAAGGGCATAAAGTAGTTGAATGTTCCTAATGCCAAGGAAGGACAAATCGGAGAATAGAAGGTCAAGCCAGAGTTGCGCATGTTGATGAAGATGCAAAATCATCTCATTCTGAAGATGCTAAAAGAAGAGAAGTCCTAGTTAATAGAAGAGTCTTGCTGAGCGGTGAGAATGAACTTAATCAAATGAGGAGGTTGTTTTGCACAAGGTGCAAATGTGAAGATAAGTGTTGTCATGTGATCATTGACAGTGGAAGCACTGGCAATCTAGTGTTAGAAAAGATGGTCATGAAGTTAAATCTCAAGAGACAGAAACACCCACGTACATATTGTATTGTCTAGGTGCAGGATGACCACAAGGTCATGGTCAATGAGCAATGGTTAGTGAAGCTCAAGATTGGGAGCTACCAGGATGAGGTGTTGTATGGCATCATACCTATGGACATATGTCATATGTTGCTAGGTAGGTCATGGTAGTTTGATAGGCATGTTGTACATAATGGGGATGAAAATACCTACACTCTGACAAAGGATGGAGTGAAACATAAGTTGAAGCCATTGAAAGAGAAAGAAGAGATGGTATGTAATGCTATTAGAATATGTTTCGTTGATGGAAAGGAGTTTCTCAAGGGTATGAGACGTAAGCATATGCGTTTTGTTGTAATCCCAAAAGATGGTAAAAAGGAAGTCAAGGAGGTACCTATAGAAGTTGCAAATTTGTTGGGAGAGTTTCCTAATATTATGTCAGATAATGTACCTGATGGATTACCCCCAGTACGAAAGATCAATTGCCAGATGGACTTGATTACAGGAGCCAGTTTTCCAAACAAGGCAGCGCACAGAATGAGACCAACAGAAAGTGAGGAGTTGAATAGACAAGTGCATGAGTTATTGCAGAAGGGATTGATTTGGGAGAGCCTAAGTCCATGTGTTGTACCAGCAGTATTAACACCAAAGAAGAATGGAGAATGGAGGATGTGTACAAATTCGCGAGCTATGAACAAGATCACAATCAAGTACATATTTCCATTGCCAAGGATGGATGATATTATGGACTGTTTGAGTGGAGCTGTGTATTTCACATAGATAGATCTTAAGAGTGAGTACCATCAAATTCGAATCAAAGAAGGAGACGAGTGAAGACTTCCTTCAAGACAAGGGAAGGATTGTACAAGTGGTTAGTCATGCCTTTTGAACTAACCAATGCACCGAGCACTTTCATGAGGTACTGAAGGAGTCTCTGGGTAAGTTTGTCATTGTTTACCTAGATGATATATTGATCTTTAGTAAGACATTGGAGGAGCATTTTATGCACATTTGTAAGGTGTTTGATAAGTTGAGGGAAGAGAAGTTGCTGATAAATCTAAAGAAATGTAGTTTTGTGAAGGAGTTGGTGTACCTGGGATTTGTAGTTTCAGCAAAAGGTTTGAAAATGAACCCTGAGAAAGTGAAGGCTATCCTCGAATGGCCTACTTCAAGAAATGCATCAAAGGTAAGATCTTTTCATGGACTAGCTAGTTTTTATAGAAAGTTTATCAAAGGTTTTAGCAATATTTATGAACACTTGACTAAAACAATGAGAGGGGATAGGAAATAATTTAAGTGGACCATAGGAGCAGATAAGAGTTTTAATTTGTTGAAACAAAAAGTTATAGAGCAGCCTGTTTTAGCATTCGGATTTTAATAAGGTGTTTCAAGTAGACTGTGATGTATTGGTATTGCAATAGGAGCTATTTTGAGCCAAGAAGGTAGACCTGTTGTTTATTTTAGTGAGAAATTGAATGATGTCAAAAGAAAATATTATGTTTATGATAAGGAATTCTATGCTATAGTTCAAGCATTGAAGAAGTGAAGACACTATCTTCTTACTAAGGAGTTTATTTTGTATATTGATCATCAAGCTTTGCAATATTTGAATAGTCAAGGCAAATTGAACCAAAGACATTGAAATGGGTTGAATTTTTGCAAATTTATACATTTTTTTTGAAACACAAGATTGAGAAATCTAACAGAGTTGCAAATGCTCTTAGTAGAAGACATATTTTGCTGACAAAAATGCAAATTGAGGTGGTTGGGTTCAAGGAACTCAATAATTTGTACCTAAAGGATACTGATTTTGGCGAAGCTTGGAAGGCTTTTACAGAATCTGTTACAGTTGACAAGACAAAGTGGTTGGATTTTATAATCCAAGATGGTATGCTATACAAAGGAAGTCAATTGTGCATTCCCATAAATTTTATGAGGGAGAATCTCATTAAGGAGAAGCATAATGGAGGGTCGGTTGGACACTTTGGTAGAGATAAAACCATTGCTTTGGTTGCTGATAATTACTACTGGCCATAGTTGCAACAAGATGTGAAGAAGTTTGTGTAGAGTTGTAGAGTATGTCAGATGGAAAAAGGAGTGAAGCAGAATACTGGGTTGTATCAGCCATTATTTATTCCAAAGAAGTCGTGGGATGATGTTAGCATGGATTTCGTTCTTGGTTTACCAAGGGCATAATGAGGGCATGATTCCATATCTGTGGTGGTTGACAAATTTTCAAAAATGACACAATTCATTCCTTGTAACAAGACTAGTGATGTTGATAATGTGGTGGATTTGTTTTTCAGATAAGTGGTGAGACTACATGGTCTGCCAAAGAGTATAGTTTATGATCGAGATACCAAGTTAGTTGGGTATTTCTAATGTATATTGTGAAAGAAATTGAAGATAGATTTGAAGTTCAGTTTATCACATAATCCACAGACTGATGGACAAACCGAAGTTGTGAATTGGAGTTTGGGGAATTTGTTGAGATGCTTGGTTAGAGATAAGCCAAAGTGTTGGGATTTGATTTTACCACAAGCAGAATTTGTATACCATAATTTTGTCAATAGGAGTACTGGTAAATCACCATTTCAGATTGTATATGGGAGCAATCCCAAAAATGCTTCTGAATTGCGGCAGTTAGATAAAGGAGAAATCTGAAGCAAAAGATATTGCCAAACATTTGAAGAACATCCATGAGGAGGTGAGGAAGCACATTACAAAATGAATATGCAGTACAAGGCTAAGGAAGATGTGAAAAGGAGGTATAAGGAATTTCAGATAGGAGATGAAGTTATGGTTCATTTGAGCAAGGAGTGATTTCCATTGGGTACATATAATAAGTTGAAATTGAAGAAGTTTGGACTGTGCAAGATAGTGAAAAGGCATGATTTGGAAATGCCTATGAAGTGGAGAGACATGTTGAATTGAATATTTCACCAGTATTTAACATTTCAGATTTGATAGAGTATTATGAAGAAGGTGATGGAGATGAAGTTGCAAAAGCGCAGTGGAGTATTCCAACAGCTAGTTTAGCTAGAAAAGAGATTGAGGAGATAGTGGACAGTCGTGTTGGAAAGAGCACAAAGAATAGAACATATGAAGAGTATCTGGTCAAATGGAAAGGGCGACAAGTAGAGGATTCATCATGGCTAGCAAGGGAGGAGGTTGACCGTCTTGGTTTTCCTTTGAACACCTAAGATGTCACGGGGTCATTTTTGAAATTACCTCGGGTGTCTGATGTAGGAGCATCCTGGGTGTAAGAGCAATCTTGCATTACTCAAAAATATTTCCTTTTTCTTTCTTGAATAAGAGTTGTCTTAGTGCAGAGTTGTTTCTAGAAGCTTGCTACTTAGTAAGTTAGTCATACGAGCTCATAATGTCCTAATTTCAAAGGTGGATGTTCATCTTGGATATATCAGCCTACCAATTGAGGCTCAGTGACATATCATGAGTATTCGTGAAGTTATTGTGGATTTTTGGTGTGCAATTTTGGTATAAAAACTTCAGGCTTAGCGTTGAAGGCCTTAGAGGCCCCGGATGGGCTCCAAAATGGGGTTAACTGTAAAGATCCCTACTTGGTTTGAATCAATGAACTTGAAACTTGGACAAACTGAATTTTGTCAAACAATTGGTGTACAACCAAGGGGTCTTAAGCAAAGTACTTCTATAACATCACTTTACTGATTTTCAACATGAATGTCGTGGAGTAATTGTATTATAAATGAAATAGTGGCTTCTAGATTGTACATTATAATAACAACAATTTGTAATACCAATTTATAACAGTAACAACAAACTAACATTTGTTGTTTAAAACACCATTAACTGGACTCTCAATTCATGTGAAGATTAACTTAAACAAACAACAACTTCATATGCAGTTTAGATAGCGTAGTACAAACCCGTTTTCAACAATGGTGAATGTCATAATGGAGGTTCAATTATATTGTTGTGCTTGCTCCACATCCACGTCTAGTAACCGTTCTTATTATGCCAAATGTTGCCTACAACATATGATCGGCCCAACTGCTATAAATCTAATGCGAGTGGTTGCCTGCACTCTTATACGTAAAGTTACGACGTGGGAGTTCTGCATTACCAATGCCACTGCCCACACTGCTTGGGGTCACGGGGTCTCTAACCTAACACCTCCCTAGTTGCTATTGCTCCCACCTTCAACAAATGTCTCTGGGGTGTATATTAGAAGTGCCTGCATGGATGTTTCCAATTTGCTACAACTGCCAGACTGAATTCACAATAAACTTTAACAATGCAAATCAACTTCACTAGGCCATACCTGTTGCAATCACTATCCAAATATGAGTGAGAGACATTTTAACAATTTCTTCCCAAGATGAATCTCCTAGAACCAGCTGGGGCTACATCCAGCTCTTCTAGTTGCTATTAAGGGCTTGCGTCCTTAAAGCAATCAGTCACATTTAAGCAACCGCCTTTTGAAGCAATATGTTAATATAATTTCATGGTGGTAATCCCAAAGCAAATGCTTGCCTTAATAACCTCGAAGTGAGGGAAGATGCGGATAACTAAGCGACGTGGGATAAAAATCCTATTTTGTCTTTTAGTCACTTAAGTCATTTTTGTCATGAAGTGACTTTTAAAAGATAAAACACTTTATAAATCACTTAATAGAATAAAGTGACTTAACCTTAGGAGTTCCCACTTAAATATTTTTCCCACTAAAACCAAGTATACCCTTGTCACTGATTGGCATCCTTGAAACAAATGTTGTTAGCCTAGCTGGATGGAAAGATAGACCAACCAGGTGCCAATCGGTCTAGCGCGGAGAAGGGGACATTACAGTTCTCGCTTCTCGGGATTGCTTGCCCTCAAGCAATCTCAGTGTCGGATGCTACAGGATTGACTCGCTTTCCCAAGTGGCATCTTTATATGGTAAATCCTTCCGGCAAATTAGATATTCCTTGATGGACCTGTAACGTAGCTTCCTTTCTTTGACCTCTATCACCTCCTCTGGAAATAATAGTAGCTTCCCTTCCTCATCAAGTGGAGGCAATCCAATGGAGGGTACTACATGCTAACCAATCGCTTTCTTGAGGCAAGAAATGTGGAAAACTTTATGAATTCTGCTGTCATCTGGCAAGTCCATCTCATAAGCTACCTCCCCAACCCTCCGAGTAATGCGATAGGGACCAAAAAATTTAAGCTGAAGTTTTTAAGACCCACTCTTCTTCAAGGAACTTTGTTTGTAAGGTAGGAAAGCATGAGAGACTTTCAGCTGCCCACAAATATTAGTATTCACAGGCACATAATTCTATAACTGGACGTGTACAACTAGGAAATCCTAATTTAATACAGCAATTTCTGGAACAAGCAAACAAAATGGTGAAAAAATCAGATGGGAGAACTTCTAGATGTTGTAACTGCATACTAGGGTGTTATAATTCCTCTGTCAGTTCTAATTGAGAAAGAAAACGTGTTTTTCATACTGTTCCTTATTATTCTATGTATTCAGTACATCCTGATGATCTGCACAAAGGGGAGTACGAATAGCATGGAAAAAGTACCATCATTGACAGCCAATAATATGAAGATTGTGCATTGGGACAGCGAACATACCTACAGAGGTTTTCAGGATTGGACGAGTCCCTATAGAATGGATTATAGGCTACAAATTATGATGTGCCTGTACATGTCTCAAGGATTAATATTTTGTGATTCGGTTGTGTCAGAATAATAAGATTGTGTATTGTCATTGCTTTTAATATTCTGTACACAGCAATAGGTATGGTTATGTACCACAAGTAATTTGCAGATGTTCTTGGTCCATGGAGGTCGGGCTTGAATGTTGTCTGAGACGGAAACATATTCCAGCAATTCGTGAATAGTAGTTGCCTTTCCCAATAAATGCCATTCGCAGGTCTTTCAGGTAAGCTTGTCCATATGATTATTGTTGATAATGTTTACTTACAATATTTTGAAATGTATTGAAATAGGAATACGCCAGGATGGAAGAGCCCCACTCAGACTTGGAGTATGAATACTGTTAGCATGTGATGATCGCATTTTGAAGACAGAATAATTGATTCAGTATTCTATGCATCTTTTTAATAGATGAAGAAGTTCGAAAGTAATATTACCCCCTACACTACTTATACCACGGGATGAAGTGCCCAGTTTGAGAATATACGAGAATGGACACCAAATGTCTTGAGCATGTAGAATATATCACGAGGCTTTGCTGTCTATTCTGTGACATGGGATTGTTTATCTGCACGATGAAGGATGTGGTTGGATAAAATACAGGTCAAATATTGTGTTGGATTTTCCAAACAGTATTCCTCATCTTCAAGTGTCACGTCAAAGGCAGCATACTTGTCATTTCAAAGTATACAAGCATTATGATTTATTAAAACAATTGAACCCACATTTTTATTATAAGTGGTTGTAATTAGGTATCGTGAAGGGGTGTGTCCATTCCTTGCATACCTTTTTACTCATTATAAATATGTAATACAAATGGAGGAGAAGGGGGGAGACAATATTCATATTCATACTTGAACTTTTTTCCTTGCCTATGCTTTATGATATATTATATTTTTCCAATTGGCGGAGTAATGGACTTTTGAACTAAGCCCATGGATTTGAGTTAGTGAGTGGATTTTGTGCGATCCGGATATGTTCGCAATAGATGGATCTTCTGTAAGGAATGTCTCTATTGTGATTTTATTTTCGGCATTATTACTTATTTTATATTTCGGAATTTTAAATTATTATTGAGTTGTGTCTTTTGTAAATGTTTTTTATTTATTTTCTATAAATATTTTAATATTCGGATAAGTGGATTGGATCATTATTGCATTTTAAATTTGATAAACATAGATATTGTGAAATGTTTTATTGTTTCTGTATTTATGTCTAATTTGTCTCCATAGGATTAAAATGCATATTAAACTAATTTAAAATTGCATTTAAATAATTGATCCGTTGCGTCTGATTATTAAATTTATTTATAGTTTGAATATATTAGACTTTATAAAGTTGTACGTTTCAACTAATAATGTTGACTCTGATTACCCGTTTAATTAGGCACTAGTCTTTTACTCCTGATTCATAATCCATATGCTGGCAATTGTTTCATTTCTTTCCATTAAAGGAATTAATATATTCATATGTTGTATTAATCTATATTTATTCTTTATTTAAACATTACTTCAATCATTTACTTTTCTTCTCAGTTCATAAATCGCAAGTTTGAAGTTTTCAATAATTCTTGCCATTTTGAAAGCTTTTATTATCTTCGCGTTCTACCGATCTGCTTTAAGCATCTTGGATATAAAGCTGTTGTCCAGGATCAGGTACAGCCGCCTCGGTTTTGCAGAGCCAGAAGCGCAGGGGATTTGGATCACATTGATCGATCCCGTCAAGTTGGCCTTAACCAATTGGATATCCTAGCATCGAGCAGGCAAGGCTCATAGGATTCCAATTTGCGGTTTTGGGAACCAACATAACGTACATCTTCTGCTGATTTTGAGCCTATAGAATATTCTATCAAAGAGATCCGAGAATGTCCTATTGATCCTATATCCAATCCCCAGCTAGTGGTACCCTGATGTCCTGCAAAGCCAAATCTATGAACGATAAAGGCTCGCTGCCGTAGAGAGCTCGAAATGGAGTCATCCGGATGGACATGTGGTAGGAGTTGTACCAATACTCCCCTAGATATAACCACTTAACCCAAGCTCTTTGTTGCCCTACTAGCTTCGGAGATAACCTTCCACCCATTTGTTTACTATCTCAGTCTACCTGTCCGTCTGGGGGTGGTAACTCATGTTGGGTGTCAACTCCGTACCTGTCAATCTGAATAGTTCTTACCAAAAGGTGCTAAGGAACTTGCTATCCTTGTCGTTCACAATGGTGCGAGGAAGACCATGTAGACAAAAAAAACCTCTCAAAAAAATAACTTAGCTACCTGATAGGCCGACCAATCTACTACTATGGCAAAGAAGTGAGCGAATTTCGCCAATCTATCCATCACCACAAAATGGAATCTGTGTCGTGCACCCTCGGCAACCCTGTAATAAAGTCCATGGAGATACTCTCCCATTTTTGTGCTAGAATAGAAAGAGGCTGTAATAATCCAGTTGGAAAATCGTGCTTTGACTTGGTCTGCTGACAACTACAACATCCTCTGATATGCTGGAGGACATCGTCCTTCAGGCCCTTTTATGAAAACCTTTCCTTGACCTGTCTATAGGTTTTGAAAAAACTTGGATGTCCCACTAATGGTGCATTATGGAGAGTCTCCAAAATCTTACCCTTGAGTTTAGATCCTGGTACGAGGTAGATCCTATCTTTATAAAAAATCTCATCATCGATTACCTTCTACCTGTTGTCCTGAAGCTGTCCATCCATAATCTGACATGCTTGAGTATTTTTAGAATACTCAACCAGCAATTGCGACTTCCAATCTGCCAATATCTCGGAAATAGCACAACATTCTACTACTGAAAGTCTCTTGGAAATTGCATCGGCAACCACATTGCTTACCCTTTACATACTTGATGTCAAAATCATAGGCTTGAATCTTGCTAACCCACTTTTGTTGTCTTTTGCTTACATCCTTCTGTTCTAAGAAGTAGCGCAAACTGTTGTTATCCGTCCTAACTATGAATTTGCCACCCACCAAGTATTGTCTAAACTTGGGTAAAGCTTGCATAACGGCCAACATTTCTTTGTCATAGGTGGAGTACAGTCTCTCACCATCCTTGAGCTTCCTGCTCTCATAAGTGATCGGATGCCTATCCTACATTAGAACTACACCAATCCCGCTCTCTAAAGTATCACACTCTATTACAAACGGTCGAGAGAAATTGGGCAGTGCCAAGACTGGGCATGTGCTCATCACCTGCTTCAACTTATCAAAGGTCACCTCTGCATCAATTGTTCACTTGAATGCCCCTTTCTATGTGAGATCGGTGAGGGGAGTTGTTGTCTATGAAAAACCTCTAGCAAACCTCCTGTAATAAGAGCAAAGACCCAGGAAGCCTCTCAAATCTAATACGTTCCTTGGTGGTGGCTAATCTAGGATTGCCTAAATCTTGTCCTGGTGTACCTTCACCTCGTCTACACCAATCACGTGACCAAGGTAAAGAATCATAGTCAATGCGAACTGAGATTTTGACTCCTTTGCAAACAATGAGTGCTCTTCTGTAATACTAAGTACCTCATCTAAATACTGTAGGTGCTCCTCCCAAGTTCTACAAAAAACCAAGATGTCATCAAAAAATACTAACACGCTCTTTCGCAATTTTCTAAAAATATGGTTCATGCATTATAGATATGTAGTCGGTGCATTAGTGAGTCCAATTGGTATAACCAAGAACTCGTAGTGTCCATAGTGACATCGGAAGGTTGTCTTATGCACATCCTCCTTGCGCACTTGTATCTGATGGTATCCCGATTTGAGGTCAATCTTCGAGAGGTAAACTGCCCCATGTAGCTCATTCAGTAACTCATCAATGCGAGGGATAGGGTACCTTTTCTTGATAGTCCTCTTGTTGAGAGCATGGTAATCAATACACATGCGAAGAGTGTCATCCTTCTTCACCAATGTGACTAAAGAAGTGAAGGGATTGGAGCTAGGTCTGATGTGTCCCATGTCTAGAAGTTCCTTAGTCTTCCTTTCTATCTTTCCTTTAATGTTGCCTGGGATGACAATAAGGTGTAGTGATGACAGGTTTGGCGCCCTCCTCTAACTCATTGATATGCTCAAACCCTCTATCTGGGGGAATGCCTGGAGGTATGTCATCAAAAACCCCCTTGTGCTTATCAAGCACTGGTTGAATGTCGATATGAAATTGCTATCCTGATTCTAAGGTAGCCTTAGAGGAAATGAAATAGTGTGTTGCCCACTCCATGTCATCATGCCTCGTAATAGGCTCCATCTTGTGGGCTGAAATCAACTTGGGTTCACCCTTTGGCATAGCCTTGAGGATCACCTGTCGACCATCTTGTAAGAATTCTAGTTGCATCTTTGCATGATCACCTGTGTACCTGCCAACAATCAATGATGTCACCAATCATGCATTGTAGTGAATCTAATGGCTTTTGTCTCTGACATGGGCTTAAGTGTTAGGTAAGTGTCTAGCTTGTGAATCCAAGCTCTTGTGGATGTCTTACTGCTGCCATCAGAAGTAGGGAGAGATAGTTTGTTCATGGCAAGATACTTTGTTTATGGTGTGCTTCAAATCCCTGTTCTGTGCTCGAGGTCTCCTATTCTGCTGAGGTCTCTGTCTCCCTTTTTGATTAAGTATTGAACAAAGGACAAATTCTGCTTAACCGGATCAGGGAATAAATCCCATTCATCGTACATTGCCATGACATTATCCAATAATAAGGTTGGTGCTGTGGGTGATACTACCTCTTCTTTCGCATTAAAAATGGGCATCAGAGGCCTGTCAATGTTCTGTGTGGGGGCCCTAACAGCTTGGGGTGATCCTGCCACACTACCACCTTCGCTGTGATGACTCGGGGCTTCCCTGTGAGGCGGAGCTAATTGTTGCATCGCACCTATAAGTTGTTGAAGTGTAGTAACTATGTTGTTTTGCCCATCTCTAATAGCCCTCAAGGTCTCCCTCACTTCCCATTCTTGTTCATTCTCATTACGAGCCATGTGAGTGTCCTGTACCTATTCACCTTGTTCAATCTGCTCAATCTGCTCAATCTATTCAACTTGTTCACCTGTCCCAAAAGTTAACTCCTCATCAATCGAATAACTATCCTCAATGTCAATCTGATTTGTAGATTCTGCCTGCTCAGGTTGGAACTGACTAAATTTATAAGATTTCCCCCTCATGCCTAATTGTCATTTTTCTTGTTTAACCCAACTTGTTACGTGTTAACTTTTCCCACAAGTTGGCAGGACTTATGGCTCTTATACCACTGTAAAGATCCCTGCTTGGTTTGATTAGCGAACTTGAAACTTGGACTAACTGAGTTTTGTCAAATAGTTGGTGTGCAACCAAGGGGTCTTAAGAAAAGTATTTTATAACATCACTTTATAGATTTTCAACATGAATGTCGTGGAGTAGTTGTATTATAAATGAAATAGTGACTTCCAGATCGTTCATTAATAATGGCATAATAACAACAATTTGTAATACCGATTTGTAACGGTAACAACAAACTAACATCTGTTGTTTTAAACACCATTGACTGGACTCTCAATTCATGTGAAGATTAACTTAAACAAACAACTTCATATGTGGTTTAGATAGGGTAGTACAGACCTGTTTTCAACAATGTTGGATGTCGTAATGGAAGTTTGATTATACTGTCGTGTTTGCTCCATGTCCATGTCCAGTCACCATTCTTATTATGCCAAATGCTGCCTGCAGTATATGCTTGGCCCAACTGCTAGAAGTCTGATGCGAGTGGTTTCCTGCACTCCTATACATTCGGTTATGACGTGGGAGTTCTGCATTACCAATGCCACTGCACGCACTGCTTGCGGTCACAAGGTCTCTAACCCAACACCTCCCTAATTTCTACTGCTCCTGCCTTCAACAAATGTCTCTGAGGTGTATATCAAAAGTGCCCACATGGATGTTTCCAATTTGCTACGACTGCCAAACTGAATTCACAATGAACTTTCACAATGCAAATCAACTTCACTAGGCTGTACTTGTTGCAGTCACTGTCCAAATGAGTGATAGACATTTTAACAATTTCTTCCCAAGATGGATCTCATAGAACCAGCTAGGGCTACGTCCAGCTCTTCCACTTGTTATTAAGGGTTTGCGTCCTTAAAGCAATAAGTCACATTTAAGCAACCGCCTATCGAAGCAATATGTTAATATAATTTCGTGGTGGTAATCCCAAAGCAGATGCTTGCCTTAATAACCTCGAAGTGAGGGAAGATGCGGACTAAGCAATGTGGGATAAAAAGCCTATTTTGTCTTTTAGTCACTTAAGTCATTTTTGTCATGAAGTGACTTTGAAAAGATAAAGTACTTTATAAATCATTTAATAGAATAAAGTGACTTAACATTAGGAGTTCCCACTTAAATATTTTCCCCACTAAAACCATGTATATCCTTGTGACTAACTAGCATTGTTGAAACAGATGTCGTTAGCCTATCTAGATGGAAAGATAGACCAACCAGGCGCCAATAGGTCTAGCATGGAGAAGGTGTCATTACATTGACTGGAGCTTGCGCTAATTGGGTCATGTAGATTAGAAGCTAAGGATTCCGAAAAGTGGTTATAATAGCCAAGTGGAGCAACGGTTCGAAAGTTATGGCCTTACAAAGTTGGGCCGACCAAAATTTCCAAAATAAGTGTCAAATGTGTATTGGGCCGACTCTATATGTAATTTTAGTGTTATTCAATCTCAAGGGTTAGGTTTGATGTCTAGAAACTTCCCGGGCGGTGTAAAAATGCCTATAGAAGAAATGCCCATACATTGTCTAGGACAACTCTGGGTGATAGTTCGCAACTCTGTGTTGCAAATTATTGTAAGGAAGGCAACCATGTGGGTTTGCATATTGTATTTCAAAATTTTGTAATTCTGCATTTGCGACGATAATAAGAAGCCCATAATTTGTTCTCGCAAATTTTTGTTATTTCTTTGTTTCTTTTATATGTTTGTGGTATTAAGGGGAACACCCTTCATCAAGGATCGTCAAACATTTTCATGTATTGGTTATCAAATAGCATCTCCAATGAAAATGCCTCTAGAGATCGAAGTTGATAGATCATGCCACTTGCAAGAACTTATCTGTCTTGAAATGCAGTTGGCAATGAGTCTATTTGTATTTCCCACTTGAAATATTTTAGCACCCCCTCAAAAATCTCTATGATGATGATGTCTTGTAGTACTTTGTCAATTTGTTCTTCATATTTGGATTTGTTTGTGATGTCTTGAAGTCCCTCATTCAACTTGTCCACTTGACCCTCCCTCTCCAACGAATTTGAAATTGTTTATAATTCACTTTGAAGAACTTCCTTTTGTATTATGCGTGAAAGTACCCCAAAGATTTCCTCTTCTTCATCTTTGTAATGATCTTGGTGTAATTCTTGAAGTGTTTCCAAATATTTCTCTTTGCTTGCTATCATTTTTCTTACTTGGATGAAACCATTTGCTTCCTTGATTGTCTTTTCCACACCTTCCTCTTGTGATGTGATGCATGAATCTCACTCTTGATTTCCTTGGTTATTAAGCTCAACCACGATACCTTGTAACTTGTTCTTCTTGTATGGTGATATAAAATGCTCCTCATTTGATGTTCAACTTGGGTGCTAAATGAAATCCTTGTTATCTTTCTTTGACAATTCATCATACCAACCCATTTGAAACTTGACTAGGTTGATGTAATCTTGGGATGATGGACAAAAAGACATCGAATATCAGAGGTTGTATACACTATACCAAGAATGGTGCCAAGTATTTCCATCACATCTTGTTTCTTGGTTTCCTCTGAATCTTCACTTTAAATTCACGAAACTCTAATTCTAATCTCACAAATATCATAGGATTATGTACATCTTAAAAAATAATTCTTCATTGCAATTCTAACTCCACCCTTAAAAGAAATGAGAGGAGTGGGGTTACATTGAGAAACCTTTTCTTTTTGGATTTTCTGATTTTTTAATTTGGAACTTTCAGGTTTTTCATTTTTTGTTGGATGTTTCACTTTAAGAGAGATCTTGTATCTCGACTTCGAAAGCTCATTCTCGTTGATAGTTCTATGAATGAACTTTGTTCGGTCCTCCTAGTGCCAATTTCTGTTCATGTGAGTTTGTTCCACTACAACAGATGGAATTGAATACTTAGTATTCCAAGATGAAACTCTAAATCTCCAGCTCTGGCTAATTTCATCAAACTCTTCCTATTGGAAAAGGGACTGCCAAACTTACTCTAAACCTAAACCATCTACAACAAAAAGAAAGTGAAAGAGAGGGTCCCTATTTGCAATGGGGCAATAGTGTGAAAACCTCACAACAAGACCAATAATGAATTGGCAATTGCTTTGATAACATTGTGGCAACAATTTAACTAAGTCTTTCTCTTACAAACGAGAGGAGTGTGGGTTTATGTAGGAGCCCCAATTACAATGAACAACCAAGACTAAATTGAAACCAACCGCCCAAATGAGCTCAATAGAAAACACTATTAGGGTTGCTACAAACATTAAATTTGTAGCCAATAACAGTGAGGCACCACCTTGTGGGCCAATGAAAAAATTCAAAAGTATGAGAACCAATACAAAGATGCTTAGTCATCCAACAAATCATCCTCAAGAATATGGAGGCCTCTTTCTCTTGTAATCTTTATTTTATTTCCACATTGTTCTCAGAATTCTTTCTCCTAGATGTCTAGACTTGTGGTAGCTGAATTCTTGCACATGGACTTTCTTTGTTTGGGAATCCTTGTCTTCTACATCTTCAGACTTGATCCCGTTGATTTATGGAATTCATTCATTTTCCCTTCTTGTGAATCTTCTTCTCAGTCTTCTTGGAGTAGTTAGACCTCCTTTGAACTTTATCTCTTTGAGCTAATCCCCCTTCATGGAGATCCTTTCGATTCATCCCATCCCTGAACTTGGCTCAACATCTTAACTTCATGTTGATCATAGACTTGCAAATGTTTATGTTCTTAAATGTTTGATGATGACATCTTTCTCATTTCTAAACCTTTCCTCCTTGCGTAGTTTGATCATCCTTGTGTGGTGAAGTCTTCCTCTCCCATTGTTTAGGACATCCTTGATGCCTTTATCTGTTACCTCTTTGGGTCGGAATCCTTTAGCCTTAATTCCTCATAGGGACAAATTAGAGTCCCTCACAACTTGTCCTTGAATTGAATTCTGTTTGATCCTGATGGAAAATTTATGTGAATAGGGATAGGTTGATTTCCCTATAAGATTGTCCTTTTGCACACCTTAGTCTATGAGTGGAAGATCAACTCATACAAGGACTTTTTGATTTACTCAAGATTCCCTTGATTGTTCCATCCTTGTCCTCCTTTCTTATCAATGTCTCATGCAATCACTCCTACAAAAGAAAAGAAGGATGGGAAAAATCATCTTGTAAGGAAATCTGGTTGAGAAATTAAATTCAGACCCTCAATACTTTGATCTCACCATTTAATTTGGATTCCATGACCTTGAAACAATCACTTAGAAGGCTGCAAATGAAACTTAGAACCAAATATTAGAGATTTAAAAATTGAGGACAAGTCTGGAAAATTAAGTCTTAAGACTTTTCTAAAGACAAACCAATTTAAGAGCACAAAACAGTCCCTCTGCTGGCACAAACTTCGAAATATCAGAAATTCGAAGCTATGAAATTTGAGAAATTTTCTAAGGACACATCTGAAGACATGATGTGCAAATAGGGTACAATCAGATTGTTAGGACATTAAAATTATGATTAAATTGACTCATCTGAACTCCCAAATGCACAGATCAAACCCCCTTTCTAATGCACAAACTTCGATTTTTTTCTGAGGACAGATCTGCAACATGTCCAGAAAGCCCTTGAAATCAACCCAATGCTATCCCATCATTAACCATGCATCTTGACAAGAGTATGAAGGCATTCAAGGGTTCAAATGTGAAAAACAAAACCCTTTGTCATAACTCACAAATCTGATTTTCTGTGTACATGGTCTGAAACATGTCCTACCTTGATGATTTTACCCTCAAGACCCAGTAAAAATACCCCCACACACTCAGCAATGATCTCTGATTTGAATGGACAACTTGAGTATGTTTTCTGATTTTTTGAAGAAAATTGTCCCTTTTGGGGCAATTTCAGACTTAGATCTGAAAACTAATGCATTTCTAGCCTCTTGGTTACTTGAATTTGGTATTTGAACTCTGATTTTTCCCTTCAAACAGCCTGCAGTGAATGCTGATGTGATTTGATGGTTGGAAGAAAATGCTAATTTTTTTTTTTTTGTGATAATTGATTTTTAAAGGAAAGTTTTCATACTTAAGCTTAAAAATTCATGCTTTTGCAATCGGCTTACCCTTTGGATGTTTGCATTGGAACAAAGAAAATTCTAGTTCCTCTTCCAGCACTATGATATTTTTTCTTGACCAAGACTGATACCTTCGCCTAACTGGTTCGAACTTCATCTTTTCCTCTTGGTTGTTTTGTGGCGGTTTCTCCTTTGCTTCTTTCCTCGATCACCTTTGACTCTTGGTGCAAATCCACTCGTTGCTTTGTATTTTTTTATTGCCACTGAAAACTCTTTTAAAGAGACTTTTGGTTGGAATTACAGCCACAAAACCAATGTGGGATAAAAAAAAGTTTTCACTTGAAATCCGTGTAGTGATAATTTTCTTTAATTCCCTTTAAAATTCTATTTAATTTAATTTAATATCTGTCAAAGGGATAATCACACTCAAACTCATGAAATTTAAAGGTTATGAAGATGAAATTGAATTATTTTACTTCCGACCTGTGGAAGTCCAAATTTGCTAAGGACAAATTTTTATAGTATACGATCTTGTATACTGGGTTGATTAAAGTCTTCTCGAAGTTGGCCAAGGGAAATTTGATCACTTCAAGTATAAATCAGACCCTTGTAAATTTGTTCTCATTCCCTTTATTCATCACTCAAAGGGAAATTCGATTAATACAGGGACAATTTGCTACCTCACAACTTCCTTTGATTGATTTCCATGATCCCCAAATAGAAAAATTCGATCAGTACAAGGACTGGTCGTTGATTGTCTTTGGTCAAAATCCAAGAGAAAATTGATTGGTTCAAGCATAGTTCAAAATATCTCAGATATATCTGTGATTAGTCTACTTACTGCGATATTTTTTGGCTCCCGAGAAGTAACGTCAACTTATCTCAGATAAGTCATTGCAGAGAAGTTTCAAAATAATGCAGAGAATTTGGTAAAATATCAGTGATACTTCTGTTTTATCACGATAAATAGCAAACTTATCACCCGCAGGCCTGTTATTGGCAGGGATGGCCCCAAAAATATTTTGAGGAGGAAGAAGGTTCCATCAGGATTGGAAAAATATTTTTTTTTCTGGAAAAACAGATTTTAAGTTCCCGATATTTTCCCGAGAAGTTTCCAACTTATCTCCAATATTTTCTGATATCTATTTTTTGCCCTCGGCAATAAGTTGCTGATAACAATATTTTGAAGTATGGGTTAAAGAATTAGTTCAATTGTCACCCTTTACTTCACTAATTCACGTTATGTCTCAAGGGGAAAATCAACTTGCACAAGGACTAGAGAGATTTCATGGGTATAAGGACAAGTTGGAATCCATACTATCCAAGTGGAAAACATAGGTGCATAAGGACAGAGTGGAAATTTAACATGGACAAGGCTAAGTGGAGATTCTTTGTTCTCAAGGACTTTCCTCATTTCAAGCCCAAAAGTATATTCAATTTTATACTAGTGGAAAAGCACCTTTACAAGGCCAAGGAGAAAACTCCTTCTCCACAAGGAATTTCCAGTCCATAATCTTCCCAAAATTTGCTAAGTGGAGAGTCCAGTGGAAAATTTATATGCATAGGGACTCTTGTAATTTATCCCGGTTCCTTATGTCCTGGAGGGGAAATTTGAATCCCTCAAAGACTAGTAGGCTTGACACTTAGTTCTTTCAGTTGTAAATATCCCCCGTGAGTGGACAAATGTCCTATTTAGGAACTTTTATAATTTCTTAAGTGGAGATTCTTTTTTCATAGAGACTTTGGTCATTTTTGAAGTGGAAAACCATCCTTCATAGGGATTTAGGTTATTTTTGGCATGGAAATTCTATTTCCATAGGGACAAATTGCATATTTTAAAGGGAAAATTGTTTTTCATAAGGATGTTTTACATTCTAAAGAGTGGAAAACCAATTTCCTTAGGGATTTTGAAGTCCTTATGTATGCTTTTGCCATTTTTAGCCTGAATTAGGAAATGAAATATGTCAATATTCATCTTTCAAACTATTTGAATAGCTCGGCTATCCAAGACTTAAAAGTTCTATCTCAAATCCTTGTAACTTGACCACAGTGAACCTTAATCTTTGACACCTTGTCTACACTTGCTACCTTAATGACTTGATAACTTAACCAGTCCTGACTCTTTGAGCTCTGAGATTACATTTCTTCTGCCAAAGCCCTGATTCTATGCATGAAAAGAAGGGGTATTCATTTGCAATGGGGTGATGTTGTAGAAAGGTCACAGCATTATCCTTTCATAATTATCAACTAATGAATTTTCTATTCTAAACAATGGTAATTTAACAATATATATTTGCTATATCATTACTTTGAGAAATCTGCAGTGACTTCTTCTCAAGTCACAATGCACGATCCCTGAGTGATATCATTCCTTCCTGAGATCAAGACGCTGAATATTTGAGGGATATTGTGGCAAGGTGAGTTTGTCCAAAATACTAGTCTTTGAATAATATATATTATGAGCCAGATGAAAGCACTTCATACAATTTAATATTTATTGAACCGGTCACAACGAAGATATATATCGTATCTCCAACAGATATAAGCGATATACATTAATCTTTCAGTATGTTTTCCTTAAGCAGATATTTCAAATCATCTGACTAGTGTCCCTAGTATTATTCACACCTCTTTAAATTCTCTGCACATATAAAGAAACTGCTAATGAATGATAAGAAATATCCATCAAACAAAATTTGCAACGTGTGATTAGTTTTCAGATATTGATTGGATATAATTTTAATACTCTATTGGCACTGAGAACAAGCTAGGCTGCGATCGCTGAGTATGATAATGTATGTTGTAACTATTAAGGAGCAGAGATTAAACTTCAAACACAGACGGAAGCAGCAATTATCAATATTGAACTTTGTCGAAGTCACTATAGTCCTCCCCTTTGCTTGTCCTCAAGTAATGTCAATTATATCAAGTCTTTTAACAAATCTTTATATCTCTTTGTGATATATTTAGTTTCTACTGAATTATTCTAATAATATCAGGTAATTTAGATTTATGTCTTTAGTTTGAGCTATTTCAACTGATGTTTAGAAATTTGGAAGGTTTGTAATATGAAGACAAGTCCTTACCTGCATAATGGCTTGGATAACTCCTTGCATTGTAGCAATGGTGTGTTTTCCTTGCATTAAGATAGGAATGAGAAGTATAATATACATCTAGAATGTTTTATGTTTTAAGAATGGAGCATATTCACTTCATTTTTATTTGTAAAGCAAGAATATGGACCTAGAAATAGTCATAAGTACTCGTGCATGGAATAATTTTCTGAAAATACTTCAATTATAAGACATATATTCAAAAAGAACGTACGCCCATGAAGTAAAATGCTGAAAACACCTCAAACATACAAATTCACCTAAGATGCAAATCATATACATGAATATAGATGAAACATCTGTGTAAGGCATGGAATATATACTAAGGCATGAAGCATCGATTTAAGACACATAGGGTGTATAGCATGAAGTATACACATGAATACATGTAGGGCATGAATTATAAACAAGAATGCACATTAGGCATGAAGCATACACATTAGTACACAGAGGCATAAAGTATGCACATGCCATGCATACTCACAAATACACAAATCATAGATGGAATTCTGAAATACATGTAAGGCATGAATCGCACATGAATAGACATAAGGCAGGGATCATAAATCACACATCTGAATACATATGAATTCTACACATGATATATACATATGTAAATACATGTTGCATGTAAAGCATAAATTTATAAAAAGCATACACACTAATATAAAAAAGCATATATGTGATTACACATAGATCATATCGCACAAACTCAAAGTATACATGCAAATACACAATGGTGCATACTGCATACATATGGGTTCACCTAAATCATGAAGAATACATGTGCCACAAGAAGGATACATATGAATACAATGAAGTATACATGTAGCATGCAAAGGATACACATGAATACAATGAAGTATACATGTAGCACATAAAGCATGAATTCACTTAAGTCATGAAGCATACATGTGAGTATACATAGCACATAAAGCATATACATGGAGCATACATGAATACAAGTAACGCGTGAAGTGTTAGGTATACACATCAGTCGTACACATGAATACACTTCAATCATGAAACAAGTATACACTTAAGGCATGATTCATAGATGAATACATATGAATACATGTAAAACGTGAGTCACGCATTAGGCATGATGTCATGAATTTGCACGTAAGGCATGAAGTACTCATGTCAGACATTAAGTGATGAATATGCATCAAACAAATAAATTATGGAGCAATAACTATATGCTAGACATGGAGTAGAAATGCTTGAAATCCATCAATTTCAAAGCAATCACAAGGTATATGTACAGTTAGATTGAGCATATTTATGAAGTGGTTCAAGGCAAATACATGTAGAAACACAATGCTGGCCTACTTAACTAAATTTTTGACCTATTTGCCCTAATTAGATAGCAATTAAGGTAGGTTTGTCCCGTAGGCTGACAAGATTATGCTCTGATACCACTTGTAATGTCTTTTAATTATCAGTATTCAAATTACCCTAGATTACAATAAAATCAAGTAGGTTTCAGGGATACCATTTATATCTTGGTGGGAATCCTGCAAAACAAGTTGATAATACTTGACAATAGTTGAGAACAACAAGGTACTTCAAGGAGGCAAACCTCTAAATATCTCTAGTGAGAACATAACTCACAGTCTAATGATAATAAAATTTCCTCTAGCTCCTATATATACCTTGGTTGCCACCCAACTAGGAGAGAAAAATAATGCATTGATCATGGAGGCAGACAGATGGCACTAGCCAACTTAGACACTAAAATATTACACTTCGGACAATCAAAATATTTAATAAGAATATAATATGGTCATGTAACATAATTACGACTCGACATAGCTACAAGCCAATTATTGACGACCCTACGCACGCACTAGTTACCCACATGTCAACTACTCATTACCCTATGCACCCTCTCTAGTTGCACATAATCTGCAACATATTATTAGACACTTCCTTAGAAGTCCTTGGACAACTATTCTCCAAGTACTAAAATTGGTTCAGATCTTGTTGGATAACTCCATTTCTGTTTCCATTGTTTTTGGTTCTCAAGTGTCATAATAAAAAAATACTCGAAAAGCAATGTTGATCGAGTGTCATAATGAAACAAGGATAAGGTATCAACATGCAGCAAAAAACCCTTAAAAGGACACCACTAAATTGCCAATAGTGTTACATCATCTTGTACTACTAAACCAATTACCAATCTAGATGAAGAAAAAGAAATCTGATTCATCTGTGTGGGTTCAATCATCAGTTATCAATAGTATTTTGAAATATTTTTGTTTATTTTATCCCTCTACAATTGTTCTTCTAAGAATTATTTTATAGTTAATTTATTTCTTTAATTTTTTTTAATTAACTTATTTTTTTCAAATTTATGTTGTATGTGTTTTAGTTTAATTATTTAAGAATTATTTTATAGCTAGTTTTTTTTTTTTAATCCTAGGTTCTTGCTATTTTAGCTTGTTATTCTAGAACCTTAGTTAATTGTCATCTAAGCAATACGATATATTTCTAGACGCCTTTATTCAGACCACTGTGCTTTTTAGTTCGTGCTATTTTTGGCATCTATAATTTTTTTTTAAGAGTGTATTGTTAATCCAATGTATTCCATTTTTGACAAGAGCTCTGTATGAGCTTGAGTGCTTGCCTTTCTGATTTTTTTTGGAGGATGGATATTGTGTGTGTGAGCGGTGAAATGTTAGTGTATTCTGTTACCAATTCAGTGTATTCTGTTACAAAATTCTTAGTACAGTATCCTTGCCTATGATTGGAGATTTTGCTTACATGTGTAGCAAAGCAGTTGCAAGTTAAACATATCCATATTCTGAACAAATCTATTTGTGCATATCCTGGTATCATGGCATGCCATGACCATATTTCTTTGAAGCATTTCTACCATGGAAATTGCGATTATGTTAGTCAAATCCATCATGTTTTATAAAATGGCAAACCATATGTATGACAGTTTATGTTGTTAATAAGCTGTATACATTGGAAATTTGTGGCTGGCTGAATTTAGTATGCAACATAAATTTCACACATTATAACTTAGAAATGAAATCCCTACTTGACTATAGCATGTGAATCAAAATCGATTTAAACAGCAAAGAGTAAAAAACGGAGAGGTGTTTGAAAATTTAGAGTATTTCATAGGGTCTGAAAATTCTGTTACAGAGTTTTTAGCACTATATAGAACAGATTTCGAATAGCTTCATGTTGCAAGTATAATGTTTAGGTGTGAAATACAACGTGACATAAATACATTCAAGTTGTAACATATTTTTGAGTCACTAACTTCTGTAGTGTCAAAAATAAACAACAGTTTCAAAAATTTGAGCGGATGCTTTTTGTCATGTTTGCTGTTGGTATTGGCGCTAGTCTGAAATTACTATAACCTGTTGAATGTTAAGTCTGCAAATTCAGAGGAATTTTAAGTTAGTAATTTGTCTTAAGCAGAATGAATGAAAGCAAATATAGAAATAGAAAGAAAAGAAGACAAATTTTTTACCTTTGGAAGTGTTGTTGATTGCTGCAAAATTGTAGCATAGGAGTTGGATGTTTTTTATGTGCTCTGTAATGTCAGTGCAGCAAGTTATTTGTTATTAATAGTAGCTTTTGACAATGGAACTTGTTCAATTTATAATTGAAAAAATACATGTTGTAGTAGCTTACAGTAGTGGGCTCATTTATGACAGCTACGATTGTATTGTCCATGGTGATGACAAAGGTTCCTTGCAGCTCAAACTGTCGCATGAGATAGATTGTGTTTGACATGTCGTGTGTATATTCTTCAAATGGTATTGCTGCTAGCTCTGCAAAGTACTGTTGTAGAAGTGTTCTGTAGAAATCGCATTCGAGGAGCTTGTCTTCAGTTTCAAGTATGCATTGTAGGTAAGGTTTGTATCTAAATATTGTGGTTTGTCCACATTTGGTGCAGTGAGTGCTGGTTTTGTTCGTAGGATCTGTTCGATAAACAGCTTGTTGGCAAACGTTGCATATAGCGTGGTATGGTGAGAGATGCACATTCTTTGCCCTTAGAATCCCTGTTGCCTTTTGTTGGAGAGAAAATAATTAATGTAAGTTAGTTTCAGAAGATTAGTTACAGAATTACAGTACTGATTTGAGTATGAGTTGGAGAAGGTTGTGTTTTTGTTACCTGTATGTTTGTTGAGAAGAGTGCTTTGAGTGATTTTGTTGTTGAGCCCTCATGCAAAATGTCAATGAAAGTAGATTGAATAATTGTTGATCCTCTTGAACCTTGGCAGAGCACATTCTTTAGGAGCAGGAGCAGTGGGTTAGGGAGCGTTGAGGATGCGAAGATTTTCTGGAGAGTGTTGTATGGGCCAGTATGTGCCTTCGCAACTATGAGCTGTATGAAGCATAAATACAGATGTTAGATCTACTATGTATTGTAAGATTGTTTTCTGTAAGCATTAAGGAAATGTGGCTTCTGTTTAAGTAGAGTTACTTACAGTAGTTGTGTCCGAAGGCAATGGTCCGTCTCTAATTTGTAGTCTAAATTCATTTGCCTCTTGATTGTGGGATGCTATAAGGACACCCAAGCTTCCGATTGGATATGTGCTTTGTGAGTAGATGAGCTGTGATATTCTTGTATCGGGTGTTGGCCTTTGTTGTTTGCAAACTGGTGGAATTGTTTGTATTTTTATTTCGGAGGTCAGCTGCAAGTAGTATTCAGCATCACCCCTTTCAAATTGGCCTTTTTTCCTAATTCGGAACTTCTCCAAGCGGACACTTGCACCAGGTTGCAGTGATGGTAGTAGTTTTTCTACTAGTATATTTGTTATATTTGCTGTTATGGTCATCTGTCCTTGACTATCAGTGAGGTCAACATGTGCAATTGATGTTTTCTTATCAGTGCTTGAGTTGTTCTTGCATGCTGGTCCATATGTGACTAGAACATCACCTTCAAAAGCATCCGCTGATTGTGTTTTTACTATCTCAAGTATGGTGGATGGCTGAGGTGTTTCGATCTTTGGTGTGCAATGAACAAAATTGGGTTAGCTTAGAGAAGAATTCATATAGGTGTTAGAGTTGTAAGTATTGATAGTAGAAATTGAGTTGTCAAGTTTAGGGTACCTTTTTGCGGCATGTCCATTGTTTATTGAGGTGATGTCATGGGCATGGACTTTGTCTTCTGCCTTAGTGTTTGTAGCAGCCATGTTCTGAAAATAATATTGTTAGTTGAATTTTGTGAATGCATATTGATTTCATCCAGTAATATGCAAGTGAAGTTGTGGTTGGAGGACAGTTTTTCTGAAATATTTGCAAAAAAGTTAACAAGCAAGTTTTGTAGGATTGACTGATTGAGGGGCAGAATGCAAAGTTATTTGTTATAACTAAATGTATAGTGCTATTGCAAAATGGTATGTCCAATAGGTATCTAGTGTAGTGAATATAGGTGTTGCATTGTCAATATTGTGTATCCAAAAGTTGTCAACCATGGTTGATGCATGTGTTGTTGGCTTATTGACAAGAAAGTGTAGGTTCTGTTGTTGCATAAAATGCGTGAACACTGTCTTTCGTTTTGTTGAACTGAGTATGTCAATGTTGAAATCTCCTGTAATGATGAGTTTTGAATTTTGTGGTAGTGAACTGGTAATATTTTCAACAAGCTTGAAGAGTTGTACAATAGGGGCATTTGCTCTCAAATACAGATTTGTGATGCGTAAGGGAGTTTGGAAATGGATGATGTCAATTGTTGTTGATTCCAAGTGGTTTGTTGCAAAGGTTTTCAGGTTATTGAGTATGCTATCTTTTGCCCAACATGTTAGCAGACCATGGATATGAAAGAAAGGGTGGCAATTGAAGCTCTTGTTTAATAGTCTAATATTGTCAATGTTTCCAGTCCTTGTTTCTTGTAGGCACAATACAGTTGCATCAAGTAATGCATGATCATGAGCTATGTCTTGTTCATGTGAGAGTAAACTGTGTGTATTCAAGGAGCATATAATCTATTGACCTGGCAAGATAGTTGGAAGGCTGTATTGTAGTGTCCATTGCGCTGTTGTCTGACATTGTTGCATTTCATTTTTAACTTTTTCTGAGACTTTAAAATTGGCATGATGTAATTTTTGTATTAGGTACAATGATTCAATTTGACGAACATGTGACAAAGCAGTGTACGTTAGTCCATGTTGGTACACTCTAGTTGGGTCAAAGGCGAGTGCATCCATTATGAGTCCTTGTGCTCTGTGTATGGTTCTTGCAGATGCTAGCTATATAGGGAATTGTGACCATGTTACTTTTCTTGTAATTGTTTTGACTCTCTTGGCAATTCTTAATATTGGTGTTCAGCTGAGGGGAATAACATTGTTGTATAGGCTTTGCATTCGTTGTCGACAGGATTTTTCTATTGCAGGATCATTGAATTGTATCCAAACAATGTCTTGTTGGGCAATTGTGTATGATTCAAAGATGCCATCAGCACCATTCACTAGACCATCTTCCGTATCAAGATTGCCTGCTATGAGCTCTACCAATATTCCTAGTTTGGCAAAGATTGTTGCCGGGAGCGATGTCTTTTTATTGTGGTATTCATTGAAGTCAAGTGGTATGTCTTTTGTGTCGATTGCTTGAAGGACGTATAGTGTAGTGTGTAAAAAGTTTAGCATGTTTTGGTTGTGTTAGTTGACAGATGAGTTTCTTTGAAATAAATGTGGTAAGGCTGGATCATTGGGAGGGTTCTTGTGGCACATTCTATTCATATACAAAATGTCTTTGTCAATTTGTGCAGAGGTTCTAGTTCGGTTAAGTATTGAGATGAACTGTTGATTTGTTTGTCTTACGACTGTTTTAAGTTCCAAGTATTTCACTGATTCAGTCCAAAATGTGTATGGAATTTGATCATTATGTAATGCGTGTGAGTCAAATATCCAGTTGTCACAAACAGGTTGTGCTTGGTATAAGTCACCACAAATTACGATGTCTACGTTTCCAAATGGTTTTGTTGGTGTGTGCTTTATTTTCCGCAGTCGTTGGTCAATGTTGTATAACATTGTGGAACCCAACAAGGAGATTTCGTCAAGTAGGAGGACTTGTACCTGTTCAAGCTTTTTTCTTAAGTTATCAAGTGTGTTTGAATCAAGGGGCAATATTCTAGAAGAATTGCAAGGTAGGCGGAAAATGGAATGTGCAGTGGCACCTCCTATGTTAAATGCAACTTTACCTGTTGAGGCAACTATGATGCCTTTGGGTTTAAGTGGGTCGCTATCTAGTTGTTTCTCATATAGACGAATCATGGCTTGGTATAGTACTTTCGCTGTAAATGTCTTCCCTGTTCCGGCTCCACTTGTCAAGAGTAAGTAGAAAGGTGTAAGTGGTGCGAGTCTCTTGATCATGACCATATCTTTTACTCTTGCCCGTTGTTCTTTGTTCAATTGTCGTCTGAAGTTGAAGTATTCATTGTTATTAAGCAAAAATGGATGTGGTACTTTTGAGTATGGTGCCTTTGAAACAATGCCTATGTATTTTTGCTTGTTTGCTTGCATGATATCGCCAAGAATGTCATAGTTTTGGAGTTGAGCTTGTTGTTCTACCTCACTAGTTTCATGTTGGAAGATTGTTTGTGGATGGTTCTCAGTGTCTGTTTCTCTGGCAGCTTTGTCTATGTTTCCCCATCGATAATCAATTTGTGCAATGAACATTTTGTCCATTTTCTCTAATTTTGTTTTATGTGCGTTGAATGCTTCACTCCATGAGCTATGATTAGCTAGAAGTGTTTGCTCACTTATCCTGAAAGGTAGGTACAACATCATTTTCTCTCTACAGGAGTTCTCTTGATCAACATGTGGATTGTATCTAACGTAGCATATGATCTGTGATCTGTCTTTTTTGGAGCTTTGTTCCTCTTCAATAGTAAAATGCACAGTACTCTGCAAGTGATAGGTTTTCTAATGCTTGTGGTCTCTCTATGTATTTGTCAATTGCAGATGCACACATTATGTTTTCTAAGTTATCTGCCTCTTTTGCTAGCAACTTTGGGCTTTTTAACATGAAGACTCTACTCTCGAATGGTGTGGTGTTAATGAAGATAGTTTTCCTCGATGATTTGTGCAAAGGCAATGACAAGGCAATGTGGACAGCTTGTCAACTTGACATTTCTTGGTAGTTAAGCAATGCATTGCCTAGTTTTCTTATAAACTGGACCTTGTCATCATAAGCATATGTGCATTCTTTTCACAATCGAGAAAATGTAGTGGACATTGTCTTGTCTTGCTTTGTCATGTATGAACAACAGTAAGAGGCTGCATCATATGCGTCCAATATAAATTGTGTGTTTGTGTTTGCATACTATAATGTTGGAACATGTTTTTCAAATGCATTTGTCCAAATGTCACCTGGTTGTCTTTTTAACAAAAGCACTTTCTTTGTCAATGCAAATTGCAGCATTGTAATGTAATCATATTCATTAAAGTTGAATTCATCTAAGAAGTTGTCAAATGTAGTTTCCTTCGCAAAGTGCATATTCTCTAGTTGTTTGAAGAATGTCTTTGCCTTTTCTTTCATTACATTGTCGATTATTGCAAGGGGTTCTAAGATCATTGTTCTTCTCATTGGGGGGAGGGGATAGTTGAACCGACAAGCTAATGTCCGATATTTTTTGCAAGTTCTTGTGTGACGGTGTGTTTGCATCTTGATCAAGTTTTCATCAAGATATGACGAGTCAGTTGAGACATACTTGTCAACAAATTCTTCTATCTCAGTATTTTGAAAAGCGCCATATATTGGAGCATCTTTTATCCATAGCATAAAGTGAATGTGTTCATTTCCACGATTCTAAAACTCTGTTACAAAATAATAGTCTTGCACTTTGCCAAATAGCCCATCATTTTCCATCATCATTTTGTGAAATGCATTGACTCTATGATTGAAATATCAGCTGCAAAGAACTGGATTTTTTCTGATTTTGAAATCTAAATCTTTCTCTTCAATTGTTTCATTGTGTTTAGTCTCTTGTGTAGGAGATACATGTTCTAATGCTTTGCATAATGGTTGCCAATAATGTTCAGCACTAGTCAATGTGAGAAAAAAAGGAAGGAGGTTCTTGTTGCCTTATCATTGCAAATATGTTCTTTCTTGTGTTGTCCAAGTAATCAGGAGATGTGCGTATGTTTTTGAATGATCTAAATCCCAAGGGTGATCTTAATATGTTGTCCAACTTTGTTGTGCTACGCACATCCTTTGCCAGCAGTTTTCTGCCCTTGAGTTCACCTTTTCTTATGCAGACCCAGGCAAGGGATGATAGTTGTTGTATGATAACCTTAATGGATTTGAAAAAGGTATCTGTGATATGGGTTGCAAAGTCATATTCTTCATGCATTAATTCTCATTTCACAATTTTTTCGTATGACAAGTTTTTTGTAATTTCAGTTGGGTGTGGGAAGCCGAAGAATAGTGTAGGAAAGTTCATCTCTTCTGAGTATTTGTCTTGGAAAATGCCAAGAGGCTTTATGCCCTCAAAAGGTGCAATTTCAATGATGGTGGTGTCAAGGTCTTTGATCGAGTGGGAGTCATTAAACCAATGTATAAGTGATTCAGCTATTGGTTCTTAATCAGTCTCAGCGATCTCATCAGGCACTTCTGCTTTTGCTTCAATATCCAGGGTCATTTTTTGCTTCTTATTTGCAATCCAAATTTCCCATTCTGGGTTTATGTGCACATGTTCACTACTATATAGTGGCGTTGTTGATAGAGCTGCTAGTGCATTCATTACGCAAGTAGGTCGCACGTTGCCTTGGGCATATGCATTTTCGTATTCTAACTTTCTTTTTAGCTTGATTGCTATTGTTATTGTTTCATCTATATCTCTAGGTAGTGCTTGTTGCACCTTGTCGAAGTCTACAAGAACATTAATAATTGATCCATTTAATCCATATTGTGCTCTTTTAAATCCTAATTGTCTAATTTGTGCAAAAGCTATGCGCAAAGATAGTAGTCTTTCTTCTAAGGAACTTAGCATATTCATTGCATCTATTCGAGGGTTATGTCTTATGTTCCAAGGTACAGCATAGGAAGGCACTTTGCCAAGTGACATTGCTTTAAGGCATTGCTTACAAATTGATTGGTTTACTTCGATCTTCTTTTCTGTGGTTGTTATTGGTAGCATTGAAAAAGCCTTAATAGTTTCTTCGTTGACTTGGCATATATTTTTATGAAAGTTTAGCATTTAACACATAGTGCATGTTTTTGTGGGTGTGTCATTGATCATGTGTTTGTATTGAGTAATTGACTCTTGTATTCTATTTCTAGTAGTGCGTACTTGTCTAGTACTCTTCTGGTGGGAGTTGGTTGCCAGTGTCTTTCTCATATGTCAGTTTGTAGTTCTCTTCATCTTGTTCATGTTGTTGTCATTATGTATTCCATTGTTGCTTTTGTCACGAATGACAGCTTTTAGAGAGTGCAAGGAGCAATGGTTTTTAATGTTTTTGTGAGTTGTACCTGAGCTGGTAACTTCAAATGAACTTTTGCTAGTTGTACATATTGTCTCGGTTGGTTGAGCAATGTCACATCTAATGAACTCTATGTTGCTAGAGTTACTTGATTTGGATGTTGACATTGTAAATGCTCACTTTTTGTCTTGTTTATCAGAATTTGACTACTGTTTTGTAGACTATTGTTTTCTAAAGTACTTGAATCCTAGAAGTGATGTTGAATTACAGCAGTCAGATAGCAGAAAGCTAAATGCAAGGTTTCAGAATATAGATAAAGTACTTGGTAACTAACCTTGTACCAGTAATAGTTGGCAAATTTGTTACCTCTGTCTTGTCTAAGGTTGAAGCTGATTTGTGCTATCCTGAAAACCACAATATGTGAGAGATAAACATTTAGATAATGTTACCAGTAAAATCTATTAAGTATTCAAATAATATAATTGTAAAATACAGTTGAATAATTTTTAAAAAAGAAACAAATTCTATAATGTAAATTTTAATTGTACTTGTAGCTTGATTTTTTAATCTATCAAAATAATCACTAAATTTATATTTGTAAAACTTAAATAAAAGAACTTTTATTATTTGACATATGTTTAAAATTAAAATTACTAATAAAAAATTCTTTTAATATTATTATATTTATAAATCTAAGAAGTTATAATCTATATTTTATAATATTTAAGATTAAAATTCAGTCTAAACAGCTGAGGGGAATAACAAAAAGTATCTTAAAAATGAGTTATGAGTTTGCAGATTGGTTACCTCTGTATAGACTGAGCTTCAGCGTAAGTAGTTGAGAAATGTCTGAAGTATACACTGTAAAGATTGGTCCAGGCTTTGTTCATATAGAATTTTAGTATGTCTGCAAAGAGAACAGTGGCGTAAGAAATCAACTAAAATACAGTTAAAATATCTATTTACTACAAATGAACAGGGTAAAAAGAAAGAAAGAATAAATGCTAAATAGAAAATCTAGTAGTTTCAGGCCAGCCGGCCATTTCCATGCCTGAAAATCAAATTTCATTGTGTCCATAATCTGAGTTAAGATTAACCAAGCATGGAAAAGACACAACACATTAGAATAAATGAATTGTATATAACAAAACCCAGAAAATCTGTGAAACAGAAATATTCTGAAATCAAAATGAAGAAAAAATCATCTCTTCATAATCTTGGTTTTGGATACGCTTGGTTAAATTCAAGGTCTTCCAGAAAAAAAAGTCAATACAAATTAATGGTAGAAAATTTTCAATTAGTATTATGAATCACAATAATTGTTAACAGAAATATAATTATTCCGCTTCAAAATAGCCAATGGGCATGACATTAAAAACCTGGAAATGATCATGAGAAAGTGTGGAAAAAGCATGGAATATTGTATTTGACTTGGATCTCACTAAAAAACTTGTTAATGATAGGCCAAATAAAACAAATAAATATGCATATGATTAAAAGAGCAGAGGGTTTATTTCTACATGCTCTTCTGAAAACTGAATTAAATAGCCACTTCCTAATTGTATATGACTGCTAAAAACAACTAATCAAAACAATGTTTTTTATTTTTCTAGTTTTCAATTTGTAGGTTCTAAAACAAGCTAGGTAAGTAATAAAGAGAGCTAAAATCGGGCAATGTAATAATGAAATTGGATGCAAGGCATTACAATTTTTCTTTAATAGTTTTGCAGAAACTATAGAGGGACAGAACTGACAAAAATGCAGTTCATGTGCATCAAATTGTTGACTCAACATACTTTCTAAATTAATTTCTATTATTTAGCTCATTTTTAACCAATATAATTATCGCAGTCCTGTCGCTGTATGAAATTTAGATTGTAAAGATCAGGGAGCAAATGCCTCACAAGAACCTGATCTCAATGCTCAAGAAAAAGGTATAAACTGGTTACTGGATTATCAAGCAAGAAACACATACACTTTCAAAGGTATTATACCTAATCCTAGTACCAACGCCCCTGCTCTGTGAATGATAAAAGCACAACGAACGTGCCTCTGCGGCTCACATCATAAAAAAGGTGCCAAGATAGGCAGAGGCTATTATCCTAGCTATGAAACTAGTGTAAGCCCCACTAGATGGTAAGCCTTCCATAATAAGTTACTGAGTTATTTCTTTACAGAAACTTCTACCAAGGAAAAAAACAAATATTGGAATTCAGGGTACCATGAAATGTACAAATTTCCCAACAATTGTACAATTATAAAAGAACAGACCTGGTGCATTGTGGGGTTTAAAGAAGAATTTGATGTGTAATTAAAGAGCTGTTACCTCTTTGGGCTATTATTATAGTCCTGGGTTCTGTTCTATGTGAAATAACTAATTAGAAAGCACATTTTCAAACACAAGAATGTCAGACATGAAGAAAGCCAGACATGAACAATTACAGAAACCCACTTAAACCATTTTTATTTTAGAAGATAGATATAGAAACAAATAAAGCAGGGCTTTTTTCGTTGTTAGTACATTGCTCACAACGATTGTGTGTTTGTGTATTTTGAGTATGGCTACGTGAGTCATGGGCGCCCTTGTGTGATTGTAAAACCCCAAAATTAAAAGGCTTAGGACATCTCCTGCAGTCTACAAGCGCAGAACGCGCAATAAGGTAAACCGCATAGGTTGAGCAAAATCTTCCAACAGTTTATGCGATGAGGCAGAGGTGGCTTTACGCTAAGAGTTAATAGGGAAAAAATGCAAGTAGAGGAAATTAAGAGAAGAAAACTGGCGAACATTTCTTCTGGAAATGGCTAATGTTCAAAAGGATACCAAGAACAAATGATGAAAAACTGCTCGCGCAGAGGATCCCAAAGCCGAGGAAATAACAGAGCTGTAGTGATTTAAGAGGCAAAAGGTAAGGTTTTCAAAAACTCACATATGTGCAGACCGTTGGACTTCAGAAATTTTACATTTCAAAGAAACCCAGAACAAGTTGGCAGAACCTGTAGTTGCCCGTAAAATAAAATATATATACAGAGATATAATTATAGAACCAGATTAAAAACTGCCGCTATAATGGAAAGAAGTGGGGTTTTAAAAAAACCAGAAGACATCTAGTTTGCTACCTGTCCAAACTCTTTTCTTCTGTTAATAATGCCAAGAGCGTTCTCCCAGCCTTCTCCGCGCAATCTGACTGGTAAATGATTGAATACAAATGGAGAGATTTCTGGATGACAGAACGCTCCAGGTGCGCTCTCAGAAATTCTTGCAAGCACTGAATTTGGTAGAACGCCTAAAATGTGATGCCCTGCTTCCAGAGCACCAAAGGACAACAGAAAGTTTCCGTGGTTGCAGATGGATGCAAGATGGAGAGAGCAAACAAAACAAAATAAACAAAATAAGATCTCCACTGTCAGTGCCTGCAGATGAGGGTTTAGAAAAAATACAATTAAAACTTACGTTTTCCGTAGATTCCTCCCTGGTTTCTGCTTCTCAAACCGTTTTTTGGACAACTTTGTGCGAACTCTAAAAAATGCCCTCATCACAACAATTTTAGAAGCCATCACATCTATCTGAAATACGAATAAATGACCACTACAATAATGCATTTATTAGAAGCTTACCTGTCCGTCTCATTAATTACAAGCTTATCTGCGCTGCTTTCATTTTTTATAATTTTTAAAAAAAATTACCCTTGGCAAAATACCAAACAACCAATAGAAATTTAGATTTTAGATCAGAAAAAAAAGATTTAAAAATAATTCATATCCAAACTTTAGGAAATGATAATTTGCTGTAAATCAAACTAATAATTTAGTGCCCCAACCAAAAACAATAGTACCCTGTCTTATGCAAGGCAAGGACTAATAATTTCATGGTATCATAGCAAATTTGTTGGGAGATTAGTATTTCTATAATTCGGGTAAGGAAAAATAATTTAGAATTTCTTTATTACAGCAGTATGGTTTTTTAGGCGAAATTTATTGATGTGAAATTCAAAATTTATTTTTCACCTCAATAACTGTAGTTTGGTTTGAACCCATTTAGGGTTTATTGCCACTATTTTTTGTTTCTCTAGAAATTGTGACCAGCTTTTGGCAGTGTTCAGAATTTTTCTTACAATCGTGATTTTCGGCAGGACCCCAACACCACACGTCTTGGTTTCCAACTGCAACATCACAGTGTTTATTTTACTGAATTTTTTTTTCAGCAGCCTCACCTGCAAATTTATTTATAAGAGACTTTTTTTGTGTTTTCTCAGTTGCCACGTCATTTTATTCCTCTCAGCTCGCTTTTCTTCTTTTGAGAAAAAATGTGATTTTCGGCGGTCAACGCAAAAAAAAGGGAAGACCGCATTTTTAGTTTTTTCTTCTGCCATATGCCTTGATTTTTCACCATTCTTTTCTCCTAGCCCGCATGAGACTTTCTTTACATGATTTTGCTGCACCATGAATTTTAAAATCGCGTTTTCTTGAAATTTTAGAATCGTGATTTTCTGCACATTTTTTGCGGATTCCTGGGCAAAAGAATTTTTTTTAATTCAGAAATTCTGAGTTGAAACTCTAATAGAAAAAATGGGTTTCTGCATTTGGCTTTTTTGTCATTTTTGGAATCTGGCTTTTTAACCCATAAACTCGACTAGGATTTGTTGAAAAAAAAAATATTTTGATGATATTTTTTTTGCAGGTTAATTGAAGTTTGATTTCTTATTTCAGTGTTTTCCAACATGTTCTATTATGCAAGTTGTGCAAAGTCTGCCTTGATTTACGTGCCTCCATAGGGTTGAGTAACAATCTTTGTTTCAATGATGTCATGTTTGACTAACATTATGTTGGAGGGAAGTCAATGGTTTTATGGCCATAATTACAACACTTGGAAGCAATGCATGATTTCAGAATTTGAACATTGTTGTCATGACAAGATAGTTTGGGTAAGGAGACATGTCCTAATCAAGCTCAATCAGATTAGGGTAAATGGGATGAATGTAGTCAGGAAGCTATCATGTTGGTCAAACTTTCAATTACAGATGATCAACTCCCTCAAGTACCTTCCCACAGAACAACTCAAGAGACCTAGGACATTTAGAAGGATCTTTATGAGACCTCATATGAGGATCAAGCTTTCTTTTTGAAGAATATGTTTCTATCATTATGGATGAGAAGCTATCTTTCAAGACACATCTTACAAAAATCAAGGACATTTGTGACCAGCTCAAGGTTATGGGTCGCAAGATGGAAGAAGAAGATATGGTAGTGATTATGTTGTAAAGCTTGCTCCAATCTTACAAGCATTTCATAGAGACGAAGAATATCACTTCTACTAGCATTGGTTTGATCTTCCTTGATCCCTACAACTAGCTTCTGCAACATGATAGATGGAAGCAAGAGTTTGGAAGTCATGCATCTTACTTCTCTTCTGAACAAGTGGCTTTCCCAACATAAGCCTCAGACAAGAAAACATGTACATCTCAATTATCCCACGAGAAAGGATTAGGTGAACCTTCAACATCTTCAAAATAGAAGTGTGTTCAACACAACTATCCTCACAAGTTTGGTTGCATGAAGAAACATTGTGAGAAACATTTGGTAGTCGTAAAATCTTCACAGGAAGGATCTTAGCAAAAGGCCCCAACTACTTTGCATGAAGATGAGGAATTTGCCTCCCATGCATTATGATCATATCATCTTATGGGAGGGTTTTGACAAATGGTTCCTTAAAATATATTTGTTGGGTTTTAATAAATTTTTCCTCTAAAATTATTTGTTTCGTATTCTCTGATCTAGATTGGTTTGGTTTCGATCAATTTTTCACCTTAAAATTGTGTTTGATTTTGGTCAAATTTTCTCCTAAAAAACCGTTTCTAGTATATGTAATTCGTAAAGTTTGCGTTGGATTTTTTGTTAGGTGTTCATGTTTTAGATTGTTTACCATTCTTTTCCTAAAAAAATGATGTTTTGTAAACTTCAAATTAGTTATCTTGGAGTAAGTTTCGGGTCATCCTTTTCATCTGTAATGGTTTGGAGGGTTTGCCGATTTTTCCTTTAAATCATGATAGTTGTTTTCAATGTGTATCTTTGTTTGCATGGAAGGATGATTTTGTTATACAACACCAGGTTGTATGTTTGGTGGATGATTTTTGGTTAGAGGTTTTGCAAACTTTTAGAGGGCTAGTGGCAGAGTCAATGACATGCTCTTCTCTCTTGTTGTAGACAATTTTGAAGGGAAAACCTTGTATGTTTTTTCTAGGCTACTCTTGGTTATTGGCATTCTGTCAATCCAAGGGGGTGTAGAATTTGTGACTGCAAGACATGTATTTTCTTCTACGGTATAGTTGATAGATGACCATTGAGGGTATTAAAATGTTTTTAGTATCCTAGGTTCTTGCTATATTTAGCTCATTATTCTAGAACCTTAGTTAATAGACATTTAGGCTTCCTAATCTGATCTATTTTTAGATATTGTCTTTATTTAAGCAATCGTGCTTTTTAGTTAGCATTTCTAAAACTCTACTTAAGATTGTATATTGTTAATATAATGTAATTCCGTTTTTAATTATTTTATATTAAGAGTCTTTTAATTAATTTTTGAAAGGAGTTTTTTTTTCAAATATATGTTTTGTGCATGTTGGTTTTTATTTTATATGTTAGTTCTTTAGTGTTTTTTGTTGATGTATTTAGGCCATTAAATACCACTCCTTGCTACCATTGTAGTTATTCCTTTTGACGTGATTAACTATACAAAACATTTTGTAATGTCCCTTCTTGGGAGGATTTTTGATCTTGCCCTAAAATCAAAATAAGGAAAGTAATTTAGTTATCACCATAAATCTTGGTTTAGATGCTACAACCATGTTAGATAATATTTTGAAATATAATTCATAAGACCAACTATTTTTGTTTAGCATTAAGTATCTTAATCAACAATTATAAACACATACATAACAATAATTATAGTCCTATTTATATAAATTATGCAATAACCATTCATGGCTCCATTCCCATAATTACTCATATCTAGGGTTTGGAGATGAAATTCACGAAGTGTTCCAAGTTACTATTCATTTCAATTAAGCCCAAGAGCACACAAGATCTTATCAAGACAACTCGCCCCTTGGCCTACAAGCAAAGGAACATGTTGTGATGATTCAATCCCTTGGGGTGAATTGCTTAATTTGAGGGTACCCAAGTTATAGTGGAAAATTGTTCAACCTAATTAAGCCCAAGAGCACTCGGTGCTTGACCAAGACAACTTGCCTCTAGGCCTAGAAGTGGAGTAACATCTTGAGATGATTCAATCCTTAGGTGAGCTATTTGGTCTGAAGAAACCCATGCCTATTACCTCTCCCTAACATGTTTCTTTCCATTCCTTTATATGATTGTTTATTTCATGGGATTGGAGAGGATAACACAAACGGTGCTTGAGGCCATCCACAACTAAGCGCAAGGGCATAGAGCATCTAACCAAGACAACTTGATCCCTTGGGCCACACATGGTGGGAACATCCAACCAAGACAATCCTATTCAACTTGGAATTGGCTACTTAGAAGGAACCCTATTCAACTCTGCCAAATGCATCTCCTTCCTCACCCAAATATGATTGTTTTCTTGGGAGAATAGATAGATAGATATTAAGGATCCAAAATGATTAGCATTTCATATCATTTATGTATCAAAGACATGAAAAAATATAACTTCGACAATATCTTCACCATGCATATACTAAGCATATATCTCTTGCATAACACAAGAAAACAAGAGTGTTGTTGCTTGCAGTAAATAGAAATTTATGATATGATCAATATGTGTGCCCGATCGTAGATATCTAAGGAACTATCTACTCTTTATAAGTATTGATTGCTAATTAAAATCCTTTTCTTGATTGATGATTCAATTGTTGTTGAATGCTTGATATTTGTATGGATGATTGATTGAATTCCCTTGATTTGATGCTTTGAGGTATTGGTGTGTTATGATTAAGTAATTGAAAAGTGGCAATACAATGAATGCTAGTTTGATATATCGGTGGATAATGATTGATTGAATGTTTAATAGAGTAATGTTTGATTGTTGAATTGTATGTTTTCTTGATCCCAAGATGTGTTGGGAGATCGGTGCCTCCATCCCCTCTAGGTTGGTGCCCTTGTCCAGCATAGACCGACGGATTTGTGACATGTGCTTAACCGCCTCCCATGAATCCTTGTCTCTGGCTAATGTAACGTTCATTAAAAGCTCGATCTTTTGGTGTAACGGTAGCAGTGATTCCAACAAGTGGTATTAGAGCGTTGCGTTATGGGTTCAACTTTGTCGAGTCATGCTGAGGGGGGGATTGTTTGGAGATCAGTGCCTCCATCCCCTCTAGGTTGGTGCCTCTGTCCAACATAGACTGATTTGTGACATGTGCTTAACTGCCTCCTGTGGATCCTTGTATTTGGCTATTGTAACATTCATTGAAAGCTTGAGCTTTTGGTGTAACGGCAATAGTGATTCCAACAAGATGTAGTGATGATTGTTTGCTTGATTTCATGAGGTATTGATGATTGATGGATAAAGGATTTGTTTGGATTGATTCATGAGCAATGATTTATAAGTCTACTTCCATGATTTGTAATGAAATCTCCTTTGAACTTCATCGGTAAAAGGGTCGCCACCTTTATAAGATTTGAGCCACCTTTTTTTCATTGTTGTTTTTCAGAATAATATATGATTCCCCAAATTTATCTCCCTTGGATGTCCTCCTCGGGTGAAACCTTCTCCCCTTTATAGCTTCCAATGAGAGGAAGAGTCACCCCTCTTCATCATGTCCACCCTTTGCAATTGTCACAACCTTTCATAATTGTGCCGCTTTAAAAGAGTCGCAATCCTTGATCATTGTTTCCCTTTGAGAGAGTCACAACCCACATTTTGAAAGAGTCAATACTCCATAATTACCACTCTTTGGAAGAGTCACAACACTAACTTTTTCCTTCTGAAGAAGTATATGATTTTCTTCTCATTCCTTTTTTTCCCTTCCATTTTCTCCTCCTTCCCTACTCTTGCCTTTAAATGAAGTTCCCTTCTCCCTTTGAGGGAGTCACAATTTTTTATTGCATGCCTTTGGACCATTCATTGAACTTAACTAAATTTTAATTATGTTATATTTTAATTTTATTCTTTTATATTTTCAATTTAAATTTTATTATTAAATGCTATTTAAAAAACGGGACATTACAATTGTGTAAATGATATTAGGTGAAAAATTTCACCAATTTTCCTTACAATGTTGAAAACCGTGAAAATTAATCATACATATATTTGTTAATACCTAGAAATAGTTTATGTATTTTTCTACATCTTATTTACTAATTTGCTTCTTTTTTTCTTGTTATCTAGATCACTGTAATTCACAGGACAAGCCCAGAAGATGGAATCAACAGTGGAGAAAGAAGAAGTCTGAGGAATATGGTCAGCAATTTTCACTTTAGGATTAAAGAGAATCTAGTGCAATATTTTCCTCCGGGAAAGCAGTTTTGATAACTACATTTCAGTTTGGCCAAATTATTACTGAAACCATTTGCAATGTCTTCAATTATAATTTATCTAAAGTTTCTTTCAATATTAGAAATTATTGATCAGTGCCATGGGAATCAATCCTTGCAAAAATTATGTTTTTGTTTTAAATTTCAAATCTGATTGTCTCTTATTTTTCACCAGCTTGAGCATATAAAAAAGATTTGGACTAGTTAGGATGGTAGTGTGACCATTTTTTATGAGTTGGTAATGTTCTAAATTATTGAGTACCATATTGATTGATTAGTTTAGCAAAATTTGTAAATAGCAAGATTCAAACTGTTTCAGGACATGGTTGCTAACATGGTATTTTCCTTCACTGCATAAAACTGTGAAATATTATGTAAATTGTAATCTTTCATGTAGTGATGCATGCTTTTTCAGAAAGCTTGATAACAGTGGCACAAGCAAAGAAATACTCATCTCTTAACATTAATTATTGACCTCTCAAAGGGTAGAAACAAATCACTAAATGTTTTCTTGTTGAAATTGTAACTTGTTTGATCTTTTTAAAAATTGGATTACTTGTATATTTTGATGCGTATATTCTTAATGCAGCTACAAAGAAAATACTATCATAAGCAGTAAGTAGTAAGCATTGTTTGAAAGTTGGGATCAATAATATATGTTGTGCTATTCAAAGTTGACCTTGCCAAGGGTAGAAGCAAATCACAATAAGTTTGCTTGTTGAAGTTGTGACGCAACTTGTGTAAAGTTAACGAGTTATTCACTTTGTTAGATTAGTTGCATACTTTGATGCAAATGTTTTTTTTTTTGGCAATGACAGCAGGTTACTAGAATAAAATAAAAGCTTTCCAATTTTTTTTATTAAAAAAAGGACCTTAGATTAGTGTTTGCATTGATAATAGATGTTGTGGTCAAGCAAATGGTACTTAGGTTCTCTATTTGATGAATAAAGGACTGTCATAAATTGATTCACTTTTATACTAGAGAATTTGAATATGTTTTTGATTAAGTAAAATAGGTTTTAACGGGTGCCTGAAATCCAACAATAAACAAAAGAAACCGACATAAAGTCTGGAACACAAAGCTAATCAACAAAGAAACAACAAGCCATTGAAGGCTAGGAGAACATGACAAAATAAAACACAGTCTCTGAAAGAGCAGGCAAGCCTAGCAAACAAAAAACCAAAGGAAATTTTGAAAAGCTAGGGGAACCAATCAGGGCACCTGTTTTTGACCAGCTCAGTAGCCTTGAGCTCCAACATTTCCACTATCTCCGCTTCACTAATCAACTAAATGTCATTAGAAGAGTCTTCCCTATCCCTCTTCTTGTTCGATCCCATTCTATTGCTCAGGCACCCATCTTGGGGGTTGACATCATCTTTTGTGCCCTTGTTGTCTTCATTTCCCATGTCATCTTTGACCCCTGTGCTAACCTCCATCGCAGTATGCAGTTGTTTGTTATTATCATTTAAAACTTTGATAATATTGAAGCTCTGGTTAGCAGTGCTTGTGGGGAGAGCTTTGATAATATTATAGATTTGAGAATTTGAATATGTTGATAATGACTTGGGAATAATAATTTTTTTGTCAATTATTTGGTTACAAGTTATACTTTTGGATATGGTCTCCACACTTGTTGAAGTGAATTCTATATTTGCGAAGGTGAACTTGATGTAAGGTGAATGATTTGTTGGAAACTATTGATTGAGAAAAAAATGCCTCAATCTAATAAAGTTTTTTAAGAAATGATGTCAACTCTAGCTAAGAGCTTGTTAGACAAGGATTCGTGCTCCTTTCTTCAAGCCTCTGAGTGGGTGGATTCAATAACGCTTAACAAAGATTGAAGACAACAGGGAGTCATGTAGGCAAATGGTTGTACAACCGAATAAACACACTTAACATGACCATTTTTTCAAATTAATTAATTAATTTAAAAGTCAATGAACAACTGCTATGTGACACTTAAATTTATTAATTAATTCAAAAAGCAATCATGCCATGTGTGTTTATTTAGCTCATGTATAGCCATCTCCATCATGTAGCATGTTCCTAGTTTGTTGATGCACGATTTGATATAATCCCCTTTTTCTTGCTGCATTTTTTATTTATAAATGTGTTAACTATGTTTAGTAGATCATAGATCAATTCTAAAGGAAATTCTACACAGAGACTACTAAAATACGGTTTTCCCTTATCGTCCTAGGAAGTTTGATTCATTGGCCTATGCCGCTTGTCCTAGTTTTGTTCGAATTGGGTCTAGGTCTAGTGTTAGACAGCTTGTGTGTCCAAACAAGGTCTATGTCGATGATGACCAATTTGATCCAACCAAACCAAGTTCAAACTTGGGTTAGACCTAGGTGAATTCTATCGAACCAAGTGTGGACCCGGTCGAAAAAGTACTAACAAACTTGTTTTGATTTTGCAAATGACATTAAATTTTCACATCCAAAAAACCTAAAAAGTGGTTTTAATATGACTTATGTTGGGTTTAATGTCTCATTTGGGGTGCAAACAGATCATATGTTTTTTGAGGTGAAGCAAATAGGTGGTTGAGCAAGAGAGAGTTGGAAGATTGATTTGTGAAGTTTAATCAAGTGTGTGCGCTTCATTCCTACTCCTTTAGAAACTTATGTTGGATGAAAGAGGAGTTTTTTTTGTTTTTTTTTTTTTGCTCAATAAACAACTTAAAGCCTTGGTTTTATTAATATTTCAAATTTAATTTACAATGCTTCTTATTTTTCAAGACAAATTTACAATGCTTGGTATTTTTCAACATGTAAAGGAGGGCTTGGTACCTTAGTCCAACACATAAATAATACAAAAAATAGTGATTAAGGGGAACACATTAATGAATTACATAAGCTTTCCTTCTTTACATAGGCATATAATGAATTTGATAGAATTGGATTCGAGAAGTACTACCACCTATAACTCTTTTTCTTTACTTTTTGGCATCATTGTGCTTCCTTCTTCCTTGTGATTGGAACTTGATTATTTGCACACTATTGCTTTGGCTAAGATCATTATTAGATAATTGAACAATGAAATATTAATTGAATTACCAAAAATCACCTTGAAATAACCTGTGAAAAAACAAATTAAAGACAAAAATTTTAAGTATATCAAACTCAGATAGATCAACACTTTACTAAGTGGTGTGGTGTTTATAAATTTGGGTGGGAAATATCATCCTAAATTTGCAAGTTCATCGATTCTATAGTTACCTTCTTGAAATATGTGATTAATGGTGTTGTTGGAAAATTTCGATATTATTTTTGAGAGCATGAGATAATAGTGAGTTTAATTTCAAATTTGGGGTGGCTTCCTTTCTAATAGCAATACTGATATTGGTGAAGTCCTCTTCTATTTCTAAATTTGAGATCCCTACTTGGATACATAATTTTAGTCTTTCAACTAATGTTTCCATTTCCCCGCGATTATTAGTAGGATGATCTATAGGTTTAGCTAGAGAAGCAACTTCAACTCAATTAGGGTCATGAATACACAATCTATTCCTGCATTCTTGGGATTACCTCATGATGCCCCATCAAAGTTAAGTTTGAACTAGCCTTCCTGAGGAGGGCCCCAAACACATCCTACTCTAGCCTTGGGTTTTTCCATTGATTGGGAATTAACAAAGTGTGGCGTTTTCAACCCAATCCATTGATTTCTCATTGATTAATCCCAGTTAGACATATGTTTATCAGAATGCAATGAGTTCATTATTTTATTATTTATCAATTCAATGACGATGGTGTTTATTTTGTTAATAACTTGGGACGGTGGCATTTTCTTTTCCTTGAAAAAATCAACAGGTGTGTTCTTTCCAAATTTTCCATAGAATATTGAAGATGCTTCCTTTATAATAATTTGGTGATGCTTTAAACAAGCTCTTTATGTCTCTCAGAAGGGCAAAAATAAGGCCAAGTTTCGAACATAGTCATGTCTAATATGATTTTGCGAAAGGGCAATTGAGAAGTAAGTGATCATCAATCTCATTATCTTTTTGGCATATGGGACATCTCGTAGGTCCCTCATACCCCATTTTAGTGAAACGATCATCAGTAAGGATTTTTTGTTGGAGTGCAAACCAAGTAAAGAGTCCCACCTTAGGGAGGCATGCCTTATCAAGGCATAGATGAAGGGGTTATATGGATTTTAGTTCTAGATTGACTATTAATTAATTGGTTATAGTCATCTTTGGTGTTACGGTTACCATTATTTGATGTTGTTCATATCAAATTATCATTTTGTTTGTTAACTTTCTTCTATTTAGGATGTCCTTAAGTACAACCTTTTCTTGATTAGGAATGTCAATGCTTTCCAAGGATCTCCATTTAGGATTGTCAAAGGATGTTTCCGCAAAGGGGATGTGATAGTCTTTGAGCCTTCTTTCCCCTAGAGATTTTGAATAGTTATTTTAATTATGTCGAAATTAGCTAATCTGGCAATAGGAGGCATATCCTCCCATGAGTCTTCCCAAAATAAGGATTCTTCACCATTTTTTTATTTTCCAAGATATGAATTCTCTAATAGCATTCCTGAATTCCAACATAAAGTTCCAAAGTCAGGACTCCTTTGTGGGATTTGTCATATGAAACAGGCTTGATGGTTCTCTACTATTAAGGTATTTAAATCTTAGTATCTTGGCCCATTTTAGATCCAGATTAGAATATAACCACTAAATTAAATTGACACCAAGGGCTTTGCTTTGTTCTTTGATTTTTTTAATCCTAGCCCACCATATTTTGTTTGGACGCACAACTTGTCCTATGTTATTAGAGGTAGTTTTTCTAGTCATTAGAGCCCTGCCAAAAGAATGTTTTGCAGATTTTATCAATTTCATCCATTTTGTTAGATGGGAGGTGGTAGCAAGAATGTTGATAGATGGGTAAGGCTAATAGGACCAATTTTAACATTACAAATTTTCCCGCTAAGGTTAACCATTTAACCTTCCTTGTTTCATCTTTCTTCTTGACTTTTGCAATCGTTGGGCCCCATGCTATGGTGGATTTTGTATCTTATCAAGAGATAAACCAACGTACTTACATGAAAGTTCCCCTTTTCTAAAGTATAGTGTATTGCAAATACTTTGTTCAGTATGATGATCAATGTCGAGGAAAAAGTTTTATTATTTGGATTGGTTAATTTCTTGACCCGAGGCTATGGTATAGGTGTGGCAAATCTCCTTAATTGTTTTTCCCTCTTGGGTTGAGCTATATTCTAATAGCATAGTGTTGTCTACGAATTGTTGATGTGTGATAGGTTCCAAGTTAGATGTAAATTTTATCCCTTCTAATTCTCCATTTTCTCTAGCTTTGTTGAAGGTCTTGCCTAGGGCTTCTGCCATTATGATAAACAAAAAGGGTGATAAAGGGTATCCTTGTCTTATCCCCCTAGAGGAATCAAAGTATCCTTCTAGTGTTCCATTTAAAAGGATGAATAATTTAGGGGTGGATATTCATTCAAAGATTAGATTTATTCATTAATTTTCGAAACCAAAATTTTCCAATGTTTTGCAAAGAAATCACTAGCCAACTTTATCATATGCTCTACTTATATCAAATTTAATAAATATACTAGGGGTATCGTTATATTGGATTGAATGTATCACTTCTTGGGCGATAATGACCCCATCATAAATGGATTTGTTTTGAACAAATCATGTTTTCTCTTCACTAATAATGATGGGTAGTAGTTTTTGTATTCTATTGGCTAAAGTTTTAGATATTAGTTTATAGATGGTATTACAAAGCACAATGGAACAAAGATCGTTAAAGCTCTCAATGTTAATTATCTTATTTCGAAATCAGGACTAAGAATGTGTTGTTAATTTCTCTGAGGAGGCTCTTAGAGTTTCTAACACCTTCTAAGGCAATTGTGACCACATCACCTAAGAAGTACCAACACTTTTGGAAGAAAATGGTAGGCAACCCATTAGGTTTTGGTACCCTATCTAGTTGCATTTGTTTTAAAATTGATTCAATTTCCTCCTTTGTGAATTTTGCTTTGAGTATCTTATTATGATCTTGATTGATGATCTTGTGGATATTGTTGAGTAAGGATTCTTGTAGATTTCAACTTATGAAAGTTCATAAGTATTTAAGACATTTTGGAAGTAAGTTACTGCCTCTTTAGCAATTGCCTTGGGTTCTTCTACTAGCTCACCATCAACATTAATAATTTTTGAGATTTTGTTGTTATTTTTTCTTGCTTTCGTATTGTTGTGAAATAATTTTGTACTTTTATCCCCTACTTCTAGCCATGTTTCTCGCAACTTTTGTCTCCAAAATATTTCTTTAGCCAGAATTTCCTCAAGTTCTATTTTGAGGGCTTTTTTTTTTTGAAATATTTTGAGGTTCATACGGTGCTCTATGACAGGTTTGTTAAGCTTCTCCAATTCTTATTCTACTTTCTCTTTTGATTAAGAGATGTTGCCAAACCATTCTTCATTCCATATGATTAGTTTATTTATTATTTATTTTAAGTTTATTAACTAAGCAAAATAATTTTGAGCCCTAACTTTGATTTTATTCCATTATTGTTCAATCAAAGCTAGAAGGTTTTTGCCCTTCAACCACATTTGTTAGAATTTGAAGGGGCAACCTTGTGGTCTGGGATCATCAAATATATTAAGTTGATTCAGAAAGTGATCTGATTTGGAAAATGGAATAAGCTTAGCTTTGAGGGAGAAAGGGAATTTTGCCCAATTACCACAAAAGAGGAATCCTATTTTTTAACAACATTATCGTGGCCTTGTTTTTTATTTGTCCAAGTGAAGATACCTTCCTTAGTTTTGATGTCCATTAGATGATTCTTATTTATCCAAGATCTAAGGTCATCTATAGTTTTTGTGCATTTGCAATTACGACCTTTTTTCTCATTTGGATTAAGAATAGTGTTAAAGTTTCCCCCTATGCAGATGGTTTGGTTGGAATGAGAATCTAGGAATGTGCTTAACACACTCCACACCATTCTTTTATCTAACCATTGGGTGGGTCCATATACATTTATGATATTGAAAGTTAAGTTAGACTTTAAGCTTTTAATCTTAACTACAATCCAATGTTTATTAGATCTTAATAGTGTATAGGAGACCTTCCTTGGGTCGGTTAAAATGGCAATTCTCCCAAGGCTCCTTCTACATGAACCCTAAATATTTCTCACAATTCTAACTTTCTTTTGAAATTTACAAATTCATTACAACTAAGTTTGGTTTCATGTATTAATTTTATGACCGGTTTGAATTTATTAATAAAACATTTTATGATATGTTGTTTGTTAGAGGCATTGTTGCCCTAACATTCCATAGAAGGACTTTCATTGATCCTTAGGAGGTAAGTTTTTCTTCTTCTTTTTTCAAGTTTTCAAAAAATCTCTTTAATTATTCATAAGGTCTACCTTTTTTTTCTTTTACTTGTTTTCTTTGAACGTGCTATAAAATTTATGGTTGTAGGAACTATAATGGCATCTACCTCTTCCTTCATAGGTGATAATGAATAACAAATAATAGATCCAAATCCTATTTCTCCATTGTAGAAGTATGTTGATATTATAAGACCCTTTTGAGGAGGTGGGAGAATGTGTTGGAAATGCTAGGTTCGTGATGTAGAAGGGAATAATTCATATTATTAGGTTGTAGGCCATTTGTGTGGATTTGTTGGAAAATGAAACCAAGAGGTTCCCTAGAAGAAAAGATGGTCTTATACCAAATGAAATAGTACCAAAATATATTACGGAACGTGAAGAAGCAAAAGAGAGATGTGCGTAGATAAAATTTGACCACTAAAAACAATCAAAGAGAATGCAACCTCCATCTTCAAATATTTAAATAGAAGACCACTCTTTTACACTACAATAGTTGAGCTTGAAAATGACACTCAAATGCAAAACACCCATGCAAAATAAAGGGACCTTTGAAAACTTCATTTCAAAATGAGATTGGGACAATACTTACCAATGAGATGATTGTGTAGTATTTTAATTGAACAAAAAAAATTAAATTAGTATTATACATTTTTAATTTTTATAATTTGATTGTATGTGTATTTGTTCTTAAAGTTTGTCTCTATGTAATTATATATTTTTGCTCTAATTTCTATTGCAGCTTTCTTAGCGCTATTTTGCATCTCAATCACCTTGAGATTACTAATGAAAATGAAAGTGACACAATAATTAGTCTATATGAAGGCAAAGTAGTACTAAGAGGGAAACAAAAATTAAGTAAAGGATACTAGATGGCTCATGGTGGGAATGTGTATGGTGTCTCACTGACTTCATATGAGCTTGATTCGCTACACTATGAATAGATCTTGCATTGGAAATGTGTGTTATGGCATTGACACAATTTTATTCTTGCATTCTCTCATCCGGATGATGGATCATCGAGTGTGATCTAAAACGTTGATGCTAAAAAATATATGCACAATCAAATCTAGAAACAAAAACTATATTAACTCAATGTTTGAGAAGATAAAGAAAATCATAAATGTAAAAGACAAAGATTCCGTGGAAACCTTCAAACAATTGCCAACGACTATTGTAAAAAGAAGAAACAAGATGCCCACTCATCTACATCTTGCCTATGCATTGACACCAAAATGCTATAGCAAACAATATCTTGATATGTTGATTAGGCTTCTGCCATATAGAGATTTAGAAGGGTTTAATGGATACAAAGCAATGTTCCTTACTCATTCCTATTAATGATATGCAAGATTTGATTACAAATGAGCTCATAGAGTTTGTCAATGCAAGAGGTCTAAATAATATAGCTCTTTGCCATAGGTTTAAGGACGCTCATAGTCAATAGTCCGTCTATGGCTACCAATTCCAATTGTTGCTGCCCCTCACAATCAATATTCATCACAAGTAAGTTTCATTCAAGATTATTATTCACTTTGCTTTCATAGGTTGCTAGTAAATTTATAACTTTAATTACTTATTTTTAATTGTTTATTTGTCTTGTCTTTATAGGTTGCTAATTCATTTGCATCAAAAACAAATGGGAGCACATATTCTTTCATCCATTCAATAAAGCGCTATAGGTTGCAATCAAAGAGAGCAGAGAACATACTATATGTGCATTCCAACTTGCAACTCCTTTCACACAAGCAAAATGAATACAAAGGGCAGTCTCCTTTGAAATGAACTTCATGTGGTTTATCTGCCCATTTCCATAGCACATACATTTAGGCCATGATTGTGTACAAGAAAACAAATTGTTAGGATCATCCTTAGACTCTTCCACTTTGCTTGGTTTAATAGGCAGTACCTTTTATGGAGATGAAGTTCTGAAAGGGATTCTTATGTTGCTCTATCTATTGGAATGTTGAAGTAGAATTTGCCCGTCCCACCAATTTCTCCAACTTCAAAACTCTCTTGATAGCATCCTGAAAAGTTACTGGATCAAAAGCCTTAACCAAACCTTTCAGCGGTTTGGGGAGTCGCTTTACCAATAAAACACAAAGATTCTACTTTGCTACATCCGGAGCCATGATTGATATTCATTGATATTTCATAACATAATCGTCCACAATATCCTACCATCTTAATTACAGTAACTCGAAATAGATCTCAAGGTCTTTCCTGTCAAACCTGTCTGAACGTGTAAAATCAACATGGATAATCAATAAGCTTGTGCCATTGTGAAAGAAATCCTTCATGTCAGTATTCCTAGGCTATAGCTTCAAATAAAAGATACCAAATTTGATGGTTGCTTCTTCCAAGTCTTTCCTGTCAAACCCGTCTGAACGTGTAAAATCAACATGGATAATCAATAAGCTTGTGCCCTTGTGAAAGCAATCCTTCATGTCAGTATTCTTAGGCATAGCTTCAAATAAAAGATATCAAATTTGATGGGTGCTTCTTCCAACACAGGGCTAAGTGAAATATAAGTATCTCAACCTCTACTACAGATATCATGGGGCTGTTGTGTAGGTCCTCTATCTATTTTTGGCTCTGAGTAAATTTACTCAACCTCTACTACAGATCTCCATGGGGCTGTTGTGTAGGTCTTCTATCTATTCTTGGCTCATTACATGATCAAAAAAATGCAATAGTTTGGAAATGATTTTTCCTCATCTAGATCAAAACCCATATACTCATTCATGCAAGCATTTGATGTCACGTGTTGCTAGATTTTGTTGTTCAAGTGGGGCCTTTACTGTAGGTTTAAAGTAGGTTGCAATGGCCTAGCTGGTGGTCCAACTGTAACATTATTGTACTTGTGTGATTGGATTAACCATTTTGATTTGAATTGCCCCCTTCACCTATGACATTAAGCATTGGCTTGGTATAACTCAAAATGGCATTCATAGTTGCAGTTGTTACAACTTGTCTTAAAACGAGTTTCTTTGCTCCTGGGCAAAAGCATCAAATTTATCCTCCTTAATTGCCATGTCTCTTATCTTGACCTCCTATTTCAACACTTGCTTATTGTTGTGCTACTTCCAATTTTCTTCTTTCTTTCTTTGAAGCTGTGAGATCTTTTCGAAATAGCTACACTCATTGAATGAATCTGAAGCTGGCAGGAATATGCATTATGTTTTGATGTCCCTGTTATTGCTTCTGAAACTTGTTGTCACTGTTTTCTGATCTTAGAAAATAAAATAAAATTGTACATGTGATTTGAACTAGGTAATCAATGCTACTTAAAATTCTGATTGGAAATTACTTTAAAGACCAGCAGAAAGCTGGAAATGCTTATTAAATTGCATAATACAATAAATTACATATCTGAATCATACAGGGCCAAAAACATCAAAACATAGTGCTGTTTTATGACTGATTATCCTAGCAGTATAGCATTTTTATAACCAATACTGTGGGCAATATACTTGATCTTTAGATTTTCACAGTCCATGCTAATGAAATTAAACTTTCAGATATACTTGATTACAAATTACAATGTTACCATATAAGAGTGCAAATACGGTTCAGCATTGAAAAACTGATTCCACTCACAAGCCCTATTTGTATGGCTGATCCAATTAACAAGAAACCTTTTCTGACCTCCAAGGATTTAAATGTTAGCTGTTTGAAAGGCTATAGCATATACAATCATTGAAGATACTAGGTGATGAATGGTTACTGTGAAAACAGCAAGCAAACCTTTGTCAAACCTCCCCAAATGCTGGTGCCCCCCACACCTGGTGAAAAATACACCTCCAAATGTAACCAAAAAGACTACATCCACTCTAGAATAATTGCTGCAAATAAAGTTTCAAGACTCAGACCCGACTCTGACTCGGCAGGGGCATTTCGACTTGTGACCTAGCTTGGACTCAGTCGTGACTTAGCAAGCCAGGGTATGTTATTAGAAATACTTTACAGAAATATAAGATATTTGATGGCTTGGCGGGTCAAGGTCATAAGTCATTTTGACCTGGCAGGGGTGGCTTGGCTCGCCAACCCGGGTGACTCATTGCGAGTCACATTACTATGACTGCCTATGTTCCCCGGAGACGTGTACCCGACCTAAAACCAGGAGTTTTGGAAACGGGGACGGGTATGGGACGTCCCCCAGCCGTCCCCAAAAAGGCAAATTAGCAAGGGACGTCCCCGAAACTTGGGGACAGTTGGGAAAAAAGGGGGGCGGCTGGCCGTCCCCAGTACGGAAAAGGAATGTCTAAACGTCCCCCAACCGTACCGGGTACAGCCAGCCATCCCCAAATGTTATTTTTATTAAAAAAAAAATTTTTTTTTTTTTTTACTAACAAAAAATTTATGCAAAAAAATTAAAAAGTGAATATTTAAAAATAAATAAAAATTAAGACTCCTTACTAGGTCGCCAAGGTGGGCCCCACACCTCCAAATGCGGTAGAGGCAGAATAGGAGCAGCAGTCTATTTCATTTTTCTATGTTATGTTTTTTTATGTTGAACATGAACATGATTATGATACATTGATACTTATTATTTATAGCAGCGCTCTCGCCTTTGAGCGTATAGCTCTACTAAGCATATTTAGATTTAGATTTTCAGATTTATCATGTTTATCATTATGATATTGTTCACTGATATTGATATGCATTTTAACAATTGAGTACTGAAATCGGATATTATTTCCTAGATGGCATTCAAATGTTGTATGTTATGATTCTATAATGTTTAAATGACATGCTTTGTGCTTAGTTTCATTGAATGTCATGTATATTTGCAAATTTCAATGTATGTTTTAAAATTTTCCTATATATATATATAGCCATCCTTGTTTACGTCCCCACCCCCATCCTCAAAATCGCCAAAAAAATTTGCCGTCCCAAAAACCCGTCCCACCATCCCCATACCGGAAACTCGGGGGAACATAGATGACTGCAAATGATGTGTGGTTGTCTCATGACCAAAGCTCCAGGAAATAGGTGGTATTCAGTACTATAATACAGAAATGGTGGGCAAATCAGCAAACTAGGGTTTGTGACAATAGACCTCAGAATGGCACTTCAAATCTGGTACAAGGTGATCAACCACAACTATGTTAAAAATTGCAAGTTGATGAACACAATGACTTTGTAGTTGATGGATATATTTGAATGCAAATGAGAACCTGGTGCCCCTAAAGGATTTCAAATTCCAAAGATCCTAGTCAAATTACATGCAAAACATTATCTTGAACCTAAAAATAGAACAAACTTGGAATCGACTAAACATAGGAACCCTACAAGTCTTTGCAAATGCTAAAAATTGAGGATTTTCATATTCACCTTGGGAAAGAAAGCCAACCAAGTTTTCGTCCCTTTGAATCAAAATTAACAGCCAACTTGATTTTGTCTTGGATTGCCCACTCAAACTTGAAAAGAAAATTGCCAAAAATGAAATTCCCTGATCAAAATGAAGCCAGGCTCCTCTTAAATATCCTTTCCAATTTGGCCCCATGAATCCTATTTCTGGCTAATATTTATTTACTTATTTTTAATTTAACAAGTGCCCGAAGACACTTCTTAATTTTTTATTAATATAGATAATTTGGGAAAGGGACTGACAAGGTGGTGAAATCTGCTTTGAAGTTGATTTTCCCGTAGATATTGTTAGTTTGCTTCTGCCATTATTAGAAGCTCAACTAAGTTCGTAGACTACTCTGTATCAAAATGAGAATTTCACAGTCAAATGACTGTACATTTTCAGTTCTTGCCCATCTCCACCAATATCTAATCTGGGAGCTCGGTCCTTCTACAAGCCCCACACAACATGGTTTCTAGTAGAGTAAGTGTCCCTGCTTGCTTTGTAAACTCAGAAGCCATAATATATTCCTCAATCGTGTTAGCTATCCAGTAAAGTTAGGATTCTGCAAATATCCCGCAGGGAGGAGGGGCATTCATCTTACCCACACTGGGCCTGTGCTGAGAGATAGTATGTAGGTTTGAAGGCTATGATTTCATAATAAACTAAACTAAATTCATGAAATCCCATGAAATACTCTTTTATATCATCAAAATATCAATAAGGTCTGATGGCATCCTGTTTTCCTCAATTCAAATTCACTGATTAATAGGTCTATAGCAGGCTCTCATGAACTGCAAATTAGTGCTTCCTCCCCCGCCCTGACCTATTCTCCATCTCATCCATTGTGAAGTACAGGCTAAGGGAAGCAAACAGTCTCATATACTAAGCAATTTTTGTGCTGCAACGTTTGGTGTCCTTATGATCTTCTGGTCATGCTGTGACTTTTTATTAGTTTTTACATATGGCAAGCAATTCTTGTGCTGTAAAGATTGGTTCATGGTCTTGTGGTCACGCTGGGACTGAGCTTTTATCATAGTCAGCAGGAGATGGGGCACTTGGTGACTGGTTCCAGTACCAGTATGGCTAGCTTTTGCAAATAGAAGATGAGCGTATGTGGAGATGGCATTTATTAAATATATTATATAATTCAATAAAATTTCATGGCATAGAAATTTGCACATGAGAATAGTAAATCAGTCATACAAGTACAGTAAATAGTAAAGGCAACTTCACTTTAGACTATTACAATAACAGAAAGCCAGTCAATCAGCTGTTTAAACCCCTCTGAAAAAGTCTATTCTATCAGCATATCTGATCACTATAACTTTGCATGAATTTTTGTATCACCACAAAACATTATCCAAACTTATTTTATATTTGCTTTCCTTATTTTTTGCATTTAAAGCCAGTTTGCCCTAAGTTCTGTCAGGACCAGTTTCTGGTTGGGAGACCCTAGACATCATGAGACGGCAACAAAATGAACCTTGTGCATTGGGAAATTTCTGGAGACATCTCTAGTGTCTCCAAGAACCATGCTTTTAACCGAAGTCCTGAGAAGTCTTTGGAGACTGCAGATTTAAAGTTTGCAAGGTGTACATTTGTGGTGAAAGTCGTAGTCTTCTCTAATGTTGAACAAAGCTGGTCTTTGTGGTAAATTTGAGACATAACTGACTTCTAGTGCAAAGAGAAGAAGCGAGAGCATTGAAGGATCCAAGTCAAACAGTTTGCAATATCTTCTCAGATAACAAAAGAAGCCCTACTCGGAAAATGCTATAACCGATGATTCTAAAGTTAGCACTTTTACTGTTTCTTGATTTGATTGTGGAAATCTAACAGCATGCATCAAAAGCTGTTTGGCATACAGTTTAAACAAAAAATCTAGTATGTTTTACTCTTGAGCCTTCTCTTTTACACCGACAATGATAACTTCAAAAATTTACCAAGAATTGTAAGACAGTATAGCATACAATCCGGCTACGGATTATTGAAATCTGATAAAACTTCTCTCGAAAACATTCTCATTAAATCTATCATATACAAAGTGAAAATAACATTCTGAACTATGATCAATATTTTGACAAAAATGATATTTAATTCCTTTCTCATTAATCATACTCGCCCCTTGAAAATTTGTCTTCTGGATAATATACTGCCACGACAATATTGCCACCAAACTTCCTTCCATTCAGGGAAGCTTTTGCTTTAGCAGAAGCATCAGTATTCGAGTATTCCACAAAGACCTTCCCTACACCCGGAGTTAATTGACCACTTGGATCAGGCCGCGGAATTACAAGATTAACTACTTCTCCATGTTTTCCGCATTCTTCTCTCATATCTTCCATTATTTCCTCATATTCAACGTCATCCGTCAGCTCATGTGGCGACACAACCTGTGTCAAGCAAACAACTTTTGTGGGTACTTCAGGATGTCCAAAAGCTCCAACTTGAAGTACAGCCTTCTGTAAAGCTATTTGTTGTTGAACCTGGGTGAAGAAATTCTCTTGGTCTGGTTTTTGTTGCCCACTGCCGACCGTAGCCCGACGAACAGTCAAAGTTTTATCCCCCATTTTAAGCCCATTCAGGGCGGCGCATGCAATATCTGTCATGGCTGGATCCTGATAGACGCAAAACGCGTAGCCTTTTGAATTACCAGTATCTTTATCTTTGACAAGATCAAATCCTCGAAGTGGCCCAAAAGATTCCAACAGCTCCCTTATCTGCGGTTCTGTGAAGTAATATGGCAGGCCCCCGACAAAAATGCGATCAGGACCTTCCGCTCCCCCAACAGTACCTGGTGTCAGACCGACAGCAGCTAGGTTAAGGTGAGGGCTGGGTTGGCTTGGACCCAATGCTGCTGCCAAGGAGGGATTGTAGTCGCTTGGCCTCCTCACGCGCACAGTAACATTCTCAAACATGATGCCATCCAGGGACATAGCATTGCTGGCTTCTTCAACTGTGCGCATCTCCACAAAAGCAAACTTCTTCTCGTGGTTAATATACACATTTACAACAGCGTCACCTGGCCCTGCAGTATTTCCTCCTATGGCAGCCATAACCCAGCTGAAAAACGTAGCAATGGTCTGCTCATTGGCAGTTGGAGGAAGCCCGCCTACGTATACGCGTCTCGCATGCCGCGTGGCCTGCTGTGTAATTGCTTGTACATTCATTAAAGGCAGACTGCCAAACTGGGTGTTCGCAGCCGGAAACATGTTAGGAAACATCCCCGGAACAGGCTGTGGAATTCCAGGAGCTTGAACTGGCAAAGCCGCCCCAGTCATCATGGCTGCAGCACCAGGGGGTGCGATGTCAAAACCACTCGTTCTTTTGCTTTTGGAACGTGACCGTGAGCGGGATCGGGACCTGGATCGATGTCTGGACTTCCCCCTAGACCGAGAACGCGATCTGCGTCTGTGCCTCCGTTCTCTATCGCGGTCATGGTCGCGATGCCTTTCGTAATCACGACTCTTATGACGCTCACGATCTTCCGTTCGCCCTCTGCCCCTGCCTTCCCTCTCACCATGGTCCCTGTGCCGATCCCTGTCCCTGTCCCTGTCCCTGTCTCTCTCCCGGTCTTTCTCTTTGCTTTTTGCCCTCTCTCTTTCTGAATCGCGCGAGGAATGCTGGCGCCGACTGTTTTCCTCTTCGAAAACATCATAAGGCGAGTCTTGTTTGGGATAATCACTGTAATTCTCACCATTTCTGGCATAACTCTCGTCGAACTCGGACATTTCTTCTGTCGATTTCTCTTGGCCGCTTCACTTCTTACTGTAAAAAAAGGCGATGCTGCAGAGAAGAGACGAATTGATATCAAGATATATACAGGTAATGCATGCGTACCTGTGATGTCGCCTTCGAGCAAAACCCTAGATCTGAGAAGTTGCCTTCCTGGAAAACCCTAGATCGGAATAGGCTTTGATCAAACCCTGAACTGAGAAGTGGCCTTTGATTAAAAAACCCTAGGCCATCAGGATTACAAAATATAGCCAGACGGTCTGGCGGTCGTTCCTACCTGCATTACTCTCTCTTTTTTAAAGTAGGACAAGTGTTGGCCAAGCCAGTTTTAATAAGAACCCGAGTTGTATGAGTTTTCTTTATAAAAATTATTCATTAGACATTCATTACATGATTGTTAAAAAATTATTATTGGATTCGTAAATTCACCAATCAAATTTTATGTTAGAATTTTAGATTTTTGTTTGTCTATTATTTATTACAAGGTTTGAAACAAGAAAAAGATCATTTTGTAAAGTACCAATTGATTGTGTTTAATTAATTAATGTTATTAGAGCTTAGGATTTTTTTTTGTTTATATAAAAAGTAAAGTCACATGATTAAGACAATAAATGTAGTTATATTCTAATAAAGATGACATTCGGTAAATGAGTGCAATATGCATTCAAACAAATATTTGAAAATATTTTTCCTTTTCATAAATATTTGAGTGTCTTTAATATTTAAAAAAATTATAAGCTTACTTTTAATAAACAAATCAAAATTATCTAAATGAAATTATATTGGAAAACATAAAAAATTTTAAAATTAATTATCAATTTTGGTCTTCACAAAGATGCAAATTTATTTTGGAATATGTTGTCTTCTAACATCCTTTGGCAGATTTGGAAGTGCAGGAACGAGGAAAGGTATCAAGGTAACCATATAGTGCTTCCTGAGTTTTTTTGGAAACTCACACATTTTAAAATATTTATGCAGGTCCATATGACTATGATGATAGAAAAAGATAAGTTGAGAAGATTCCTTAAGGATGGGCATGCCACTTTTTTCTTCTATGAGCTAAAGCATGAGTACGAGTGGAGGAGAACCATTGATGACCTTCAAATATTTGAACAAACTTGCAAAAGGCTGAACCAAGAAATTAGGAAGAACGTTAAGCTCGGGGAAGAAGAGCTTTTTATGTTGACTTAGATCCAGGAGTGAAAGAACATAGTTTGGATGGAGGGCCCTCTTGGGTGGATTGTTTGGGTTGATACATATTACGATGTCTTACATTAGATGATCCATGCCTCCTTCTCTTATGTTGTCTTGTTGTTTATAAGATACTTTGAGTTTGTGGTGAGGTTGGGCCTCTCTTTTTTATACTCTCGGAGGATTCTTTTTGTTTTTGATCTACCTATACATAATATAAATTTAAAAAACTTTCAAACTAATTTATAAAATATTTTTTATTTGTACTTTAAAATAATTAATAAAAAAATTCTAACATAGATCTTTATCTTAATGACTAAGGTTGGTTATTATACAATCTAAAGATTAAAAAATAAATCAAACTTCAAATGTCTATATCCAATTTCAAAGTTATAAACAATTATAGAAATATGAACATTAAATTTTATTTCAAAAATAAAAAATCAATTCATCTATTCGTAATGAAATTTATTTAACAAGTAAGATGTTTTTTATAACATTTATTTTGACAATATTTTTTATTTTCAATTGTTAAATAGATTTCAATGATAAAATTGAATAATTCATTGATTTAATTTAAATGCTTTCTTTTTATTTAAATATTTCTTAAATGACATATATATTAATATTTTTTTAATTCTCACTTACCTCTCTTTTCATACACCATCTCCTTTATTTCCATTTTCATCTATAAATTTATACTTTGCTTTCTTTTTTGGTAGGAACTTTGATGCATGTCTCTTGTTTAGAAGAGGAGTTGTTTAATTTTATTATTATTTTTGGATAATCTTTCGAAGTTTAGTTTGGTGTATTATTATTTGTTGAGGTTATCTTTATTATGTGTTAAGACTCAAACTTAAGATCTTCAAGATGAGAGACTCACAATTTACCATTATGTTGTAGGCTCTTGCCTAAGTTGTTTAACTTTATTAGTACTCAAAGTGTAAAGACATTTATTTATTACTCAAAATAATTATTAGCAAATATGTACTAGTACATTTATATTTAAAAATTTATTTAAAAAATAAGGTGAAAGATATCAAATTATTAGAAGATTAAATATTTTCTAAAGTGAAAATATAATGAGTGTGGCATGTTTACAAGCTTCAAGGGGTTGTACTCTTTCTTGGGGGGGAGAATGGTGTTGGAATCTCCTAAAAATGGTTAGCACAAAGTTAATTCTATGGAGCCTCAAAAAGTGAGATGTGGTTGAGTGGGGCAAGATTCATAATTTGGCGTTCGACAAATAAATCTTTGCTACTAGGAGCTAAAGGATTGAAGGATGACACTAACAATGAAGCTAAATTTCAAGCAGCCTATTAGGTAGAGCAGGCACTCAAAATTGGCATCAAGAAGATCCATTTAGAGGTTGAATCAATGTTGGTTGTAACAATTATTATGAATTGAGAAGGAGATAGAGGAGCACACTAGAGCTTGTAATAGAGCATTGGGAAAGAAGACTATGAGGATGAGTTGTGGTGAGGTCATCACTCCAGCATGCAAGAAGCGCAAGGTTAATGATCTCTTTGTCCCAAAGGAAAACATGACATCCTCAACAAAGAAAAGATTGTATAAAAGATAGGTTGACCTGGAGACTAGATTTGTTTAGTTGGTGATAGTATTGTAAATAGTTTTCTTCATGGGATTCTTTGAGTCTTTGTATCTCCCTTGGTAGCTCTATTGCTATGATATAGTTGAATGGTTTCATTGGAGTTGTGGTGATTGTCTAGTAATTGCACCATTTTGCCATATCAACATTGGATATTTAGAATTTGAATGTAGTAGGAGTTTGGTAGTTATTTTTTGTAAATACAAATTAACATAATTGTGTGACAGGGGTGAGAGTCGATCTAACCAAAGGTTATATATCTTTAAATGCTTATGTCTTCTATTAATAAAATATAACCTATATTATGAAGCAAAAAATATATAATGAATTTAATTGAAATAAATATTTGGTGTACTCTAAGACCCCTCCTCTTGTGCACTTAATAAATTCTTAGCTTTATGAACATGTCTATCTATAAGAGATTAAAATTGATTAAAGGAGTGGTATTAGGTGTTCGAATTAGGACAATGCTTTCCTTACAAAACTTCATAAGAATTATGCACACACATATATCCTTCTCCTGGTGGTAATTTGATGGTGGTGCTTTTTAAAATGGTGGCTAATAAGGGGTTGAGGGTTCTTATGTTTCATGTTGGCATTCTACATTTTTTCCTCTAATTGATGTATTGTGATGCCTTATCCCAAGTCATTTTAGTATTATACTTATTTTCATGATAGACCCCCTATTAGATATATTATGTTCATATGTTACAAATTTAGACTCTAATTGACAAGGACTTGATATTATTGTTGTATTGATTTTTGAACCCATGTTGATGATGTCATGATATTTCATGCTTAACTAATGGATAATTGATTTGATGGTTATTATGGCAATACACTTTGATATTTAACTTCCAGAGAATTATTAAAAAAAAATATTGTGGATGGAATTCATATTATGATGATAAGTTCTTGTATGTTAACTTAATGGTAGATGCTAAATGTGGATTACTGTGCAAGTAGTTTAATGAGTGTATTACATTGTAAGATGTTAAATTGTTATATTGTGATGAGCTTTGATCGATAATGTGGAAATATGAATTAGGTGTCAAACATTTTATTATGGTTACTTCTGTACACTCTATATGCATTATTTTATGTGGATTTAGATGATTATTAGGATGATGGAAATTGGGTAATGGATTTTATGGTTGGATTATAAGTAACATGTGAGTTATGTTTTAAAGTGGAATTGATGTCAATTGGATATTGTAGGATGCTTTGATTTTTGCATATACTTTTTGAGCACATGTACTTTCATATGAAATTAAGTTGCAAATATTATCTTGATAATTAACAAATTATGTGAATGCAAATTATGCATGTTTAAATAGTTATGGTGTTTATATGTATGGTTTTCTTGGACTGATGATGTTCATATTAGGAAATTAACCATGGAAATAAAATCGAAGAGCCAAGGTTAGGCCAATATAAAATTGTAAAGCTAAGGTCAAGTCTAGTAAAGAGATAAAACCTCATTTTATTGTATTTTATTCATAACTATAAATGGTTGAATATTTGTTGATTAATGTGATTATGTAAATTGTTATCTTCTAAATGGACATGTAAAGTGTGTAAATGTAATGTGAAACATGTGGTGTCAATTGACACCATTGTAATGTTTATATGTCAATGACATGTCCATTTAGGGTTTCATAAGTGCAACCTAACCTAGGGTAATACCTTATAAGACCCCTAAGAGACCTACTTGAGTAGGAGGTCATAAGTTGAGTCAAATCATGTTGAACCCATAGGTGCATTGGTGCACAAAATTGTTGGTTGACTTCTTATGAGCTTGCCTACTCAATGCTAGGAAACTTAACACAATTTTGGTCAATGAAGAAGATTGAATCTTTCTTTGTTCAATCTCCACACTTTAGGCTCTACAAAACCTAAGTGATTGTACCTTTGATTTAGTAAAGAGAATGGTGAATAGGATGCAGACTTAACAATGCTCTTGAGTTGGCAAAAGTTCTAAAGAAGAAATCGATTATAATAGCAAATGTTTGTAAAGTACAAAGGGGTAATTTTAAACAAACTGTGTAAATTCATAGTATAGCAAATGAAACTGGGTTGATATTGATTTTTACCTTCCACAAAGCCATTCTCAATTTTCAAATTACAAATATGATCAGTGCCTTCCTAATTGGAGAAGAGAGTTAACTTTGATAACTACTGAATGTATCTTATGTTTTGGAGAGAGGTGTGACACCATTAACTAATGAATAGACAAACTCAAAACAATCCACAAACCCTAGATAATTGAATTTAACTTCGAAATGAAGATTAATTATGCAAAACATACATAAGCATATGAGTTTTGTCTTCAAAGGTTTGCCCCAATTCTGTCACGTAAACAATGTGAATCCAATGAAGACTTGAGTTTAGTAGAATTAATGACCAATTCCCTACTTTTGGAGAAGAACGCGATATATTTTATTAATTTAGAAAAAGAGGACAACTAGACTATAACAAGTTGCAGTATCTACACCACTATACATGCCTATATCTAAAAAAATTCTTTGAGTGTCCTTTTGTATGTATCTATATATATTGCTCTATCTATATAAGGCCTTGCTACCCTTTCTTATAGAACACGAAAGGGTGCAAAAAAGCTTTAGGCCTTTTCATCCTAACTAACTACAACTTGTTATGAATTGATTACAATTAAAAAGAAAACAAAAGAGAATCATAATTCTCGCATTATGTCAAGAATTTCCTCTAGGCGCAAAACAACTTCTTTGTCTGGAACTCCTATCAACATGTTTAAGGCTTCCCCTTTTTCTTCCTCCATCATAATTTCATGGCAGCCACTTTGATGTTGGGCATATGTTGTACGAAAATCCCATGCAAATGCATACATGTTGTTTATGATGACAAATTGATCCTCTTGGGCTATTGTTAATTCAAGTTGCATGACTGGGTGTGGTATGTCATTTTCATCACATGATTGCATTGGTAGCCTTATAAATTAATTCCTACAAAACAAACATAGAAAAATGCACAAGAATGTTTTCCAAAAAAGAAGAAACCCATGAAATGTCTTTATAGCCAAGAGCAAGGTAGAGCACACTAAATGATCATATTTTCTTCAAATATTTAGCACACACCACCTTAAATCCAATGTCAAATTGAAACAAGTTGGGCAAATAGAATAAATCCTTGACATGCCTTTTCTTGCCACTCCCTTAATGAAATTAAAGCCTCTTTACGATTTTCAAAATTACTGACTACCAAAGAACTAACAACATCAAAATCACAAAATCAATCATCAAGAATGTACAACTCTGAAGTCGCAAAATTGAAGTACAACTCTGAACCTAGTCTCGAAATTGTGAAATTGAAGGCCAAAGCTTTCCCATATTCCATAATCACAAAATCAGAACCCTACTCAATGTCATGTTTTGAAATTGCAAAATTCAATGAAAACAATCAAATTTTGAGGTTCTATTAAGGTGAACTCAAGGTGAGATTTTGAGAGGTTAAATGAGATCCTAGGGTGATGTTTGTGTAAAATTAGCTAACCCATTAGGTAGACCTAGGGTTGGGGTTAATTTTTTACCATGCCAATGTTCATAACTTATTTATGACCCTCCAAAAGTACCCTTTTTCAAAAGTGGTGAATTTGGGAAGAGGGCAAGCTCATCCTCTTTTCCCCAATTTTGGTTCACTTCACATTTATGAGAGGGGACAAAGATGGAAGATACGTACTCTTGAGTCTTTTCCCATTTGTTCCAATTGGTTGGGAAATGGGTAGGAAGCTTTTTTAGAGGAACTTTAGTGGAACTTGGAGTTTGTTCACCCACTCTCCAATTTTAGAGACACGTGAGTTTGGAGATTGAGTTAGACAGAGAGTTGGATAAGGAAGGAAAAGATAAGGAGAGGAAAACTCTATTTCAACTTTCATTTTGTATAAACTTGGAGCAAGGTTGGTTGCACTCTTTCCATGAAAAGATTTCTATCTTTGTATTGTGTTGTAATATTGTAGAATGTATGTTGTGTATAGAGTTTTGTTAAATGCACTCCTTTCATGATCTTGGTTATTTTATTTCTTTATTGAGGGTGTTCTTGTTTAAAGGGAGATAAGAATATACTCACCCTCGACAGGGAAGAAGTAGCCTTGTGGGTGAAGGGTGTTTGAACAACCCTTGTAGTGTAGAGTCTCTCCTCATGGAGTAGAGGGGTATGACATGGAGTATGGGATCCATGTTGCCATTTTGTTTTCACATTTGGGAGCCATAAGGGGATATTTGTTATGAATAAAAGGGAGTAGTGTATGTTAGAAATGAGTCTTGTAAAGGAAATATATTATGCTTATTTTGACATTTCTCCTCTTAGGAACTTGATCCACCTTCACCCCATTCATGGCTCTTAGGTGACCTATTGTCCAAAGTCATGGTTTCAAGTTTTGTTTTGTATGTTATTGTGTAGTTGCATTTTGTGGGTGGTATTCGTTGTTGTGGTTGTTGCATAGCATGAGAAACTATTGGAATATCATCTTTTGGAGTATCATCGAACATTGCATAATCATTTTCTTTCTTCTCATGTTTCTGCAATAGATTTTTGTACAACACTTTCTCATTGAATATGACATCCCTACATCTTATAACTTTATGATTTTCAAAATCCTGAAACATATAACCAAATTCATCAATGCCATATCCAAAAAATACACATTTCTTTGACTTAGCTCCCAACTTGGTTCTATTTTCAGAATCAATATGTGCAAATGCTTCACAACCAAAGGTTTTTAGAAAATAATAACTCACATTCTTACTAGTCCATGATTCCTTTGAAATACCACAACCCAAAGGAGTAGAGGGAGATCTATTGATCAAATTTATAATAGTATTGACAGCCTCCACCCACATGTTTAAGGGCAGTCCATTATGCAACCTCATGCTCCTTGCACATTCCATTATTTTCATGTTCATGCATTTAGCCACTCCATTTTCTTGTGGAGTCCTTAGAACAATTTTTTGTTAGTGAATACCATTAGTGGAGCAATAATATTTAAATTCATGACTGTAATACTCACCACCATTATCAGATATGAGACATTTCAGCTTTTTACCATTGTCATTCTCAACTAAGCATTTTCATTTCTTAAAAGTTACAAATACATTAGATTTTTGTCTAAGGGAAGATCCTTGAGCTGGTCGCCATACATCTATATGCAAAAGCTCTAATTTCTCATTTGTATTTTCCTTCTTACTCTTCATAAAAATCACTCTCTTTTGTTTTCCATACACACTACTTTCATAGAAATCCACATTCACACATTTCAGACCTAGTAAAACTTTCCTTGAATGAAGTAATTTCATACCTTTCTCACTCATGTGCCCAAGTCTGTTGTGCCATAACATTGTATCAGAATCTACAACAATTGTTTGTTCTCCCTACTCAACTGCAACAACTGTTCTTGAACATTTTTTTTTTTTTGTGAAATAATTAAAGTAGGAGGAATAGTATGACCTATACAAAGATATAAGTTGAAAACTTTCATGCCTTTTTCTACTACAACAAAACCTTTTGAAACCTTCCAATTTTTATCCTTAAAAGTAACTACTTAACCCTTATCATCGAGTTTCCCTACTGAAATTAAATTCTTACTCAGACTTGGAACATGTCTTACCTCATGTACTAGCCAATGATTCCCATTCTGCAACTTAATCTTAACATTTCCCTTTCCAAAAATCTGACAAGGTTCATTATCCCCAAAACAAAAATTGAAAAATCCCCTTGGACATAATAAATAAAATAATCTCTATGGGCTGAGGCATGAAATGAAGCCCCAAAATCTAAAACTCAACAATAACCAACACTTTTTAAAGAAAGAAGCAAAGCATCCTTTTTGGATGTGTTACTTACCACATTTTAGTTTATCTCCTTCACTATTCTTTCAATTCCAACAATCTTTCTTCTTATGCCCTGGTTTCCCACAGTACCAACAATCTCTTAGTCCTCTTGATTGAGACCTCTTCCCCTTTGATTTTCCTCTTGATTTCCTACGATTTCTAGAATTACTTCCTCTCTTAGTTATTTTTCCTCTTCTTTGTACGTTCAAAGAACTTCATAATGTAGATCCACTTGAGCTTTTCCTACGAGTTTCCTCACTTAGAATAACACTAATCACATCATCAAATTTTAGGGTATTAGATAAAGAAACAAAATTACTCACATCCATTACCAAACCATTCCATCTTTTAGGAAAAGACCACAAAATCAAGAGAGCATTAATTTCTTCATCGAAATTGGCATTAACAGAAGATAACTAACTAGTAACTATATTAAACTCATTTAAATGATATTCAATAGAGCCACCTTCTGCTATCTTCATATTAAATAAATGTTTCATGTGAAATACCTTATTTGAAGCGGAGGGCTTTTCATACAACTTTGCTAGGGTTTGCATCAACTCTTCCATTATCTTCTCTTTTTTAATGTTAAATGTCACCAATGGCACTAGACATAATCAAATGCTTCCAAGTGTCTTTCTATCTAAAATCTCCTAGTCCTGTTCTATCATAGTTCCCTATTTCTTGGCTTTTCCTTCTAATAGCTTCCATAAATCCTTTTGATAAAGATAGTCCTTCATTTGAATTTTCATAACTAAAAGTTTTACCCATTAAAATTCTTAACCTTTAGCTTATCCTCATCTATCATCACTCCCACTCAACCATGAGATCTTCCTACAGAGGATAACTATAAAAAAATGATGACAGTTTGGGCTAAAAAAATGACGACATTCTAGCTGTGATACCACTTGTTAGGATTAACCATGGATAGAAATAATAATTACATGCAAATATAACAAATAACAAAAAATAATAAACTAAATAGAAGAGAACACAAGACACACATATTTAATGTGGCTCACCCAATCCCTGGGCTACGTCCACCAACAAGTCCACTATTATTATTATTATCCACTAATTACACTTTACAATCCCTTACAACTCAATACTACTGCAAGAAGCTACAATATCATCATACATTATGAAATCCCTAACCCTAAGCCATTTTATAAAAGCTTTTTCCACTTACATAATTATGGCTAGAATAAGTCATCCAATAGAAAATAATAGTATTACCCCAGCACTCCATAAGGGGCACTGCCCCTTGACCCTGTCTTGGGGACACTACCCACAAACTCTTGTAGACATAATCTAGGGGGGGATTACATCAAATAAACCTTTGAGTTTGATTAGGCTCCACATCACAATAATGAGCTCTTCATCAATGAGATGGAACTTGAAACCACAAGGCAGTTGTGCATCACTCATATCATGATTCTGTTGACTTATTATATTGGTGTTAGGAGACATGGTAAAATGGGATAGCAATATGAGATGTGTGGAGAAGTATAGATCAAATATGAATATGGGTGAATCTTATTGCAAATCTGAATGGATACCCTCATCCTAGTGTTTACATGTGTACAAAAAGCATCACCTTAGATAGGCTTTCTTGGTGTTGGAAGAGTATGTGTATATATTATTATCATTAAAGGAGGGGGAGGGAGAGGTGTTGATAGAATAAATGATTCATATTACATCAAACAAGAGTTGAAGTATGCTATATACACATAAGATAACTGAAAATGTGAAATAAAATGGGTGGGTTAAGATTATGCACACAATTTGTGTATCAAACCAAGGTTATAATATAGTATATAATATAAGTATATTCATACAATATATATGATAATATGACAAACGTGTGTGTAAGATTATGTAAGTACAATTTGTGCATCTAACAAGGGTTGTAGTATATATAGACAATATAGATGATGATATATAAGAAATGGGTGTGTGATATAATGTTGACATAATTTATGTGTCAAACTAGGGTAGTAGGTAGTGTATACACACTATATATAATGCCATGAGAATAAATGGGTATTTGGGATTATCCAAGCACAATTGCACAAGGATATGTGGGTGCAAACCAACATAGACAAGTTTTGAGATGATCAAATGGGAGGATATAGTTGAGAGCTTATATTGACACAATTTTTAGATCATCATAATAAATTAAATAGAAATGTAAGTAGAAAGAAACTATAAAGGTATGAAATAGAAGGGATTGTAGTACTTGGTAAAAATACTGGGTATTTAGTATATTACACATATCATCATTTAAGATCAAATGGGTGGGTGGGATTATACACATAGTGAACAAAAAAGGAGGAAATTGAACATACCAGGGAGGTCCCAAGGCTCACACTTGTTAAATTCCACTTCAGCAATGGCCCTTCCTATGAAATTTATATCCAAAAAATTTCTCATGAGATAATGTGTAATGATCTCTTCATTAGTAGGATGGGACCTGAATCTAGGAGACAGTTGTGCATTGCCCTTATCATGATTGTAACCATTGTTAAGACCCTTTTTTGTTGAATTATCTTCCCAATCTTCTCACAAAAACACAAGAAAATAAATGGATCATTTTAATAGTCCTTCACTATATAGGCCAAGGAAAACCAACCCAACTCAATTTGAGAGATGCCCACTTAGCCTTTGCAAAATTTGATATGTGGGTTGTTGTGTTGACTTATTATATGGGTGTAAAGGACTAGAGGTGGGAAAATGGGATGATATGGGATGTATAGAGAGATAGAGATCAAGGATGAATACAAATGAATCATATTGCTAGTTTGAAATTGATTCCATCAGCCTAGTGTATACACATGTAAGAAAAGCATCACCATAACAGACTTTCTTGGTGTCAAAAGAGTGTGTATATATTCCTAACCATGTTGAAAAAATCCCAACTTTTTCTCACTAAATCCCACCTAGCTTTATAAATCAAAACCCCAAAAACTAGAATTTAAAAAAAACCATAATCAAGGTCAATGAATATACTAAATGAATACATGAACTCCATGGAAATGAGTGTGTTGTATAGTTGGGCCAAAGCATTGTGTTTACATTACAACTTAGTGTTGATAGCTAGAAAGTCATCCCAAAAAGATGGATGCCACAACTTCTGTTGCTCAAATGCAACAAGGGTTACAGTGTTCTTAGGGCATAATTAATGGTGTTTTTGCACATAATTTTTGTGATCTTCCAAGAAATTTATTTTAAAATAAAATCTAGTTTTAAGCTAGGAAATTTAATTTTCAAGTCACAAAAATTACATTTCAAATAATTTCATTTTCAAATCACATAACTTGGATTTCAAATAATTTCATTTTCAAATCACATAAATCAAGTTTCAACCGATTTCATTTTCAAATCACATAAACTTAAAGAAGTATGTGTCCTTATCCATGTAGTGTTGATGATATGTGGGTGTGTAACATTGAGTGACTCATACCAGAATTTGGTGCTCAAACCTCATCACACTAGAATTGTACCTTTTACATGCACTTGGTTGACTATGAAAATGATTTGGTGTTTTGTCTTTTTTTTTGTATTGCCTATGATCATCAACATCTTAATAGTCTCAAAATAGGTAATCAAAATTATAATGATGTTAAGGGAATTTTTTTTTAAAACCCTCAATTTCATAAAATGTGTCCTCGATGTTGAAAATAAGCATAAGAACTTATGGCCAAATGTAGTAGAGATTATATGGTTATATAGCTAACACAAAGATCTACAATATCATGTAACCTAACTTTATCAATATTCAACCATGATGAAGCCTGATGGAGAGCACACACAAAAAATTAAACATTTTTGGTATGCTTGTTGGAAAACATGTCTAGACCTATTTGAAACCACCAAACCTTTGGGTTAGATCTTTGAGGAAAATCCAAGCCTTGGGCTTGTTGAATTATAATGCATTACAAAGTGTGAGCGCATTATCAATATGTAGTGTACTAAATAGTGCATACACGTTATAGGGTGCACACACTATAGTGCGTGTGTCCTATGGGAAACTAAAGAAAAGCTATATAACTATTTTAATTATGGCACATTGATATCAACTTTAACATTGGGATCATATACACAGAATGCCACATTTAAGTTTCCTTTCTTATACTTAAGTTGCATTTTATGTATATCCTTCTAGGATGTTTACAAGTAGTTTCAACTTCATAAGAGTTAAGATAAAGATTTTGGATTTTGAGGGTTTTAAAAAAATTAGACTTATCTAGATTTTAGGAATCAATACATTATATTTGACATACTTTGTGTGTGTGTGTGTGTGTGTGTGCGCGCGCGCGTGTGCGTGTGTGTGTGTGTGTGCATGCACATGCATGTTCCTCTCACTCTCCCTCCCTTCCTACCTACCTTAGAAAACTTTATTCTATATCTTATGGTTCATAAAGGGTCCAAATGGGTCATAAGGTATCTTAGGCTATCCTTACCATAATGTATTGTAAGGGATCTTGCATGTTCCTAGAACACATTAGTGTATCTTATGACCCCTTAAGAACAATGTATGGTAAGAGTTATTTAAGTGTACTAGGAAAAATTAATGTGTCATGGGACCTCATATGACCCCATACCATGTATTTGTGAGAAAGGATAGGATTGTCGTTACACCAAAAGATTGACCTATTAATGCTTGATACAACCAATAGTCTTATAGAACCATAGGAGGCAGTTAAGCCATATCACAAATCCTGTGAGGGATGTTGTCCCATTTTCAACAATCCCCCTCCTAGCATCACTTGTCGTGGCTAGTAGGATTTGAACCTATGACCAAGCTCTGATACCAATTGTTATAAAGGATAGGGTTTTTGCACCCAAAGATTGACCTATTAATGTCTGATACAACCAATAGTCTTATAGAAGCACAGGAGGTGGTTAAGCCTTGTCATGAATCCTACATGGGATGTTGGCCCACTACCAATAGTATTAATGTATTGTAAGGGATTGTAAGTGGTCTAAAGGGGTCTTACAACATAATCATGTGTCTTAGAACCCCTTTAGACCCCTTAAAACATCTTAGGCTCCACTTCCATACATTACCGTGTAGTAAAGGGTCCTAATAGTTATAAGGGATCCTAGGACTCCTTTAATCCATAATAACCCTAGAATTTAAAGAAAGTGGTGCTAACAGGTCATAAGGTGTCTTAGGACATTATTTTTTTCTAGATCCTCTGATGACACTATAAGACCCCTTACCATATATTAGTACATGGTAAGTGGTCCTAGGGGTTTTAAGGAGTCCAAAATACATTAATAATTCTTACAACCCCTTAAGACCCTTTACGACCCATCAAGACCACTTACCATATATTAGTGTATGATATATAATTGGAAGGGGTTAAAAGGGGTCTTTAAACACATAATGTATTATAGGACCTTTAAATACCCCTTAGGACCCCTTACCATCCACTAATGTATGATAAGCATTCTTAATGGGTTATAAGGGGTCTTAAGGCATCATGGGATACATTAATGTGTTCAAGGACCCCTTATTACTCCTTAATAGATACATAAGTGTATGGTAATAGGTCCTAGGGTTCCTTGTAACCTCTTTGGACCATTTGGGAGCCATAAGATGTATAATAAGGGGTCCTAAGGGGTTAGTAGGTATCTTAGGACACAATAATGTATTCTAGGACCCCTTATAGCCCATTTGGACCCATTACCATATACTAGCACACATACATGTATCATCATATGTCATGCACCCTTTAATTTTTTATAAGCGGTATTAATGGGTTCTAATGTGTCGTACTTGGTCATAATGTGCCCTAAGTGGTTACAATGGGCCATGATAGGTCATAGGCCCACTTAGGGTGCATTATAGCCCCTTATGATACATTAGAATCACTTGCATCCTATTAATGTGTCCTATAGTGATTATTATGTTATAAGGGGTTCTAGGACCATTTACGGCCTATTAGGACTCCTTATGATAAATTAGGACCATTAAAGTCAAATAAGACACATTAGGACTCATTATAACCACTTAGGACCCGTTACAACCCCTTATGACAAATTAGTGTGTCTTGTGATGGTTAATGCAATTGATTCTTATGTGTCTGAATGACACCTAATGGGTCCTAAGTGGTCCTAATGAGACATAAGGTATCATACATTACTTAAATAACCTTAGATCCCCTTAAGACACATTAGGACATATTATAGCCCATTAGTGTGTAGTAAGCCCCTTGAGGTGGTCTAAGGGTTATTAATGGTTTCTAATATGTTCAAATTAGTCCTAATCCATTTGAACAGATCCTACTGGGCCATCAAACCACTTAGGACCAATTATGACAACTTATGAGACATTATGACCTTTTAGGACACCTTAGTGTGTTAAAAAATGGTTAATGTGTTGGAAGGGGTTGTAATGGGTTCTATTATGTCATAATGGGGCCTAATGTGTGCTAGTGAGACCTAATGGGCCCTAGTGTGTCCTAATGGGATTTAATGTTTCCTAATGGGTCCCTAACGTGCCCTAATGATCGCCTACAACACATTAGGACATATGAGACCCCAAAAGTGTGTCACACAATGTTTAATATGCTCTAAGGGGTCCCAATGGATCACAATGGGTCCTAGGAGGTTGTAATGAGTCTTAATCATGCCTAGAACCACTTGAGACCCACTAAAGCCCCTTATGAAAAATTAGGGTTGATTAGCACACATTAGAACCCTAAAGTGCATCATATGATGATTAAAGTGTTATAAGGTGTCCTAATGTGTGTCAATGGGTATGAGTGAGTTTCAAGGGGTCACAATGGGTCCTAAGGTTCTTATGACCACTTAGGATTTATTAAACCCCCTTAGGAAGTATTAGAATATAATAGGACACATTAAAAAACATTAGTTTCTTACAATGGCTGATGTGTTGTGTCAACTTAAACCTCCCTCTCTCTCTCTCTCTCAACATGGTTAAACATACATGTCAATTACCAAAATAATAATAGAATATAATAAAAAAAACAAATAATGATCCTTACCCAATCTTGCACAAGTGAAGGCTTCATATTACAATCAATAGTCCACTAGGGATCATTTTTGCAATATTGTGACAATTCCTAAAATTTAGGAAGTCTGAAATTTCTTAGAAAACCTTACAATCTAGATTCTTTATCTTATTTCCTATGAAGTTGAAACAACTCTAAAACATCCTAAAATTATATACATAAAATGTAATTATGTTATATGTATGATTCTAGTGTTGAAGTTTGTCTAGTAGGAGGGCCTGTTGGACTTCACTTACAAATTTAGAAGAGACTTTTACATCTAAATACATTTATTTATGAAAGTTGCATAGTGTGTACACACTATAGCACTAGCACACTATATTTTGAAGTTCTTGAGACCATGGCTCAAGCTATCCAACCCATAGTGTGATCACCCTATATTGCATTCACATTATTAGGTGATCATTCTATGTCTTGGATAGGGAAAAAAATAAAGTGGCATCTTTTCAGTACTATATCTTTGTGCACTTACTCAGATGGGGTTTCACTATGAATCCCATAAGTGTGTGGCTACATGCAAGGATTTCTATAGACAATAGCATCCTTCAAAATCTTAAAGTCAATGGAAATCTTCTATCTCTTAATATACTATGTGTTTCATATAGAAATAATTATTGAGTTACTATCAAAATAGTTGCAATATTAGACATACCTATTAACACATAATATTGTATCATTTACCCCCTAGAATTTATATATTGATGTAACCAAATCATATCCTATATTTTTATCTCTAGATCAACCCTAACCATTAGATACATGTTGAGATTTGGGTTCCTAAATCCACTAGGTTTGGCATGCTTGCTTGTATATTTTGATCCTCACTCTATTACCCCCTTCACATCATGTGAATTTTTCCATATCTAGCATATGAGGATGTCATTAATGCATGCACACTTAATAAATATGGAGATTTCATACTTTTTTGGCTATTGAATGGTTAGGTTATCATCCTTATACTATAGATACAAATCCTTATAAATACAACATAATGACAATTTAACTTGTCAAAGCATATAAGCTATCCTAGAGTGCACTTTCCTCAATAAGTTAACCTATTGTCATTGTTCATATTGTACCTCATGAATATAGTTCTTTTAGAAATATAATATCACTTTATCTCTAAGATGTGTATCACATGAATTCATTTTTTAAATTTCTCTTATCTCATTGTAAATCTCTCTTACCCTAAATCCTAGGACTATAATAAGTTCAATAATTTCCAAAAAATTACTATTAGTAGATAAGGTCAATATTTATATCTTTTATATTAATCCTACTATATGTGTAATCACCCAAAAATGGTCATGTAGACTATGAGCCCCATTTCTAGCATTTTTTCTTAATTTATCCATTGCTTATTCTTGATCAAATCATCACTTTTATATTTATTTGATTATAACCTATGGTTTGACCACCTTATCCTAAGTTTTTAATTTAATTGAAAGAAATTTCTTCCTTTTAATTAAATAAAATCTCACTTATGTTAAGTGTACATATAAAAAGCATTATTTTAATTTTTAACATAAAAGAAAATGTATTTTTATCTCACATGAGGGCACACTTTTCTATGTGAGAGGAATCTTTATTTTTAAAATAATCTTTAATTCTCCTCCACACATTTTTTTTCGCTTAAACACCATCGTTGATCTTGTTTAGGTGAGATTATTTTGCACATAGATCACTCAAGACTCATTGTGCACCCTTGATTTTGCCTCTTAATCTCTACCGCCAATTTCTCTTTAAAAGGAGACTCTCTCCTCACTTTCTCATATCTTACACTCTAATGCTATTGTTATGTTGTAAGTTTTCTTCGTGATTTAGAAGCATTTGGAGCACCTGGATCATTCTTACATTCTATGCTTAGTCTATTTTCTTGCATTATGACATATTTGCATTAGCTTAGTTTCCTTTATACTCTAGCTTAGATCACATAGCCTAACTAGGGGCTTTGTAACTCTTCATATTTGTTAGTTTACTCTTTAATTTCATTTAGAATAGGTTGCATTTGCATTGCACTTCATTGATTCTTGGATATTGACATTCTTGCCTCTACTCTTTGAATCTTCCATTCTATGGGGCACCTTGCAAGGGTTGCTTAATATAGATTTATTTGAGAGCCACAATCTCATAGATCTTTCACATCATAGATTGGAAGTTATAATCTACTTCTTGAGACTCCCTCTTCCATGGGTTCTCTCAAGTGTAATGGTTTATAGAAATGTATCCTATTTTATGCACACATTTTTGGTGCCCACTATAGTGTTAGACATCATTGTTTAGCTCTACTTTTCTCTTTTTCATCGATTTTCTAATTTTTTGGATTCTTACTTTTCAGCTATAAATATTTTATGATACGTTATCTATGATCATATGATACTTTCTATGAAGGGATACGATATAGGCTCATTTTTTCATCATATTGGCATTTTGTGTTTCATTGTATTGTTGTTTGAGAAATGTCATATTGTTTTGGTATAGAGTATCATTTAGGGATTAAGTATTGCCTTGACGTACTGAAAGGAAGTATAGCTCAAAACTAAGTCAGCCAATAGTATCATTATACCTATTTCATTTGTTTGATTCAACTTTCAGATTTCATTTTGTAATTCTTAGATTTCATATATCATTTTATTATCTTTCTAACATGTCCTAACCGTTGTTTTGCAAGGTTTGTTTTTAGATTTCATTGACAATTTTGATTCCCTTATTCTTTTTTTTGTAGGGGTCTATATTGCTTACTTGCATTGCTAAGGGGAAAAAATGCAAAAATAGCTAATAACATTGTTGTAGGGCTATTGAAGCAAAATCAATAAATAAATAAATAAAATTTATGTGTCTTCATTTCATTTTAAGTGCACCATATAATAGATGTTTCATTTTCATATGCACATAAAACCCATTAATGAGGTTTCATTGTTGATAGGAGAGTATGTTTTTCACCATCTTGGTGAATTAGAAATCTTGACTCATTATTGGTTTAATAAGGTGGGTGGTATATTCCATTCTTTGGTGGTCTTGATTAACTTGCTTGGCATGTTTAGGGGAAGTATTTGAGAATACAAGAGTATGCTCTTCACCTTACTTGACGAATAATAAATCTTGACCTCCTTGCTGTCGGTCAATTTTTTCCAATCTCACTAATGAGATTTTACCTTTAGAGGTCTTGCTATTGGTGGAAAGATACCAATAGGAATGACCCCAAGTGGGAACAAGAAAAACTCAGTTAATTTGGCCCACTAAGAAAAACCTCTTAACAAAGGTGAAAGCTTTGGGGAGCATAATGCTTGACTTCACTTGGTGAGATTACTTGTGGGATTGGGACCATGAGGAAATAGCTAGGTGGGTATGCTTAAAGTACTCTTATGATTGCAAGGTCTTCTTCTCATATTGGATACATGAGGAGTGTTATTAATGGAACCCTTACTAGACACCTTAGGATTTAGAGGCCCCCTTATTTTTCCACTCAATATCTTGGTACAAGGATCGATCCTAGTGGACTACCCAGATCACCCCAAGATTTGACTCACAATATGTGTTCCTTTAGATGTGGGTAACCCATTTATGACAAAGCCAATATCTATTATGGCCAACAACATTGTGTGAGGTGAGGGGGAATCAAGTTGTGGCCCAAGGTATTGAGTAATGAGTTGTGTCCTTTACGTAGATATTATTTTAATGTATCTTTGAATGTGCTAGACTTGTAGAAATATTTTGAACATACACAAATGGTAGTATTCATAGGAATTTTTACTTTCAAAACCTTCCAAGTGTTTGTATTGGCAAGGTTTCTTTGTCCCTTGTCCAATTTCTTGAAGGCAAGTTTTTGCATCATAATTGCTTTCAAAATGGCTACCTTGCTGTCAAAAACTAAAACAAACTCTGCTATCACAATCAAATTACACAAATTGGTCAAAAAAATCAATCAAACATCAATATTTTAGGCACAAAAGTCATGAAAACTATTTTTGTTGGTCAAGTATAGTACTGCTACTATGAGAAGTATCATACTATACTTATGGTCTATACATATTATTGTACTTCCTATAAAAAATTGTTGTATTGCTATATGCACTTCTATCATGTTGTCATTCAAAAACTATTGTACTAGCTAAAAGTGTCGAATCACTTTTTGGAAATTATCGTACAAAATTCCTTTTTGTCCTTCTATCATTCTTCTTCCTAGATTTTATCGTCTGGTCTTTTTTGCTTGTCTAATTTGACCTTTATTGCACTCTTGGTTGATTTAGGGATATATGTACTTGATTATGTTATATCCCTAGTATGAAATCTATATGTTTGGCTATGTTCTAGGCTGAAAATGATCACCTTGGCTCCTTGATACACACTTGACTTGAAGGATTGTTCATTTATCATTTCTTCTTATTCTATCTACTTGGTTATGTGGCTTCTTTCCTAGCTCTTTGAATCATTTTTTTGGTGTCATAAGCTGCTTGGACACTTTCCTTTACAATTAAATCTCATTTCTACCTCTCTTGGACAAGTGAAAATCTTGATTTTTTAAGTTTGTACTCAAAGTATTTTTGTGCTATCTTACTAGGCTAAAAAAATCTATTACATGTCGACTACAACTAGGCTCCAACTTGGTCAAGGAAGTCATTCTTCTTTTAATTTTGAACAATTACCTCTTCCAACTAGGTGTCCATGTAAGAAACATTTTGAGGATGAACCTATCTTTGAAAAAGTAGATGAAGACCAACCTACTACTTGGTATGATCCTCTTAGTCATGTTGATAGTTTCTTTGATACTCCACATGATACCTCTAGGGCTGAATATGATGTGTCTTTCATGATGAATCAAGAAGAGAGAAATTGATTCTTAGATAGGTTCTTTTCACTTAGGCATGAACAAATAGAAAGAGAGAAGAAATCCTACCAAGATGAACAAGTAAGACTAGAACAAGAGAGACTTGAACAAGAAAGATGTGTGGCCACTAGGATGAATAATGATCACAACGCTAATGCTCATGGTTTTGGAAATCATCACACTAATACCTTTGGAGACCAAAATATTAATGCCACTTATAGAAATTTCTTTGCAACCAATGACAACAACACCCCTCCTAGACTCCAAGGTCTCATCTTGAGGGAAACATGTCTCCACCTAGACATTCCCACCATGGATAATCTTGATAACATGGGAGTGAGGTAGATAATGAGATTACTAGTGATGACCTCATAAGATTCCAACAAGATGATTACCTTAAAATACTTATTCTTACAACTTTAGAGAAAAATGGGGATCAATATTTCACATAAATGATTTATATGGATGAAAGTTACCCCATCACTTTGAAGGTTAAAGGATGATTCAAAAAATAGAACCTATTGAACAGGGTAATCTTTAAGAAATCCCCCTCCAGAAAAAGATATAAAATATTGGTGAATCTTTCATTATTTAAAAAAAATTAAAAAATGTATTCATGAATCTTTCAATTTTTTAATTTAAAATATTATTTATATTTAATTACTATAGAATATTACAAATGAAAATTAAATATTTTTTAACTCATGGAATATTATGAGGATCATTACATTATATTTTAAATCAATAGTGAAAACTAAATATTGGTGATATATCCCTAAAGTAACTTATAATTATGATAATTATTGATGAATAAATTTTAACTTCTCCAATAATATGTAATATTTAGGTGAATCAAATCTAATCGTATATTGAATATTATGGTGAATCTTTGAATATAATTTTAAAAAAAATATTGAGCAATTTTAAATACTTTAGAGTTAAAAATTAAAAAAAATGGTGATTTAGGTTGTGTCAAATCTTAAATTATTAGCCAAATTACAAGCCAAAAAATTCAAAAATTAGCCAATTAATGAAAATTAGCCACTAAAAAATACCTTGCTACTAAAAATAAGATCTTGAGGAAGAAAGTTCAAGACTTACAAAATAAATTTGCATGCATGAAAATGGAAATGGAAAAGCCCAAGTCTTCATTAATTGAATCTATATTTTTCCTTTCTTTTGACAAGATTCTCTACATGATGCATTTTCCAAGAGATGTGAAGATCCCTAAATATGGTAAATACGATGGAAATGGGGATCCAAGTGATCATGTTAGGAAATTATATGCACTTAGTATGGATTTCATACATGAGGACACATATCTTATGAGACTCTTCCCAAGAAGCTTGAATGGGCAAGCCATGGAGTGGTTCACAAAGATCACCCCTCCTCTTAAATCCTTTGATGAGCTTGTGCAAAGGTTTATACAGCATTACTCTTACAACATATAACATCTCATTACTATGCTAGATTCACACAACATCAAACAAAAACAAGGAGAACATGTTTTCACTTACTTGCAAAGATACAGAAAGTTGCATGCTAGATATCCTCGACAAATTCCCAAAAATGAGAATATCAAAATCTTTGTTAGCACTCCTGCACATGAGATACATTATAATCTTAGAAAATTAGTGTTTCTTACTTTTAATGACATGATTGAGAGTGTGTATCAAATAAAGGATGTTTCCAGTAAGAAGGGGAAGATAGTCTTGAACAAGGATAAAACTAATGGCAATGGAAATGGTAAAGGTAGGGGTAAACCTTGGAAAAAAAATAAGCATATTTTTAATGATGGGGTAGCTGATGTTTCTAAAAACCAAAGAGCCCATCTTCAACTTGGCTAATGTTATTATAGCTACCAAATAACAAGAGGATACAAAGACTAATGATTCCAATAATCCTATGTTTACATGCTTGTCTAAACCTAAACATCATATCACTCCTTTGGTTGATTTGTATGAGGTGATCCTAAAAACATTTCTTTCTCATTAGATTATTATGTTGCCATATAATTTAAGACCTTATGACCCCGTTGTTAAGCTTGCTTGGTGAAGAGATGATCACTATTGCAAGCAATTATCATAGGAACAAAGGTTATATTGATAACTATCTCAAGCTTAAGGATCTTATACAAGATATCATTGAGGAAGAAAATAATGGTATCGATAGGCTAGCTAAAAAGTTTGATCATAAGGATTTCATGGATCCCCTCCCTAAGTATGAATAAGGGGAGACATTAAATGCAAACAAGAAAAATCATGATGCTAAGATCAACAATACCTACACCAATGATGACAATGTTATTCACATGCTTGAATGCATTGATGAGAGAATTTACATGATGAGACTCAAGTATGATGAGGAGCCTAACTATGACATGGATGATGAAAGTGTTACTAGCTAGGGTTGTTGTTGCACCAAAAGATCAACCTATTAATGCTCAATACAACCACTAGACTTATAGAACATAAGAGGTGGTTAAGCCATGTCACAAATCTTGAAGGGGAATGTTGGTAGTTAGTCCAACAATCCCCCCCTTAGCGTTACCTAAGGAGATTAAAACCTATGACCAAGCTTTGATACAACTTGTTACTAGCTAGGGTTGTTTTTGCACCAAAAGATCGGCCTATTAATGCTCGATACAACCACTAGACTTATAGAACATAGGAGGCAGTTAAGCCACGTCATGAATCTCAAACGGGAATGTTGGCAATTAGTCCAATAGAAAGACCTAAGGTTATCTTGAGGGTTGTTGGTCCCACATCTTCCTCTCATGGTAAAAGATTAAATTTCATTATTAAGAATCAACCCAAGCTTGTCCTTAAAGTTGCAAATTACCTCCAAAAAAGCTCATGCTAAGCAAGTGGGTCTTCCTCTTCTAAATAAACATCAACTAGTGCCCAGTCCACTTATGACCTTGTAGATCAATTGTAATGTACTTCCATGTAGATTTCCATCTTTGAGCTACTAGAGTTATCTCCTTTGCGTAAGAAGATTTAGAAAAAGTGCTACATATAACTAGTGTCCCTACTGACATTGATGTGAATAAGCTACAAGCTATTGTCAACCACTTTTCCACTCTACATTACCTAAAATTTTCCAAATAAGATGAAAAATGATTAGTCATGCACATAACCTTGCACTCCATATCAAAGTTCAAATCTATCATACTTGAGTCAGGCGTGTGTTAATAGATAATGGCATGGGGTTAAATATGATTTTCTTCAATTTTGTATAATAGTTGGGCCTCTCTAAATTTTTATTGATCGTAGATAAAAGATACTATCAAGGCTTATGATGAAATTGAGCACTCTTCTAAAGGTATAATTATTCTACCCATTTGAGTTGGACTGATTGAGAAGGATGTGGTATCCCAATTTCTTGACATCCCGCTTGCATATAACATTTTTCTAGGAAGGCTTTGGATACATGACATACAAGTCATCCCATCTACTTATCACCAATGTATCAAATTATTTTTCAATGGTATGGAGGTTTCTATTCCTAGGGATAATACTATGTTAATCAAAATGCTTACTATTGTTGAATCCTTGGTTCCAAATAATAGATTTGCTAATGAGGCTAGAAACATGCTTGTTGATTATGAGAAGAATCTTAAGATGGTGAACATTGGTATGGGGCAATATACTCTTGACTCCCTTTTTGTGCTTACAATTTCCCCTTGTTCATATGAAAAACCATATGAAAACATGAAACCTTAATCTTTAGCTATGACTATTTATGAAACTTTTGTCCAATCCCCAGTTCCCCTAGAAGATGAAAATGAAGATCAAGCTATTATGGATTGGATTTATAGGGGAAAAGAGACATATGATGAAGTCATGCTCAAAACTCCCATTTCTCCTAATATATATGGAAAAGGCTATGAATTTCTTATAAATATTGGTTATTTAGTTTATGGACCTTTGTTTAATAGTAAATATGCTCTTACTGAACCCATGAGTCACCAAGGGATGCAAAAGAAAAGAAACTACTAGTTTGGGCTATGTTGTTAATGACAATCTACCTATCTATGATGAAGAATCATCCACTGCTAGTGACTTAGAAGCATAAATTCAACCTATTGCTACCACTACTCTTGAAGATGAGGATTTTGTGCTTTCTACCTCCATTATTTGGGGTGAAGATGAAATAAACAATTATTATAGTGTTGAGGCTTCCACTTCTGGACATATAGAATTTGATGAGTCAAATGTCGAGGATCTTAATGGAGATAAAATCAAAAGGAACATTTCTCATCTTAGAGAACATGATCAAAGAATTAACTCTAATGAATATGAACATGCTTCTTTTTCAGTTGCATCTCATGAGTTAGGAGTAGATTTTATACATGTCTATGCGACCCGAACCAATGCAGTTAATAAGTCATTTTTAGGGTTTGATGAGTTGGGTTCTCAACTTACTTTAGTAGACTACATTGATTCTCCTAGGGCTTGCCCCAATTTGGGTACCTTTAAAGAATTTCTTATAGATTCTAACTCTCTTTTCACTGAAGAGGATTCCCTTCACATTAATAACCTAGAATCCTCCATCTCACTTTCACGTATGCACAGTGGTCTCATTGATTGGTCTATACAAAGTCAACCATCTAAATTACTGTCCTTTCAAAATAATTATAAGATCACCTACTACCTTAACACCATTGAGCCTGTAGTCTCTTTCACTAGAAAACTAGCTATTAACATGAAAAAAATGGATATCAAGTACATTAGTCACAAAATAAAAATGAAAAATGAAAAGGAGGTGCTCTAATGGAGAAAACCACTTTGTGGTAGTGTTAGAGCCTAAAAGTAGTAAAAATAAATATGTATCTAAGGGTGAAATCCTCTTTGAGTCACCTAGGGATGAGGTACTTGGTAGTTTGCCTAGCTATTTTCAAGATAGATAATCAATCTTGATTGAGCCTACACAACCTATCAATCTTGGCATAGAAGAATCTCAAAAAATTATACACCTAACACAATCTTTGTCAGTTGAAGAAAAGGAACAGTTCACTCAATTTTTTCATGAGAATAAGATCAAATTCACTTGGACATATGCAAACATGTCTGGTCTTGATAATAAAATTATCATGCACCATATTTCTATAGCTCCTAGTCTCAAACCTATTAAGCAAAAGTTGAGAAAAATGCATTTGTATGTTTCCTTCTCGGTGAAAGATGACTTAGAAAAACTTCTAAGCACCCAATTCATAAGAGCTATAGACTACACATAATGGATCTCACATATTGTACCTGTTTGAAAGCATGACAAATCCATTCAAGTGTTCAGTGATTTATGAGACCTAATAAAGTTTTCCTTAAGGATGAATTTCCACTCCCTAATATTGACATGATAGTGGACATGACTATGGGCTATGAGATGTACTCCTTAATAGATGGGTTCTCAGGATATAACCAAATAAAGATATTTCCTAAAGACCAAGAAAATACCACTTTCACTTGTGCATGGAGTACCTTTTTTTGGAATATCATGTTGTTTGGGATTTAAAATGTTGTGCTACATATTAAAGGTCTATGACAATAATTTTCCATGACATGATGCATAAAAGCATGGAGGATTATGTAGATGACACATTGGCTAAGTCTAAGAAAATAAAGACTCACCTAGATGACTTGAGCTTGATATTGGGTTGTATGGAACAATTTCATCTTAGGCCCAATCATAAGAAATGTGCTTTTGGTGTCACTTTGGTAAACTACTAGGCTATATCATATCAACTAAGGGCATTGAGGTTGATCTAAAAAAGGTACAAGCAATTATAGAAATACTAACTCCTTGTAATATTTTTCAACTAAGAAGTCTTTAAGGGAATCTTCAATCTATAAAGGAGTTTATTTCTCAACTAGTTGATAGATCACAACCCTTCAATGAGAACTTGCATAAGGGCTCTACATGTGTTTGGAATGAAGAATGTCATAGGAGCCTTAATTAGATTAAGGAATATTTTGCCAAGCCTCTTATTCTCATGTCTCCTATTTTGGGAAAGCCTTTAATTTTGTACATCTCAGTTGCAACTACTTCCCTAGGGGAATTACTAGCATAGCATGATGAAAATGGAAAGAAGCGAGCTATCTATTATATTAGTATAAATATAGTTTCTTATGAGGTTAGTTATAATAACACTAAGAAATCTTTTCTCATTGTGGTGTTTGCATCCCAAAATATTTAACACTATATGCTAGCTCATACTATACACTTGGTTACCAAAATTGATCCTCTTAAATACCTCATAAGTAAGGATACACTCACTGGTTGACTTGCTAAATGGATGATGATTCTTTTTGAATTTGACATTTAGTATGTTGAACATAAAGCCTTAAAATGACAAGCTATTACAAATCAACTTATTTATTTTCTGCTTCAAGATTATGCTCCTATGCAAATAGATTTTCTAGATTCATCTATCATGTATGTCATTAAAAAGACTTGGAAGATGTTTTTTGATAGATCACATATTCAGAATGGTGGTTTTTTTGGTATTTTGTTCATTACTCCTCATGACTATACTATTCCTAAGTCCTACACACTATTTTTTCCTTGCATGAATAACATAGAAAAATATGAGGCTCTCACAAATGGGATCAAATTGGCTATTGAATGAAGAATTATTGAGCTACACATCAATGGAAATTCCCAACTTTTCATAAAGAAAATCAATAATGACTATCAAATTAAGGATGACAAGTTGATTACCTATGAGAAGTTGATCAATGCTTTGAGGAGCTATTTCATGTTTGTTTCTTTCCAAAAAAATCCTCAAGCTAAATTTAAGGTTGATGACGCTATGGTTACCTTGGCATCTACTCTAAAATTGCAAGAACATGAGTCTTGGTTTGAATTCCTAGTGTAAGAGCTATGTTACCCTACCTTCAATTCCCCTAATAATTTAGTCATTTGTTTAGTCATTGGTCATGACTCTTCTAGCTAGGCCACTATCTATTCTTATCTACATGATCAAATCATTCCCGATAATCTAACTCACAATGAAAAATGCCAGCTCATTTACAATGCCTCTCACTATACCCTAATTCATATTGCTAGACACAAATTGATTCCCTGTATCATACACTAGCCTTTTTAGTAGTGGGCTTTTGACTTGTTTGGAAAGATACATCCTAGTTCTTTGAGTGGACATGCATTTATCATTATAACTATTGAATACTTCACTAAATAAATTTAAGATGTCCCTCTCTTCACTACTACAAGAAAACATGTTTCTCTTTGTTGGAAATGTAAGAGGAGTAAATGGGCAGGGTGGGGGGTGCGGTGAATTAGTTACCACAAAAACAATTCCAAGTCCCTTAGCTGTCAATACAAACTTCTCACTTAGTAACCAAATCCTTGCTCTGCTCAATTAGAACTAAATATATATTGTAACTTGGTTAAAAAAATAGTCTAAAGATATTAATGTGTATTCTCCTTTAGTGACATAGAAACATAAAGAATCAAGCAAATAACATGAACACATGATACACCAATATTTAGTGTGGAAATCCTATTTGGGAAAACCACCAATGCAACTAGTTACAACTTTTCACTTTTATGAAGTGAGTCATGTTAGGAGCCAACCCTATTAAAGGTTACAAAACACATGGTTAAGTGTGACCCTATTAGAGGATTTCAATCATCTTGTTAGGAGTGGCCTTGTTAGAGGTCTTTAGACACTTCAATCTAGAAATGCCACCTTGTTAGTGGATTTACAAAATGATTGTTAATCCAACTTTGTTAAGGGATTTCTTCACTGCTACAATTGTTAGAGAGTAATAATGACTGACCTAATTAATGAAGCAAGTGACTTTGAAAATTCAAATATCTATTCTGGTTTATCCTTCTAATCCTCCCTGATCAAAATATTGTTTGCAACTCCTTGGATGTTCTATCTTTAATTAGATATCCTTCGTATTTCACATCTTTCTTATTCTTTTTAATTTCTTATCTTTTCAATCCACAACATGACCTTTCATATATATGAAATCTAATGTCAATTTTACTTGAATACCCTTTCAAATAAATATATAACATCCACTTAGTCAACTTTTATTAACCATTTAATTAACAAAATTAATTTGATGTCAGACGACTAATATTGGACCGAACACTTGGTTAATACAAAACTTTCTTTGTTAACCAACATAACTTGGTTAACACTAACTCCCTTCATTGATTGACCTAACTTGGTTTACAATGAATTCCTTTGATTTAAACTAAAGTCTACTTGGTTGATACTAGAGTCTTCTATAGTTCCCAACTAAGCTTTTTTGACACTAGCTATGCTCGATTAGAATGTGGCATTTGTGTAACATCAATGACAATATATAATTAATTAATTGTTTCCAACAACTCCCTTCACCCTAAATCACATCATTTGTCGCTATGGAATTCCCTCCTCTACAATCATTGATAATGAAGGATGATTCAAGAATAAGGACCTTAGGCAACTCTATAAGAAATTTTAGATTAAACAATATTGGTCATCTATTTACTATCTCCAAGGAAATGATTAAGATGAATATTCTAATAAGATACTGCTCAAAATCCTACATATAACTATACATAAATCTAGAAGATATTGAGATTTACATATCAATGTTTCACTATGGGCTTATGGGACTAGCATACACATGCCTATTGACCTTTTGCTATAGTGGTGTGGGAGCACCCTAGAGTCTTGTTGAGATTCTAGTTCATTTTTGGCTTATAGCTAGTTCTAGCTAGCCACCAAGGTAATAAGGACCATGGATAGGGCCCTAAAAGAGGTGTGAGGTGTGTTTGTAGATAGGTGTTTTTAGAATTTTGGTTTGTGGTTTGTTTCAACAAACCTAATGCTAAATCCTAGAAAAGTCAATATAGTCAACATGGGTGAAAGGTTGATCAAAACTAAAAAATGGACTGCTAATGATACATTTGATGTCTCTAGGCATTTTTAAGACCATATGATTTGATTTGGGTCAAATTTTGCATGAGAGGATAGTAGAGATGTAAATTTGCAAAAAGATGTAAAGTTGCTCATGACAACTTTGCAATTTTGCAAAGTTGTCATGGCAATATTTTCCTAAAATCTAGGAATTAAATCTACATGAGCCCTAACCCTAGCCTTAGGGCTTGAACACAAGGCATTTTCATATTTAAGCTTGGATAAACCTTAACCCATCAGTTAGTTATCAGATTGTATGGTTGACATTGGGAAAATACACTAAATTTTGCTAACAGAGTGGTTTTTACCTTCATATAAACCTTCAATGGATTGAATGGATTAATGTGAGGTATTGAGAAGTTGATTCATGTTTTGTAACTAGGTATTGTGGAGTTAATTTGAATTTTTTTGATTTTTCTTTGTCATTTTGCAAATTCCTTAGTTTCTACTGGTTTGTTGTCTTGAACAATGCCAGTCATGCAAAAATAAGTCCTACTTGAATTCATGCGGTTGAAATTAAATGGCCACTTCGAATAAAGGAAATAAATTTTCCAATAGTTTAAATATGTTTTTTGGCATTCTTTTTTGCAAGGGAGCTATTTTTTCCATCAAACCCTAGGCGAGTGTAGAGGCATTCTGGCTAGGAGTTTGCATAGAACAATAGCAAGAAAGCTTGCAAGATTGATTTACTTGTGCTAATCAATGGTAGGAGAAACAAAGGGAATGTTTCCTTGGTAAATTAATACAAGGAGGGGATTAGTGGATTTGAATAGAGCATCTAAATGAAGCCAAGAACCTAGACTAGTTCACATGCCCTAAAAACCTAAGAAAATAGGGGTTTAGTGAAAGACCTATGTACAAACACTCTGGGAACTAAAACCTAGGAAATATTGGAGCCTAGGAAGTCTAGAGTAATAATTCCTAAATATATTGGGGGTTGGTTTGGATAAGTTGGTAGATATCCCACAAAAATTGAATTTGGGAGGCCTAAATGGGGGCAAAAAGGGTACAAGGCCCGTAACTAGCAAAATAAGATCTCGATGGAAAACCTAAGAAAGAATCCATCAGAATGGGTCAAAATGGGTTGAAACAAAAAAAATATAGAGGAAATACCTATTACTAGCTCAAAGAATATTTTGGGAAGGAAAATGGCTAATTGAGTCCATGAGGGCATAGTTGGAATCTGAGACATAATTGAGTGTTTGAAGTTGGTGGAGAGTTTTATAAGGAGTTAGGGATCCTACAAGTGATCTCTAAGTAGGATAGTGAGGAATACCCTAATAAGACAAAATAATAGGTCTTAGGAAGAACCAGAGAGCTTTGGAGAGTTAGGACTCCCCATCATATAGTCTATGGTTTTGAGTTTGTCCTACCATTAGGGGTTGAGATTCATTCCTTCTCCTTACAAGGGCTAATTATAGATGATGACTATATAGCTATGAGGGTACAAGAGCTTGAAATCCTAGATGAACACCACATGGATGATTTTGATTGCATGAGAGCATATCAATTAATAGATGTCTACTAGCTACAATAAGAAGGTTCATCCTAGGGAGTTTGAAGTTGGTGACCTTGTCCTTAGAGAGAGTGCAAAGAACAAAACCAAATAGAGAACAAAAGGGAAAGTTTGAACCTAATTGGTTGGGTCCTTACATCTTCACTGTTGCATTTAGATATGATGCTTATCAAATTTATACACTTGAGAGATAATAGTTCCCTGAATCCATCATTATACTACACGTGAAGAAGTTCTATGCTTAATGCTCTCAATTCTTAGAGCTTGTACATACTTTATGATCTTGAAAAAATCATATATGATGCTGAAAAATCCTAAAAATGAAAAATTGTCTTGAAAAAAAAGATCATCTTAGTGAAAACCTAGCAATATGTACTTTGATGTATCACCAAAAAAAGAAAATACCTCAAAAATACAAAAAATCATAAAAAGTCCTAGAAAAAAATTATGCCAAGTGGTGAAAACATAGAAATAGGTGCTACTTGAGACCCTTGCATCTATGTCTATCAGCATCTCATTTTGTGTTCTCAACCATTCATCTTATATTGCTTTACCTTATCTATCTTGGAATTGATCTCATCTATTTCTAGAGGGCACAAACTATTTAATCTCATTAGAGTCTCTTAGTTGCATTGGGGTATCTTCGGTAGCTGTCAATTTTTTTTTTTTCAACACTTCCCCTTGACATCGAGTATTTCTCAACACTTATCAGTTACTTTGTCCGTTCTAGCATGTTGCAATATTTCTCACTAGAAAACCTAGGTTCTAGGAAGATAGTCATGTGACTTACACACACTTAAACTATAAATTGTTTGAGATTTTTTCATTTATTTTTCTGTGTGTTGTCTTTAATGGTTCTTTGCTAAGTGTTCCTCCCCTAATAGTTTCTTGAGGCTTTCATGAACTAGAGGAATGGGGGAATGGGCATGATTTTCTTTGATTTATGTCTCTAGTTGTACTTTGTTAGATATTAGGTGTATTGATCATTTTTCTTGACCTACTTGACACTTAGGATCTACAATGTTATGTCCTTTCTTATTTTTAAAGTAATGCTTATGGCCATCTTGAAATTTTGTATCTTATTATCAGCATAATCTTGCTACATTAAATCTAGGGAATCTAACTATACTATCATCTTAATGTTTATGTCTTTGATGCATAGGTTAGGTTCCCACATTCCTATCCAATATAGTTGATACTCATATCCTTATAGTTATGCTAGTGATGACTGTATGATCTTGTGATGACTCTAATAAGGCTTGATGATAAAAACAAGGACCTACTTATATAATTGTTGCAATTGCATCTTTGCATACTAGCTTACATTTTAGGGTTTTATTTTAGCTTTGCTTTGCATTTTATGTGCTGAGAGAGTCTCCTTTATCTTTCATGGATATATCATTCAACCACATTCATGTTCTTGATTCTTCTCAATCATGTCTTCATCATCTTTTGATCTTGTCATCTCACCTCTTCTCTTCTTTTCCTATCTTCAAAATGGGTTATTCTTATCAAGAATATAAACCAAGTGAGCATAAGATGAGTATACATATCAACATCACATGAGAACATAAACAAAAGTGTTGAAACATAGAGTTACATTCATCGCATGGGCATAAAATCAAGACAAGTACACAATGCTAAAATCAAAATTCATAATCTCATATATGTGTGGTGAGATACCAAGTCCACATCTAACATGAGTACAAAATCTATACCAATGTCTCAAACTACATGAAAATTTTAGGACATAGAGCCCAATGCTACACCCTACGTCTGACTCCCTCCCTCATGAGTTAGATGTGGCAGAGGGGGAAATGTTTGAATCTTATCTAGTAGTTGTGTTGCTCCTTCTGATCTACCTTCTCTCTTTGAGTAATGAGACACCTGCCACTCAAAAGGTATAGTTATTATGTACACACTAAAGTAATATGTTTCTCTAGTCCCATGTCATTTTGCATCCTATAATGATCTACCTTGATCTTTGTGTAATATCCTCTCTCTCTCTCTCTCTCTCTCTCTCTCTCTCTCTCTCTCTCTCTCTCTCTCTCTCTCTCTCTCTCTCTCTCTCTCTCTCTCTCTCTCTCTCTCTCTCTCTCTCTCTCTCTCTCTCTCTTCTAATCCTATCTTTACATTGACTAGCTACTGATCTCTCACAACTATGGTAATCTGGTCATGCTAGAGCTCTTCCTCCAATTCCCTAATCTACTACTCATTATTGCCATCTAATCTAGCTTGTGTAGGCTACTCCTACCTCTATCTTCTATCTTTATCACTCTTTACTTGATCTTGTCTGATAAGCCTCTCCTCCTCATACTCCACTCTTTCTCTGCTCCTTGATCTAGTATGGGCATGACTACTAGATTCTCCTCTCAACCTATTGGGCCTATCTCATTGTCATCCTCCTCTCCTACCATCCCTACCATCTCCTCCATCATCATCATCATCCCCTCTCTACATTGTCCACCTATACTAGATATTAGGGACTATAAATCTAGGGAAGGGTTTCCTCCTCATCTAACTCACATAATTAGGATAAACCCCTAAATCTATCACTTTCAGGAGGTACTCCTATGCCACATGTCATAGCACCCTCAAGAGGTACCACATGTCATATAGGTACCCCATTTCCTCCTTATCTTGATACTAGGAATAAGTAGTGGTCTCTATGCTCACTCTTTGCCTCCACCCAAACTACCACCATACTTGGATGACAAAAAATTGCTCCATGATCCTTGGGTATCTAACCAACAGTAGCCTATTGTAAAACATGTATGCCACCTCATTTGGCACTTCTTCTTATCCCTCACATGCCATGTGTGGCCTCCACTCAAGAGGCTAGATCATCTAAAACCTATCTATAATACATAGTATCTCTATTGCATGGATGAACTATGATGCCTGAATATTTGTAGATATAAGGTCTATCTCACTCTCACAGTTTTACCTTGGGATGCACTATAGAAATTTCATCCCATACCCATATCTATGTTAGGATGGCCCCACAAGCTCAAATATTCCCTCCTATAAACAATATCATGGAGCTTGTGATACATGTCTACCAAGATGGTGGGTCCCCAAACCATGCATCATGGCCTCCCTACTAGATCCATCACTAATCTACCCTAGCCGCATGGAATCCCTTATAGATTCTATCTATAATTAGGGTGTATTTGATCAAGGAACACACTATGCATGCCACTGGGTACTAGCCCTCATAGTGCTCTATCATCTAATCCTACATGATCTATCGATCCAAAATGGTGTCATCCTCAAGTACCTATTTTAGGGCCACTCTAACCTCCACTTAGGATGGAATCAAAGTATACCTATAACACAACATTTTCACATTAGAAATAGTAAAAATGAGGCTAAGTATACATGATAACTCAAATGCTAAATTGATACTCATAGGCTCTCTTGAGCATGGGATCTGCAAGATCCTATACATGTCCTCAAGTGTGATGGTAGCCTCATTGGTAGGTAGGTGAAAGGCATTATGCTCACTATGCCACCTCTTTGTTAAAGATGGTAGGACACCGTGATTTTCTTGGATATGGGGAAATCACAATAGTCCTCCAAATCCCATGGCTTTGGGCATAACTCTCTCTATGTCGTCCAACTGGGCACAAGTATCAACCCCACAACATTAGGTTCCTTAATCGCCAAAGCTAGAAATACCTTTTGCATCATGAAAAAACATCAATACCTATTAGATGAGAACCATAATGAAACTAAAAATTGTCACAAATTAACTACACAAGCAATTAACTAAGTCCTTAAATAAAAAATGATGAAATTCCTAAGTATGTATTGTTTTTTACTGAACTAATATCGTACAATAATTTATTTTATACCAATATGATACTTTCTACTAGTATGATACTTCATTTAGGGTCATATGACTAATGAGTGGGTTTGATATGATAATGCCTAACATAGTGGGGTGATACTTTTTAGGTACCTAAATTACCGTACAAGACTTTACACTATGCTGGTATAATACTTTATAAGCATTGTATGAAAATTTTAATTAAAGTACCATAAACAAAAGAAAAACATGCTAAAATATTCATAATGACTCAAAATAGAGCATAGATTATTTGTTAATTACTAGTGGACCATACTATCTAGGTCAGTTGTGCATCTAGCTAAGCTCAAAATATTGCCTCTTGATGAGAATCCTCCTTTGTGACATTGCTACCTATCTATCTATCTCTCTCTCTCTCTCTCTCTCTCTCTCTATATATATATATATATATATATATATATATATATATATATATATATATATATATATATATATATATATATATATATGCAACAAAAATAGAGAGAAGATTTCAAACATATCAAAAAATATTGATGTGTCTTTCAAATCTTGAAAATCCTAATGATTTAGCATCATGAGCATATGGAAATATTTTAATAGAGACTATTATAGAAAGAAATACTGGAGTTCAAGAAACATGTCATATTCTATTAGAACTTTCATTAGTTGAGTGTAGTAGAAAGTTTGTTAATATAAATGTCTCAAGTGAAGTTTTCAAACTTATAGTAATCAGTGATGATAGAAATTAGGAAGAACTCACAAAATATTTTGTTGATGGATATAGAAAAAGTCCACTATATATGGAAGTTATCAGTTTTATTGATGTAGAAAGGTCCTAGATGTACAATCCTAAAAGAAGAGGAGATAATAAATGGTGGCTAAAAAAGATATAAGTTATTGTTAGAGTTTTTCCTAGGTATTTTTCTATTCCTCTATGAGATTCTAATAAGTGGGTGGACTTTAGTTTGTCTAAGTTGTTACTATAAAAACATTTTCACAATGTCAAGAGGGACATTGGTCATGATGGTGATACTATAGTAGCGAATTGGGAGTCACTCAACTATAATCCTTGGCATGTCCAAAGAAAAGAACATGTAGAAAATGTTGAACCTTCAAGTGATTTAAAGATCGAAGACAATAAATCCATTCAAGAAAATACTATAGAACATGAGTGGAAAATAGTGTTGGGGTTACACCATGGTCAACATATGCCAGTTTTTGAAATTGACATGTTGGGAAGAAGAAATATTGATAGAAATACAAATTGGTGTAGTGAATATCAAAGTGAAGAGGAGATAATCTGAGCAATAAATTTCATACCTAAAATGAAAATGCATTGACGTCTTATGTATGATGACATTCCACATTGCATCAACTTCACAATTCTCAATTATAAGCAAAAAAAAAGAAATCGACATTATTATGACACACTATCATAGAAATAAAGTGGAAAGTCCTTTATTTATGACAATTAAATGAACAATGGGAATAGGAAAGTCTTATCTAATTGGAGTTATCAATCAATCTCTTTAGATGATAGCAATGACAAATCCTTCTCCACTTCTATTGCTTGCACCAACTAGAGTTGCATATTTCAATATAGGAGGGTCTATGATTCATTCAAAGTTGTGGATACCAATTATATATTTTTCACAACTAGAAGTGATAAGACTAACCATTTTTCAATAAGAGATGGAAAATATTAGATATATTTTGATCAATAAAATTGGCTTCATTGGCTAGAACATGTTGGAAAATATAGATTGTCAACTTAGACAATCCTTCCCATAGAAAGAAGACATAAGCTTTGGAGGTATCCCTTTCCTAACATCATATGTTGCTATTAATGTCTCCTAATTCTTATTAGCATTGGTCATGTAGAATGCATATCTTGTGATTTTACTTTATGGATGTAACTTAAAATTTTGCAACTATCTTTCAAGTGTATCTTTTATTTTAGGTGGTAATCTGGGGAAACTACCTCTTATTAATGATAGACCATCATATGATAGAAATAGATGGGCAAAGTTATTGTGTCAAGAATTCAAGATAGTGGTTACACTAGATAAAGTATTTAGGCAAGATGGAAAAAATATCCATCAACAAAGATTTTGTCAACTTCTTAGAAATTTGAGAGATGTGAATCCACAAATAGATGATTGGAAATTTCTCATGACAAGAACACCTATAAGATTAGATGTTGTAAGAAATGATGAGTTTGATAAGATAGTGCATTTTTTCTCTACAAATGACAATGTGTGTAACCATAACACGAGGATGTTGTATTCTTTAAGATATCTAGTTATACGTAGCCTTGCAACCAAGTCAAGGAATGGTAATAGAAATCAATATTTCTCAATTGAAGAACTTGATACTAAGTTATTGATTAGTAACAATGCAAGAGTAATGGGATGAAAGCACAGATCTGTGTCACCGTTTATGATACCAAAACCTATTTTGGTCAAATCTCATTTCTCTATCAAAACTCAATTTTTTTCAAAAACTAAAATTACCCTTTTATAGATCTTAGATTCAATATTATCATTATATAAATTTTTGAGAGTTTTGATAAGTTATAATATGTTATAATCTCAAAATATTATAAGTCAATATTTCAACATTTCAGAAGATGCTCCCTCAAAAAAGGAAAAAAAAAAATTCTATTTATTTGTAGAGGAGAGAGTCCTCTTCATGAATATGTAATTGTCTTTCAAGAAGGTATAGATTTGATAGGGAAGTTTTGACGAGAGGAAAAAATTGTTGGATTCTGATAAGGTCAAACTTGAGTACTTATAACAAAGAAAATATACATGAAAAATACTTATTTCTTTTTTTATTCACTAGCCATACATGTCATCTATAAGATATTTTTAAATTAGAACAAAAAAAGATGATTTGCATATACTTGTTTGACGGGAACTACACCCTATATTTTTTATAGTTAAAAAAGGGACTTCAAAATAAAATAAAATGAATAAATTCTTAATCAAAAAAATTATAAAAATTGTAGGCATAAAATTCATTCAATTCTACACATTTCATCAGTTTACATCATCTTCATATTTTAAACACAAATACCATTTTTTTTTATCATTAATGTTGAACTTTCGCATTTTGATATCACGTTTCTTTATAAAAGGTGACATAGGTTTGTGCTTTTACCCAATGTCGAATACAAATCTATGAATAGAAGTTGGTCTTGTGAATGGATTGTTGGGATATACTAGAAAGATTGTCTAAAAACTAGGAATCACTCCACCTAAGCCACTGACATATGTTACAGTTGAATTTGATAATTACTCTGGAGTACCATTTGATGATCATCATCCAAACATAATACTAATAGCACCATTGTAGAGGGATAGGAACTTCCAACTACCATTAAGGTTAGCATGGGTGTTGACTATTCACAAATCTCAAAGCCTAACTCTTTCAAAAGCCACAATTGACATAGGTCCAAGAGAAAGAGAAGAATTGAAATTTGTGGTTGTATCTGGTGTTAAGTCACAAAAAGGTTTGAGGATAATGCTACCCTTCACATATGACCACTATGAGAAAATGAAAAGTGGGAAACAACTTCCAAAGAGAAAAGTAGAAGAATTTAGACTAAGAAGCCTTGAAAACCATTGATGTTTTATAACTTATTATTAAATAATATAGATCTATTTGTTCTCCTACATTATTTAATCATCATTGCACAAATATTATATTGTTATTCTTATTATTTACATTGATAGTTTATATTCCACAATTAATAACAACTAAAATTATATATGCTCAATGTAACATGATAACCTTATTGTTTGAACATTTTAATGGCTACAAGTACCATTAGGCTGAAATTTCATTATACTAATGCTCTAATTTATGAATTTAACAACAATCATCAATTGGGTCCTCAAATTAAGGTCTGTATAACATTAATTCAAATCAGAAAGACCACTTTGATTAAAATAAATCATAATAATTGTGCTTTATGCCTTTCAACCAATACATTGCTACTCAATATTTGAAAAGAATGTATGCATATTCTTTATTATCTATGAATATTCATAATATTGTCATGTTTCAATACACAAAATTTCATTACAAATTTAATGCAATATGGTTTTTACATTGATTTTCACCACACTTGATTATACTAAGTAACCTATTATGTTTTTCAAACCATTATTGATATCAAATGTATATCATTTTGATTAAGTATGCATTTGTTCTTCTTTTTGTTGGTGTTGATACTTTCTAAATTTTTTTCCATGAATTGTTTTAGTCATGGCAACCTTTGATAGATAGTCAAGCATTGTCGACATGAGCCCAACTACTTTCGTAGGCTCAAACCATTTTTTAAAGATATATTTTGAGAAATGTGCACAAATAATTAAAGAGTGTTTTACAACTATGGTCAAAGCTCTTGAGAATGCAACTTTATCAATTTATCATGTACATGAGATGGAGATAATTGAGATGGAACATGTTTCCAGATTTGTATATAACACATTTGCAAAGTAATAGATTCATTTCCATCCATGATGAAAGTAGTCTATGATGATCATTGTACAAACAAAGGTTGCAATACAATTTTAATCTATGAAGAATATGTGATGTACTTACATCACTATGGAGAAGTGTGGTCCATATAATGATTTCACATCTTTCAATTTTTACTTATTACTTCATGTGAATAATTGTACTAGGAGATATAGTTATCCTTTCATCTATGTATCAAAACAATAACATCCTATTTCACTATTCAGTTCAAATTCTTCTCAAGTATACTTGCACGAACATTTGAATGAGTTACCTTGACCTTTGTGTTTGTAATATTAAAGCCTTTACATGGCATATATCACTAATATTTTGATCATTAAATTATGTATAAAATTGATGTGTTATTTCTAACTATTAACCTACTCTAAATCATAATATTCATTTTATACTTATTTTAAGTGTAATCATTACCTCAATAACATTAAGTAGCCCTTCATTGTACACTATCAATCCTACGAATAATTATCACTAACCAATGGTCTATTTATAAATGTAACTAATAAAATCACCAAACTACTTAAGGAACATCATAATCCTTGTATTGCTTTATTATGCTAAGAAGCATGCGTAACAAGAACAAGATGCTTTGCTAAATGTAACTTTAAACATAATCACAACCCTAACAATAAGTCTAAATCTAACCATAATATTAACTCTAAACCTAACACTAACTTTAACTCTAACCATGGTCCTACTTCTTTCCCTAACCTTACACATGATCATGAGAATATACTTATAATTATATAGGACACCTTATATAATAATAAATATAGTCTAAAATTTCAACTCGTACTCCCTTGCTAACTATGATTGTGACCCTAAGAAAACTTCTAAATGTAACCCTTTCTCCGATCATGTTTTCTAAGCCTTACATATATTCATAACTCAATCGACATTATAGGTCCTAACTAGGCTAACCCTAACCATATCCCTAACTCTAACCCTAACCTGGGTCCTAATCCTAATGGTAACCCTATCTCTAACCCTAACCATAACCATAACTCTAACCCTAACCTTAATTTTGACTCAAATCCTAACCCTAACTCCCACCCTTTCCTTAACCTTAAATAAAAATATGCTCTGTACAGTGAATTCAAATCTTTCAATTTTCGCTTATTACTTAATGTGAATAATTCTACCATAACCCTAAACTTAACCGTGACTTTAACTATAACCCTAATGTCAACTATAAATATAACTCAAAGTCTAATTATAAACCTAATCATAATCTTAACCCTAATTTTAACCCTTTCTCTACCCCTATCACTAACTCTAACCCTAACAATAACTCTAACCCTAACCTTAACCCTAATACTAATCCTAACCCTAACCCTATCTCTAACACTAACCATAACCATAACTCTAACCCTAACCTTAACCCTGAATCAAACCCTAACCTTAACTCCCACCCTTCCCTTAACCCTAAATAAAAATATACTCCATATACGAATTCACATATTTTAATTTTTACTTATTACTTAAAGTGAATAATTTTACCCTAACCTTAACTGTGACTCTAACTATAACCCTGATGCTAACCCTATATATAACCCTAATTCTAATTATAAACCTAACCCTAACCTTAACCATGTCTCTAACTATAACCTTGATTTTATCCCTATATATAACCCTAACTCTAATCATTTACCTAACCCTAACCCTAACCCTTTCTCTACCCCTTTCTCTAGCTCTAACCCAAACCCTAACTCTTATCCTAACCTTAACCTTAACTCTAACCCTAACCCAAATCCAACTGTAACCCTAACTAAAAATCCAACCCTAACCCTAACTTTAACCTTAACCCTAACTCAAACCCTAACCCTAACCTTAACCATGACCATAACTCTAACCCTAACCTTAACTATGACCATAACTCTAACCCTAACCTTAACAATAACCATAACTCTAATCTCAACCTTAACCATAACTCTAACCATAACCATAACCATAACACTAACCCTAACCCTAACCCTAATTCTAACTCTAACCCTAATTCCATCCCTAAGGTTAACATTAACTCTAATGGTAATTCTAACCCTAACCCTAACCCTAATTCTAACCCTAACTCTAACTCTAACTATAACTGTAACTCTAACTGTAACTGTAACTCTAACTTTAACTCTAACCCTAACCCTTAATCTAACCCTTTCCTTGTTTCTAGTCCTTTCTCTACCCCTAACTCAAACTCTAACCTTAACCTTAACTCAAAATCTAGCCCTAACTCAAGCCCTAACTCAAACTCTAACCCTCAACCTAACCCTAACCCTAATCTTAATCCTAATTCTAACCCTTTCTTTACCCATGTCCCTAACTCTAACCCTAATCCTAACTCTAATCCTAACCTTAAGCCTAACTCTAATCCTAACCCTAACCCTAACCCTAACCCTACCCCTACTCCTAACTCTATCCCTAAATCTAACTCTACCATAATTGAACTCTTATCCTAACCTTAACCATAACCCTAACTTTAACCTTGACTCAAACCTAACCTTATCTCTAATCTTAACATTGGATCAAACCCTAACCCTAACCTTAACCTTATCCCTAACATTAACCCTAATGCTAACCCTAACTCTAACCATAACCATAACCATAACTCTAACCTCGACCTTAACCATGACCATGACTCTAACCCTAACCTTAACCATAAACATAACTCTAATCCCAACCTTAATTCATAAATCTAACCATAATGATAACCTTGATCCTAACCCTAACTCCAATCCTAACCCTAATACTAACCCTAACCCTAATTATATCCCTAAGGTTAACATTAACACTAATGGTAACTCTAACCCTAACAATATGTCTACATCTAACTATAACATTTTGCATTACAATATCCCAAAAATTAAAATTAAAAATGAATTAAACTTCATATATATAATTTAAAAATAAAATGATGAAGCATAATTTTATAGTAACTTTATACAACTATAATTAAAATTTTATTAACAGTTTTATAAGAACCTTATCAAAATAAAAATAAAAAGTAAATATTTTTTCTATTGTGTTGCGACTGCCACTAGCTTATATATATATAAAACATCGAGAGTAATAATTCTCGAGGCACCTATTTTCATAAATCCCAACTCAAAAAAAAAACCTCAAGACTTAATGAAAATAGGCACCTTGAGAATGATTACTCTCGGTGTTATATATATATATATATATATATATATATATATATATATATATATATATATATATATATATATATATATATATATATATATATATATATATATATATATATATATACAAGCTAGTGGTATTGTCAAAGGTGGTCAAGAAGCGTGGCATCAGGACAAGTATGCCAAGTGAATACATATGTTTCTTAGTGAAGTGGATGAATTCAAGTGTCTCATGTGTTGGAAATCTAATGGGAAATTGAGATCAAGGTGAGGGTAAAACTCTGGTGGGGATGACACCCACAAAATATTCACTGCTATAGCAATAAAATGCATGTTAAGAATAAAATTTGATTAGTTCTAGTGATCTACCATATGAGAGGTCTACCATGTTAAGAGCTTACAAGGTTGTTAAGTCTACCTTTACAAATGGATTTTAACATCACAATTAAGTAAGCACTCTATTAAGATATTTAGAATAGGCTTGTCAGGACCACTCTATTAAGAGATTCTTCTAGTACACTTGTTTTAATGTAACAATACCTTGATCGTGCATATGCACAAAGATGTTGATAACAAATCTTTTCTATCCAAACTTTAATCACCTCTTTGTGATTGATTTTCAATATCTGCACACTACACTACTTAGTCGCCTTACTCCTTTACAATAATTAACTCATTGATTCACCTTCACCTTCACATTCATGCATTCTTCTTTCTCATAAAAATAATTTATGGCTTGAAACCCTTCATTTATAACCTTCTCATGAAGCTTCTAGATCACGATCAATGATCTACAATCATCCTTTTCACTACTAGACCTTTCCAAATTTCTGATTGGTCCATTACACTACATAAGATTTTATGTCATTCCAAACTCATGTACTCAAACTATGTTACTTGGTACATATACCTTCATGATGCTTGGTTGTGCTTAGTTCTTCATGTTGTCCCTTAGCATGAATTATGCTCAGCTTAAAGTGATTTAACCTTCTCGATTGCTCATCTCATATGTATCACTCAAAAAAATCTTGAATGTTTAGTGACTTTTGTTGTGTTAAAAAAGTATGTCTACCTCAGCACACACTAAACTTGCATACTTCTACTTAATGTAGCTTAGCCTTCATTGTGCCTTGGTCACAATATTGATTGATCAACTCTTCCTAGTAAATGACTAATTGTTTTGCACTAATAGAAAATATTAAGATTTCCTTTGGGGTTAACATAATGTTCTTAGGGAAGAAAATACCATATCTAAAAAACTCTGAAATGTTGGGGTCGCGGGTCTAATAGGATATGAAATTTTGGAAGATTTTAGGAATATTTGACCTCATAATTTGGGTGATAGGAGATAAAGGTGTCACTAGAATTAATATAGAGTCTCATGGCCACACAAGATAAGTAATAATGACCAAATGATGGAGGTGCCCTTGGTTTCCATTATTCATGATCTCAATAATTTTTTATTATGGAATTGGAGGTGGAGTTATAGGTGACAACAAGCCCAATGTATTTGGAAAGTACAAGCTTTGTGCATTATGAATACTCTCATTTTTATAGGGTGATCTTTCTAGAGGTAATGTTGGGTTTTAATTATCGTATTTTAGACTATTTTTTTCTTCATTGATATTGGGTTTTAGACTATTTTCAGAATCAATGGAGGAAATTTTTTTGCTCAAGACTACTGGAAAAACCTCATCCTTCCAAGGTGTAATCATAGTCAAACAGTTGAGGAACATGTTTAAAATGGATGGTGAGGAGTTCTTGGAAGCTATCAAGCTCTTAATTGGTGAAAAATGTCTAAAAAGTGACCTAAGGTCATGCCCAAACTTAGATATTTCATCTCTATTCATGGCCCTAGGTTTGATGGTGGGTGATTCAACAATGGATGTAAGCATAATGGTGAGGGAGTATCTAATTTCCAAATGGATGGGGGATTTGAGGATATCATCCACCAAACTAAGATTGGAATTAGGTTGCATATGGGAAACCATCATTAGAGGTTGATTAGCGGTGGGCCAAAGGAAATTTAACCCCTATTGATTTGGTTGACTAGTAACACACCTAATTCCCACATGCTAGTGGTTAGAACAAGGTGGTAGAAGTTGATTGCTTTTGTTCATTCCCTAGTTTAGGCACACAATCTTGGTGTCCAACTAAGATTCAATCATATACTCAAACTATAATACTCTACACATATACCTTCCTAACACTTAGTTGTTTTTGGTTCTTCATGTTGTCCCTCAATATGAACTAAGCTTAGCTTAAACAAATTAAACTTCTAAACTACTTGGCTCATATGTATCACTTAGAAACAACTGGAATGTTCGATGACTATTGATGTGCTCAAAAACTATGTCTTCCTCAACACAGACAAAACTTGCATACTTATTCTTAATCTAGCTCAGCCTTCTGGCTCAGTCATAGTGTTGACTGACCAACTATACCTAGTAAAGGACTAAGTATTTTGCACTGATAGGCAATTCTAAGATTTTCTTTGGGGTCAACAATCTTCCCCTTTGGCATTAGTGTAAAAAACACCTATCATGCTCAAAAAATGACATAATAAAACTTCAAAACATTTAATCTCCCTTAGGGTGTACTTCATACTTGTAGCTCAATCATCATATCATGTTATTACTCCATTTTCCCTTAGTGCTTCTTAGACATAATACAGATTTACATTTCATAATCTTCTTACATTTGTTGGAAGCCACAACTGGAACAATTATTGTGTTGTCATTGATGTCAAACCTACTGAGAGACATTTACTAATAGTGTAGAGTACCATATATGTTGATTGATGAAGAGGATTTGAAAAGAGAGATAACTAGATGAACTAGTGAAGTTATTAAGTAAAGAGGAGCAAGTGTGTTGAAATTACAGTGGACACTTCATCAGATAGTCTTTGACAAGATGATGCATTATTTAATTAGTGTATGAAGTATATAAGAGTTGAGAAAAACACAAATAAAACCTAGCAAATTATGGTCATTCAATGAAGGATTTGAAGCATAATATTAAGTAGCTTTAAGAGATAGCTAAGTAAATAGTATCAGTCAAGTGATAGTTGTGGCCAAGCAAGGTGATGAAGAAAATGTAGTAGCAACTAGGCATAGTGAAGATCATGCAAGCTAGTAAAATTTGAACAAGACAAAATACACAATGTTGACCAAGAAAAAGAACACATTGATGACCAAGTGTCATCCAAATAATAGTTTGTGAAAGAATCAAGTTTGAGGTTGACATAGATGAATTTTCAAATTAGTCAAAATGTGTGGATGATAAGGATTGACAAGTTAGTATATTTCTGGAACAAATTGAGTTTGGTATGCAATAAAAGCCAAGGATTTGAAGAGAATTTCTAGAAGTATCAAGAAAGGGGTAGAAGGACAAAATGATGGATGGATTCATTGAATCTAACCAAAACCTTAAGATCTATTTAAGGAGGCATAAGAGATGTTTTCTAGGGTTGGTTCATTGTTGATTGACAATTGTATACTAAATTTGTGTACTTCTCTAAACCCTTCTATCCAAGATATCCCATAGATTGGAACACTTGAATGCCAGCTTAGAGCTCCCTAGTCATGGAGTGCAAGAGGTATAAATTAAGCATGAAGTGAGCTCTCAAATGAGCCTTAGATATTCAGCCCTTTCTAATAAACCATGAAATGGGAGGTTCTTGAGACAAGAGCAAGAATGAAAGTGTCCAAGAGAATCCTCAAACATGAAATTCAAGAATGAACTATGCTAATATAAGTGCAAGGATGTAACTAAGATAAATAAGATGAATGTGTTACAACCATACTAATTAGAATATGTGAGCTATGATATAACAAAGGAAATTAAGCTATTCTAGATTAATCTAAGCTAAGATGGAGTATGCAAGAATGAGACAAGATGTAAGAAGTTCTCCACAAAGCTCTAAGAAACTTATTGAGAAACCTATAGCATAACAATACTCAAAAAATGGGATCCCTAGATGAGGAGAGTGCTCTTCCTTTTAAAGGTAAACATATGGTTGAGATTAAGATCAAGAAATGGATAATTAAGGGTGAGGGTTGAATTTTTGCATGATCCATGTGTAAGAGAATATCAACCAATGAAAAGGAGTTGATTTTTCATGTGAGACAAAAACCTTTTCTTCTAATTTGTAAATATAAAAGGACTTTATGTGTGCACATTGAGTGGTTTGAATTTTGGCATGATGCATGTGTAAGAGAATGTCAACCAATGAAAATGAGTTGACTTTTCATGTGAGACAAAAGCCTTTTCTTCTAATTTGTAAATAGAAAAGGACTTTATGTGTGCACATTGAGTGGGTTAAAATAATGGGGTATTTTATTTAACTAAAAGGGGACACGTAAATATGGACTTAGAATATTATAGTCAAACCATAGGTTAAAATCAAATAAATTGATTTTTAGCAATTTGGCCTAGATAAATGATTAATTAATTTAGCCAAAATATTGAGAATGGGGCTAATTGTCTAGATGAACATTTTAGGTGATTAAATTTTCCTTTCTTTGACTAATGTGTGATAGATCTGGGAATACATTATGTTGAAGAATATAGAAGCCAAGTAGGTAGCAATAGAGAGATCTGATTTTGAAGAATGAAATGCAGAAAGAGATAGCAAATCTTGAATGGGCAGCCTGATAATAATAGTATTGAGCATTAGGAGAGAGATAATATCATAACTCAAGAAGAGTACTAACACCAAGAAAAGTAGATAGATCAAGAATGAATTAAAATATCAAACATATACTCCTACGAACTAAATAGTTGTAGTAGGCAATGATAGAGTATTTCTACCCCCTCATAATCAAAATCAAAATAAGGTAAGAAGAATGAAAAAATGAGAAATATATGATTAATTCAAGATATATAAAATGTTATGAGGACAAATAAGTGATTTAGAACCCAAGAGTGACCATAAGGAAGTGATAGAATGCCCCAATTTGACTAGAGTTGATCGAGAAAGATATAGCCTGAAAATTAGGTCAAATTAAGTAGATACATGATTTAGAAGTAAAAGATCTGAATTGAAGTAGACATGAAGTGTAGAAATGATGAAGGTATGAAGAAATGAAGATGCCCCAATGAAGATTTAGATATTAGACTTCAGAAAGTCAGCTAATTGCATAGAAGAAGGGAGAATTTTGAAATAGAATTTTGACCATCAAGATGAACTCAGATTTTGATTTTGAGCCTAAAAATGGATCTAGGACATCAAAATTAGGTAGGGGTGCAATTTTCATGGAATTTTGAGGAGTTTTAAAAATGAGTCAAAATAAGGTCGAAGGACTATATAAGGGGTCCAAGGGTCATTTTCAATTCATTTTTCTTTTTTGATTTTGGAGAGTTTTTGAGTGATTTTGAGAGAGATCATGGAACTTACTAGCATGTAAGTCTTAAAAAAAATTTCATGTTTTTGAGCATTTAAAATGTTTTTCACGCCTTTAGGGTTTTTGAAAAAAATATCGTGTGATACTTCAAATTTATCTCATGGCTACTTTGAGAAGTATCACATGATACTTCTATTACATAAATTGTATTGCATACTTTGTAAAGCTATATTGTATCATCCTTACCCAAATGTCACGTGACATGGTGCAAACTATTACCAGGCCAAAAAGTCTCACACGAGTACTATAAAAAGTATTGTGTGATAATCAACAAAAAGTATTGCCTGCATATTATAAAAAGTGTCACACGAGTTACTTTTGAGATTTTTTGAATGTTAGTGTTAAATCTTGCATGTGTGAGCATTAGTTTCTATTGTTTTGTTCTATTGATGATGTTCTTGATTTGTTTATAGCCAATATTGATGTTTTTGATGCTTGTTTGACTCAATTTTGGAGATTGTCTTTCCTACCCTTTTGATTAGGGCCTCCAAGGTGGTGGGGTTGCACATCCTTCATCATTTGGAGGATGAAGAAGGTCACCATAACTAGTATGGAATTTAGGTGGTTGATATACATGCCCAATATATGGTGAACCATGGATTGTTGACTGTTTTAGCTAAGCAGTGGCACAGTGAGCACAACACCTTCCATTTTCCCACTAGCAAGGTCACCATCACTTTAGAGGATGTATATAACATCCTTCATGTACCATGTCATGGAGATCCTATGAGTATGATTGGTATGTTTTGATATTTATTTGTTTCAAATTTTCTCTATCCATATGAGATGTACTAATTATATAAGTTTTTGTATGTCACAGGTTTATTACAATAAGATCCTAATAGAGGGGAGGTTTGTAGTGCATCAAATATTCCAAGATGTGGTCATCCTAGATTGACTCCTCAACTGGAGAGGTTGACAGATGAGTATAGAGACTAGTATTGGCGACGGGAAATACCTTATGATAGTGTAGTACCTATAGGTGCGATACCCACGGTGGGTGCCAAAAATGTACACTCAAAAAGGTGCACTTCTCTAAATCATTCTATCCGAGGTTCTCCATAGATTGGAAAGCTCGAATGCCGACTTAGAGCTCCCTAGTCATGGAGTGCAAGGGGCATACAAATGAGCATATAGGAGCTCTCAGCTGAGCCTTAGAAATACAGCCCTTGCTAGTAAACCACAAAATGGGAGATTCTTTAGACAAGAGCAAGAGTGCTAGTGTCAAAGAACTCTTCGATCATGCAATGCAAAAATGAAACTAAATTAGGATGAGATGCACAATGCAAGCTATGCTAAAAATGAGATGGGAATGTACAAATCCAACTATTAAGCTATGTGATGTAATTATTTTCAAAGGAAACTACACTATCATGCAATATGATCTTAAGACTAATATGAAGGAAATGAGAGAATGAGACAAGGAAGAGAAGTTCTCCACAAAGCTCCAAGGAAACCTGTTAGAAAACCTGCAGCATGACAATATTCAAAAGATGGATTCCATTTGAGGGGGAAAGCTCTCTCCCTTTTAAAGATGTACGGATGGTGGAGATCAAGATGAAGATGGTGGATGATCAACGGTGGAATTCAAAAAGAGGAGTGATCCATGTGCACACACAAGTCAACCAATAGAATATAAGTTGACTTCTCATATAAGACAAAAGTCTCACAAGCCTTTTCTTTTAATTGTAAAATAGAAAAAGGACTTTATCTGTGCACTTTAAGTGGGTTAGAAGAATAGGGTCTTTTATTTAATTAAAAGAGGACATGTTCTTTTAATCAAATAATGAACTTAGGATAGCATAGTCAAACTATAGGTTATAATCAAATAAATTGATTACTAGCAATTTGGTCTAGGTAAATGATTAAATTAATTTAGTGAAAATGTTGAAAAGGGGGCTAATAGTCTAGATGACCATTTTTAGGTGATTACAGTATCTATTACCCTACCTTCTATGCTCATTGGTCTCCCAAGCTTTGGTCACTGATAGGGGCTACGAGGGCTTCCCTCTAGGTTCAGGTTGATTGGTAGCAGACTTGATTGGGCAACCCTAGAGGATGGCATGGAGACCCACTATACTTGCTAACATGTATCATGAGCTCAATGAGATAGCATACTAAGAGGGGTGGACTTGGGTGTATGGTATAGTGTCGACCTAGATATGGGCATGGGAGAATATTATAGTGATATGACCATGAGTGCAGCCACGAGAGTGGAATGAGCTATTCATTTGTAGGTATACATGGTTCATTTCTCAGAGTCACAATAGGGATGTAATGTACTACCAATGCCTTTTTAATGAGCTTACCTCTTTTGTTTGGTGATCATATCATCAATGTCATAAATGGTCAGATGCATAGGATCTCCAGTAGATGCACTATAGTCGACCACTAGTTGGGAGTCACTCAAAGATCATAGAGTGAGTTGTGATTAGTCGAGTATGGCAATAGTTTTCTCAGTGATAGGTGATCTCAATGGAGACCACCATCTATTATCAGTTTCATGAGGAGGAATCACAAGTTTGGTTTCCTATGTTGGACTACCATGTAACCTTGAGAGATATAACAACATTGATGTCAAAGCCCTGGGATTATCACCCAAACTTAGAAGATGCAGGGGCTGATCCCATATATTTATATGAGATGTAGAGACATCCCTTCTTTAGATTCACATAGCTAGATGCACCACCTATGGTAACAAGAGAAGGGGAGATGGTGGAGATGATGAAGGAGGTAGATGAAAAAGGAGGTAGAGGAAGGGGTGGTAGGAAGATAGAGGTTTGGAGTAGTTCCTAAGCAATTGGGAGGAGACGAATGTGAGCTCAAGCTGTGAGAGAGGAGGAGAGTGAGGATGAGGAGGAGGATGAGGAGGATAAGGAGGAACATCCACTAAGATGTAGGAGAGTAGAGTAAGTGGAACCATGACAAGAGAAATCTATTGGTGGAGGTGGAAAGGATGATCAAGATGCTTAGATTCAGGCATTGGAGGTAGAGCTACAAGGGTTGAGGAAAACCATAGTGATTAGAGACTAGCAGCTAGTCACTAGTACATTTGGGCTCATTTTACAACCTTTATTGGGCAAAATTTGGACCAACCAATTAGTTGAAATTTTTCTCGTCAAAATTTTGACCAACTTACTAGTTGTTTGAAATTTTGACCAATACATTGGTCAAAAACTTTCAAAATTGTTGGCACAATTTCTACCAAGAATTGGTCAAAATTTTGACCAATGTCGATAGAAAATTACACAGCATTGGTTGAAATTTTGACCAATGCTTGGTGGAAAATTGCACAACATTGGTCAGAATTTTGACCAATTCTTGGTAGAAAATTGCCAAGCATTGGTCAAAATTTTGACCAATGTTTGGCCAAATGTTTTTTGAGGCTCACACTTGTTGAGGTCCACTTTAGCAATGGCCTTTCCTATGAAATTTCTATCTAAAACATTTCTAATGAGATAATGTGTTATGATCTCTTCATCAATGGGATGGAACGTGAATCTAGGAGGTAGTTGTGCATCACCCATATCATGACTGTAACTAAAGTTAAGAGCCTCTATAATTGAATTCTCTTCCCTATCACCCATATTCATTTCCTTTGCTGTTCATAATTCACATGATGCATTTATTCTATTTATTTTGATTTTCTCAATATAGTTTATGACTATAATCAGAGTGAATTCTATATAATAGTCATAAACTATATTGAGAAAATCAAAATAAATATAATAAATGCATCATGTGAATTATGAAAAGCAAAGGAAATATATATGGGTGATAGGGAAGAGAATTCAATAATAGAGGCTCTTAGCTTAGTTACAGTCATGATAGGGGTGATGCACAACTGCCTCCTGGATTCATGTTCCATCCCACTAATGAAGAGCTCATAACATATTATCTCATTAGAAAGCTTTTAGACAACAATTTTACAAGAAGAGCCATTTTTGAAGTGGACCTCAACAAGAGTGAGCCTCAAGGAGGGTTCAATTCCCTCCTTTATTATTCACTATGCATATAATCCCACACACCCATTTGATCTTAAATGATGATATGTACTAAATGCTAAGTGTCTCTGCTGAGTGCTCCAAAACCATCCATTTCATGCCTTTATTTGTACACAATGTCTTTCTAGTTTCTTTCTACTTGTATTCCCATTTCATTGCATATGATCATCTAAAAATTGTGTCACTCTAAGCTCTCAATTGTTTCCTCTTGATTGATCATCTCATAACTGTTGAATGAGAGCTTTGGGATAAGCTATAGGTATCCATCAAAGCATAAAGGATTTTGTCAAATGGTGTAGATGAAGTAGTAGCATTTACCTTGGGAGACATGCTTGCAAAATGGAAGCATAGATAAGTCATGTGAACTGTTTGATAGGATGCCTAAATGTAATGTGGTCATCAAAAGCCATGGTTGTTGGATATGCACAAAATAGATATATTGAGAGAATATATTTGTTTAAGTTGCAACTGCCCTAATAGACATGCATGCAAAATGTGGAATCATAGGTAAGGCATTTGAACTATTTTTATTGACTGCCTCCATGAAATTTTGTCTAATGGAAAGCCAATATTGCAAGATATGCATATTGTCCCTGTAAGAACTAGCAGCAATATCACATTCAAAAATCCAAGAAAATCCATAATGTATAGTAGTTCTATTTTACTTTTAGGTGTACAAAATTGAACATCCTTATATAAAAGGAAAACTATTTTAGATATGATTATATACTCTATTGAAAAATTGAGGATTTGGCATATTGTATAACCCAAGGTGAGGATAGACAACAATCTAATTTTCATCTTCCATTAAAGCCCCACCTAAAAACTATGATGTTAGAAAATTGATCCACAACCTAAGTAGGTGAGTTAAAACATAGGTTATAAGTTAGAATAGTTCTTAAAGGAAGCAAAAGAATTTTCCAAAAAACCTTTGGTATATATCCTTTACTTCTTGTTGGTAATGTCTACACCAATTAGCATGATTGATGACATTTGGAAAAGGCTTATGCTGCATTAAACGAATGAGCATCCAGGGGTAATGTTAGTTGAAGCAAGTGCACCTTGTGAGTGATACAAGCTTCAATATCCCATAAAGCATTAAATTAGCATGACTAATGACATTTGGAAATAAATTATGTTGCATTAAATGAACGAGCATCCAAGGGTAGTGCTAGTTGAAGCAAGAGCACCTTGTGAGTGGTACAAGCTTCAATATCCCACAAAGCATTAAATTATTCCACTAGTAAAGGCATCTTCAATCAAAGTTAATGTTGAGCATTAATGGGAAAAGCATCATCATACGGAACAAAGAGTTAATCTGAATGAGAAAAGAGAAAAATGCAAAGTCAACCCAAAATTTGAATAGTCAAGAAACAAAATGTTGGAAAATCAATTTCAATTGGTTTTTTAAAATGAAAAAGGTGAACTACTGAAGGGGCCAAATCTTGGTGAGGAAAATGGAGGCGTGATATTCTTTTTAGTAGACTATAACCCTTGAACAAGAAGGAAATATTGAGCAGTTTGGAAAGAGAGATCAATTGATTGCATACAAGGTTAACAGGACATGCAATATATTTTCTAATCTATATCGTTGCTGCTCATTATTTCTACATATTTAAATTTGGCATAGAACTATGGTATTTCACTACTTTGCATCTTTATAGTGCATCAGGGCTATGTGTATTAAATATGGATGTAGGATGCAAGGACAAAGGCTACCATTATTTTGGTACAATATCCTTGACCGCATCATCTGTTCATCAGTGTAGCTAATGACCTATAGATGTATATTATTTCACATTCAAAATATGTTCTCAATTTCCAAAAATGTGATAAATGTCAAAGATAGTACTGGTTAGCATATTTAACTAGAAATCAAGATACTCCAAAAATAACTAAATTTAAAACCTTCAATGCACATTATGGTTCAAGTCCATAACTGTACCCTGAAGCTATGCAAATGAGACACAAGATTCATGATAGTATTTTGGTGTCACCATGTGTTGTGTACTATAGTAAAGACCAATTATCCAATTCTAGCTCTTTAGGTGGGCAAAGAATATCAAATTATCACAATATAGTTGTACTAGTTTCATTATTTTAGAAAAGATTGGCACTACCCTACAGTCTAATTTCAAATTTAGCAGCTTGTAGAATAATAAAAGGTCCATTTCATGGCTATTGTGAAAGAGACTACATTAATATTCTATAAACCTAAATCTCCAGGAAAGGAAATTTCAATCCTACAACATTGAGATGCTGAACCAAACTGTAACAAGAATTGACCCCACAACTTAACTTGCCAACATACATAAAGGTAAATTTGTTGAAAAATTAGGCAGTTGAAACATCTCAAGATCTATTAGTGACATCATTTATAAGATATTATGTATTTGAATTGATGTTCTCAGATAGCCTATTAGTTGATCTTTTCTTCATAAGATAAAGCCATCTGGTAGTTATCAGTTTATAATACCCATCCATGACTTCCAAAGTACTTAATGTTTAAGAGGGATCAGAAATCATGAAAATGATAATAGTCAACATTTTTTATTTGGTGCAAAAGGACAATTCCATTGTAAAACTAATGGTACAATTTAAATGTCAAGGATCACCCAACTTCATAAGAAAAAAAAGAAAAAATCCCATCTTAGAAGTTGGCATATAGACCTGTTTATTGATCTTCAATCTTGCCATAAGACATCAACAAAAGAGTGGTAGGCCATGGAAATAAAAACATAATCTACATGAAACAAGTTCAATAAACTAGTCCACATTTTATCTACCATGTTTGGGATGATTAAGATTTTATACATTCCAAGGATATTCAACAATACATAAGTTAATAAACCATTCTATGGTAACAATATATATATATATATATATGCATTTGATATAAGAAAAAAGTAAGAAATCTTGGATGTCTCACCTCAATTGGTGTCATCAATTCTAGAGGCTTCTCCCAACTAGACTGCCTTGTCCTTTTATTGTAATATTATCTACATGAAAATAGAAATCTTATGTTCACTAATATGACCCACATATATCTAAAACATGCATGAACAGAACAGAACTTGATCCTATAAAGGAATACTAGATACAGACTAAGCCAACAAGGATGGCTAACAAAAAACATCCCCATTGTGAAAAATGACTATCGAAACCTTAGAACAACACTTTGTGCCTTTTCTAAAAGGTCAAATAAATAGATATGTAAATAACTGCCAAACACATATCTCAAAATAAGACCATATCAAACCTAACTTGACTCAATAATGTCGTTTATTAAAATAATAAAATCTAATGCAGTTCAAATATATCAACTTAGTAACTCCTTCCATCTCTAACAGTATGCTCTTGCCACTTTGAAGAACTTTGTGAATTAGAATTCAAAGGTTGTATAGAAGGCCCCTAAGGAAATCCAAAAGAACTGTTAATTTCATGGAAATAACATTCCTTATGGCAAGCTGAAACTAATGACAAAACCCTTTTCACTACATCATGCCTAGTAAAATCTATGGGATGGAATCTTAGAGAAGCAGAAGTTGCTTGTTGGTTTGTTTGTACTGTCTATGGTACAATACTATCTTGACTTGCAGATCCCCATTGTTGTACTCCATAATTTACTAGTGGCATATGTTGAGGTTGTGAAGCATTTTCATAGGCTAGATTTGCATTGAATGAATTTGGCAGTTGTCCATGTGGAGAGGATGTAGCAAACTAAAAAAAGATAAAAGGGAAATAAGCTTATCCATAGCATGCACACATAACCAACTACTTATGCAGACATTTTTTTATTGAAACCAGAAACAACTAAAAATAATTGCAACATATGAAAATAAGTCTACCATATAGGATGATGATGGTGGCATTCCCATGCCCCTCAAACTTAGTGGAAGTGGCATATTCATGTTAGAAATGATTGAATTGATAATAAGAGTTGTTGGAATGATAAAGAATGTTCTCAATCATTGTTTTGTCATTGATGTCAAACTTGCTACTTGCAGGAATGAAAATTGCTTTAGTGATCCAAATACTATCAATTAGTTGGTTGACAAGGTGGTGGCAATCAATAAGATGTAACTAGAACACCTAGAGAAAGGTTGAAGTTATGATGTTGTAATGAAGTACTAGGATCAGCTAAGCCATTGATGAAAAAGTGTATTTGATGACATACTATAAGATACAGAAAAAAGGGCACACTGAAACATATTAAAGAGGTTAGGTGTTAGCTAAGTCTTTTACAAAGCTCAACTAAGAGAAGGTGCCGAGTATATCATATAAGCCGAGTGATCTTCAGGTGCCGAGTAAAGAGTAGGTGCCGAGTAACACAATTTTCTGTAGGTGCCGAGTAATAGTTTTCTGTAGGTGCCGAGTAACACAGTTTTCTGTAAGTGCCGAGTAACACAGTTTTGTGTAGATGCCGAGTAACACTGAGATACCGAGCATCAGTAAAACAAATAATGTCAAGTTGCTGCATTATTTCGAAGATCAAAGATTCGCTAGAACTAAGCCGACAAGGTTATTACTTAGAAGTTTGTAAATTAAATAGAAGATAAGAATGATGAGCTGGTGGCACAGAACACCATGTAAAATGGTTTTGAGGATACAACTGGTGAAGTCTCTAGAAGAGAACAAGATATGGGGTAGATACATTTTATTTTACCTAATCCATATTGAAACCCTAAAAGTGAAGAGGGAGAATTGAGCGGCAAAGGCATATCAAATCTCTATATAAGCAGTCATTAGTTAATGAAAAAAAGAATGAGAGAGGGGTGGTCAAGCATGAAAGTGTAAAGTGCTGAAGAAGGTGGAAAAGAGGAAAGAGAGCATAGTTACTCTATTTCAGTAAGAAGACCCCTGATATGGATGCATTAGTATAGTGAGTTAGAAGACTCAAGGAGACAAAGCTTGAATAGACGACAAGCAGTCAGAGCTGAAGAGATAAAAGCCAAGCATAAGGACTAAACTGAAAGTGTGATCTGAAATCTGCAAAGTATGTTGTAAGTTATATCAGACCAAAATTTTATTGTTTTTACTTTCTAGCAATTGTAACAATTAGTTTAAATCCTATGGACTTAGGTTGGTTTGATAGCCATGAGATAAATCCTTTAACAGGGTGACATTCCCAGTGAATGTTCTAAAGTCCTTTAACTAGGCCCATTCCTAACAGTTTGGTGAAATCCTCTAACAAGGTCACATTTAACAGTGTGTTGTAAGCCTTTAACAGGGCAGGCCTTTAACAGGGCATCACTTCAGAAGAGTGAGAATCAAGTAGCATGTTACTGGTGGTTTTTCCCAAAATGGGTTTCCACGTAAATCATTGTGTCATGTGTTGATCTTGCATGTTTTATCTTTGCATGTTGATTTATTGTAACTTGCTAATATGATTGATTTAAGCTTGGATGGTTAAAAGGTTTATGAGTTCACTACATTTGGTGAAAAAAAAAAAAGTTTTATTAGGGCATTTGGGACCTTGAATAACTGATTCACCCCCCCTCTCAGTTATTCTAAAAGATTCTAACAATTAATAGGTTGTGATGATCGTTGAGATTGTTAAGACTGAGAAGGCCTAGTTACCATTGCCCTTGGTTGCTGAAGATATGACATAGATGGTGCCTGTGATGATGGTGGTGCCTGATGTTGTTACCTTGGGCATGAGGAATGTGTTGCATTTGTGGTGGGTATTGAATAGGTTGTGGTTGGACATAAATGTTTGGTGGTGGAATGCCTTGTGCTATAGGCCGAAACTGTTGGCTACTTGGATTCATAAATTGCTGATTTGTCTGTGGAGCTACTCCTGGTCTAAACTACTGTCAATCATTAGACTTATTTATTAAAAACTTCAAGGAGAATAAATCCAAATTCTAATGTTTTTGTGCAAACTTCCAAATTAGAACTAACAAAATAGTTATGATTAATTTTTTTTCATAGGTGAGATAGCATACTTGGACTGGTATCGGAGGTCCAAAGTTTTGAGGCCCTAAAGATATCATACCAGGGGGTCGAGGTGGTTAACAAGAGATACAAGTAGAGAGAATGGGAGGGCATAGAAGAAAAGAAAGAACAAATAAATTTTAGATCATCAGATCTTTATAAATGTTAAGGAATATTTATTTCAAAATTTTCACGAATGCTTACCAGTGGTCCAAAAGATGGAGGGTTCCTTGCCATGTGGGCTTGAGGACCAGAAGGATGCCTAGAGACTGATGGAGTAGTTAATGAGCTTGGCCTTGAAATTTTGATTAGATAACAGATATAATTTATATTCTTGGAAATAGTTAAAACAAGACCTCAAGACTACATAAAAGGAACTAAATGCTTAAAAAAAGTTGTTGTAAAATGTGTAATTATGTACATTGTCACAACTAACTACTCAAACCCCACTAAACATCACCAAAACATCAGCAACATAGCACTGATAATAACAACATGCCCCACACATGAATTCAAACTATTATGTTCTAAAGAAGAGGTGTTTGTGGTCAAATATTTTGGGTAGCCATGGAAAATAGCAAATAAAACACTAAGGAAATTAGAAACACTTCTATAAATGGTAAGCATGCTCTTCACAAGTGGATTTTGGCACCTTATACATTAATCATCAAGCTAGTTAGTGAACAAAATGACAATTGTGGGACTGAGAAACTAGGGTTCAATTAGACCAAATTTTAATCATATACATCTTCCTTCTATCAGATGCAATATCATTTTACCCTTATTCATATACTGGCAACTTGGAAATGGCATCCTACCCAACATAGAAAGTGGCAGTCACCATGTATCAAAAAGCAAATATCAATCTTAAAATCCACCAATTTAACAAGTGGGTAGGATGGACACAAATATCTACCTAGTAGTAGACACTAACCTCTGCACAAAAAACTTTAGTTGAAAGATAGCAATCCACCCCCCTGCTCATGCCCATGTTTCCAATTAAACTTCATTACAATGCAATAATGATAATAGTGTGCAAGCAATTGACATCCAAATAAAGTGGGTGAAAGAAATAGTGTGCATTATTCAAGCACATCATTCTTTTCTTTGGAGTGTTATGATTTCAGGATATGCAGATGATGAATTGATTAGGCTTTAGTCCCTTCCAAATAAAAGTGGCAAAAAAGATGACTTATTGGGATGAGAAGATGAGAGGTGGATGGATTTGGGTTTTGTGATTCCTTGGTATGTTAGTTTGAGCTTCACTTGGTTTCAAGAATACTATAATATTCTCTACTTAACAAGGCCAACCACATGAAGGTGGAAACTCATATGGCCTCACCCCCCTCCTACTAATATCAATCTAAATTCCCCATTAACATCTAATTACATACTTCATTCATTTCATTCATCCATTTATGAACTATAACATTCAATCAATACAATCACACAACATTCATTAATATGATATAAAATTCATTAATATGCAATAGTAATCAATACTTTGTATTATATTATCAAAAGATTTTACAAAAATTTTGCCTTTTTCAACTACAGGCATCAGGGGAAAAAGAATAAGGCAAAGAAAACCCCTGATATAGCTCGGGACTGAAGTCCTGTATACATTACAGATGCCCTTTATAAGGGTCTTTAAGAAGGCCTACCTCCTTTTATACAAGGGGAGGATTTTTGATAGAAGAACCTCCAAAAAAAAAAAAAGTTGGATCAAAATCTGTCTCAGCCAAATTCCCTTCCCAACATATTGGGGATTACAAATAACAACAGCTAAGAGGGTTACAATTATTAATGTTGGTGGAAATTAGAGTGACAAAATTTTGAGGAGATCTCTAGTCTGGTTAAAGAAAAGGTGGACACTAGAGGTAAATGTTGCAATCCTTGAATAACCTGCAATAAAAAAACAATATTCCAAGGCAATGAAAAGAAGCAAGGTAAGGGGTTAATAGGTCTTACTCCCCTAAAACAAATATATAACAAGTCACATTTTTTCAAAATAGGAATCTATAAAACTATTTAGCACCTTACACTTCTAGCTTTGGTCACAAATAGAAATATACATATACAGAGGAGAGCGTATGAATGATTAAGATCTACATATTTATACATATATAGGTATATATACTTATGGGAGATAGTTTGTATATATATATATAGACATACATACATATATACATATATGGAAATATACATTTAAACATATATATCTACATAAATACAATTATATATACACACACACACACATTTATATATACATATATACATATATAAACTCTTTATACATATATATATTATTCTAGAGGACAAACAACAATTTATGCTAAGGAGAATAATAAATTGTTGTTTGTCTCTATAATATATAAATTTAATCTAGCACCCATAGAAGAGGATAACAAAATTGGCTTCAAGCAAGGCTATAAAGCAGTGGTTGCTCACCACAACATAGATTCCAGTGGCCAAAGAAATGTAGAATATTTTGCTACATTGGTTCACACAAAGGTAAATAGGCCTAATCAATAATAACTAAAATTGAGAACTTCATAAGAAATAATCTATTTGATGTTAATTTTGAGCAATGATAACAATGTGCATGACATTTCACTGCATCCTTCTACTCTCGACACAGATCCTACTCATGATTATGAAGGCTAATAGGCACATCGTGACTATTTTTGGCATAAAGGCTAATAGGTACATCATGACTGTCTTTGGCATTCTCTTATGGCTCTTGTGGTTCTAATCTTATAACATGAGGCTTCCTGTTCTTTTTTCGAGCATAAGGCTGATGCACCCCTATAATAAGAAATAAATGGGTTTAATTCTAAACTTTTTTTTAATGTTATAAGTATTTCATTAATCTAAAGAACATAACATGGAATTTTCTTTACTTGATAGTGCCACATCATCTACCACATTTTGTTCGGCCCCAACCTCAACATGCTCAACACTAACATCACGCTCAACTCCATTACCATGACATTCTCCATACTCAAAAATTATCACATAAAGTTTACACCAATTGCAATTTAAGATGCCAAATTTTATTAATAATTACATAATTAATTTTCAATAAAAATTGAATATGTACCTCTATCACTGTGATGCACATCAGGGGCTTTGTCATGTGTAGGATATGTGCTTTCATAATCATGAGTAGGATTTGTGCCGAGAGATTTACATATTGGGCATGCCTTGAACAAGATACTAAAAGATTTTATCAACAAATATGTGCTGCTTGAAGGGTATAAGGGGTACTATGTGCCTAGTTGGGATTGTCATGGGCTGCCCATTGAGCTTAAAGTTCTATAGTCCATAGACCAAGAGGCAAAGAAAGAGCTCACACCATTGAAACTAAGAAAGAAAGCTGCTCAATTTTCCAAGAAAGTTGTGTGTTTATATATGTTTAAACACATATATAACATGTGTGTTTATATTCAAGAAAATGCAATTAGCAGGTATAAAGCTAAATCACACAACCTTTGCCAGCATTATTGATGCCTGTGCCAAAACAAGATCTTTGGAATAAGCTATGGGCATGCATTAAAGCATAAAGAATTTTTGTCAGATGTTGTAGTTACAATTGCCATGGTAGACATGCTTGAAAAGTGGAAGCATAGACAAGGCATGTGAATTTTTTGACAATATTTATTTATAAAACTATATTTATTTATTTATGTACAATATTTATTTATAAAACTATGTGCTAAATGAGAAAGGGAAACAACAAGAAGCAAATGACCTCTTGAACCAAAAAGTAGGCATAGTATTTCAATTCAATTATTTCACATGTAGTAATCTTATTAATTTTTACTGTCATTATGCAATTATGGATAATGCTTGGAAGCTTTGTACCAAGATGTTGAATAATGGGATATCTCTTGACATGTTTACTTAAATACACTTATCAAAGAATTGTGTTAAACAAGGGATAGTATGAAGAAAAGTAGAGCCTAATTAAATAATGGTGAAAGGATCCCCACTCAATAAAAGAATTGGTGGTGTCTCTTCTAACAAATCAGAAATATTGTTAGTAGTATTACTGAGCCCCATATTTGGATCTATGTGATGTCAGCATTCATTCCAAATTCTAGTGCAACTCTTCAATAATTTAGAGTTATTCATGCAAAATAATATTGAAGAGATTTTGAAGATGAATGAAAAATTTGAATATGCGTTCATGAAAATGTTCATCTCCATAGCAAAAACTTTGGAAGATTGTGACAGCAAGACAAACTTAAGAGTTCCCAAAAAGAACAGGGACAATTAGAAACAAATGCAAATTCATTTCCACCTAGTGGGATTTTTTCAAAGCTTTCTAGTCTAAAATAAGAACTTAGAAGAGAAGGATTGATTTTTCCATTCTTCTAATATACACAATCAATAGGGCCTTGGCCTTTTACCGATCCAAAAGAAAAAGAGGATTGGCTAAATATTCTCCAAAGGGGATGCATTTTAGTTGTGCAACAAATTCAAGATTTAAAGGGCAATGATAAATCAAGTAATAGGAAGTGACTCTGGCCCTATGGATAGACATTATTCTTCGCTAAAGTTTCTAAAGTCCTCTATATTCTACTAGATAATGCAATCCCCATCAAATCTATTTGTTGTTCACTAATTTGACTATGAAATTGTTTTTATTCTATCCCCAATTCTCACACTCTCAATTAAGATTTCTAGATAAAGCAGCTATAAGAGGCACCAAATCTTTGGTAGAACACGTAAAAGTGGCCACTTTATAGAGTACAACATTAGAATAGTTAGCTATGAAGGCAATGCCTAAGAGTACATAGTGTTCAGGCACAAGATTAAGGAATGGTCCAAAAATCATAAACTTTAGAAGTAAACAGATAGGCAAAATCACAATCCTAACATATCAATGTGTTATTTAATAATGTGCTTGCAATATCTATGGTGGTGACTGAACAACAATTGAGAATGTTGAATATCATCAGTAGCTTGTCTTCCATACACACCAATGATGTCAATCATGGTGTCATGAAGACTTGGTTTGCTATGAATAGCTACAAGGGAGAAACAACAAAAGTGCAGAATGCAGATGAATTTACTTGACACAATGCATCATATGATCTACTATGAAGCAACTACAAGATGTGCAAACACATAGCTATTCCTTTGAAGGTTCTTAGGATATGAAGAGTGTTGTTAAGATTTAGAACCCAAAGTACCACTCAATACTGAAATGTTTAAGTTTCCATATTCCTTAGCCATGCCCTGCATTTGGAAGTAGTCTTCCTAGATGATGATCTTATGAGTCAAAAAGACTTCATGAGACTTTTCCTCTAAAGATATGCATCAAAGTGGGACTAGTGCCATTGAAACCTATTATGAGGCATTTCATTGGTACCATAAATATCTCAAATTATTTGACATTAAAATTCATTCTCACTTCAATGCAGATGTTTGTGGGTGGGCCTTTTTTATATGGAAGAAAGCTTAATTGACAATCTAATATCATTATCAAAAGCATGGGAAATTTGATCAAATTCTCTAGAGGTTAGAAATTTTTCCTTTAGGTCTTCTTACATTCTAGTTGAACCAATTGATCCTTAATGGTATCTACTGAGATAAACCTACTACTCAAGCATTGATATGTAGCTGACAGATGGTGGATTTGTCATGCATTACAATGGGAACATGAAACCATGGTTGATGTTAGCAATGAACTAGTACAAACCAATGTAAGAGAAGTATGTAACTTATTCACATCCAGCTATGGCAGTATTTATTAATTAAAATTTGATTTAAATCATCACAAAGTTTCCAGTGCAAGCAGAAGCAATGATGCACCATAGTCTTATGGGGGGTAAATCTCATATTCTGAATGAGTCCAAAAATTCTTACATAATGTACTATGTATTCTTTCCAAAAATTTATAAGATAGCAAAGGCTTCTCAGTCATGGAAAAAAAAAATCTCGTGTCACTCTTTTAGCTTTCATTCATATATAGGAATTTGTTTCCAATCGTACCTAATAATACTCGTTGTCATTGAACATCTAATTTCAACCTCCAAATAAATGAAAGAATAATTTGATAATCAAGAATTATAGCTTTACTTAAGGAATTTTTATAGGGGAAAAATGTTTGAGGTAAGAGAAATGCAGTTCCCAATAGAGGGCAAAATTGAAGCTTTTATTTTTGGAGAAGCATTGCACAAATTGCAAAATAAAGAAAAGATGTGACTTAATGAATAGTGGGCCAACTTAGAATATCACAAGATGGCTAGTCTAGATACAACATTAGATGATTATCAAGGGGATCCTAGTCATGGTGATTTGATATTGGAGAGTTGAGGAGGCTCAAGCTACTCTTTTTAACTTATTTTTTAGGTGGTTTCCAAAGTCAAACTCCAATTATTGTGTTTAATCTCAGTGGGATTTGTTTGCAGAGATTATCCCTTCTAAATTGGAAAGTTGAAGAGACTTATTTTCTTTACTTAACTAGAAAAGTTAAATTCCTTAGGATTTGACAAATCTTTCAAATTTTATTCGGTGAATGATTAGATAGGCATCTCAAGGAAACAAAGGATGTGTATGAAAAAAAAAGTCATTGATCCTTATTATTACATTCTCATAGTGTATTTTTTTATTGGATTTAAGCTAGATAACATTTATAAATAATAACAGTAGTTACAAAGAAATATTTTATTAGAAACTGCAAAGAGCTACAAGTTAAAGGTTGCTCTGTAAAATGTTTAGAAGAACCCCGTTAAAGTGAATTATAATGGCTGCAAGAGAAACAACAACTATGCTGACAGAACTAAAACAACACTCAGTCAAATGTAGTAGAAAGTTACTTTAAATAAAAGTAGGGCATATGCAGGCTTGCAACACCAAAGGTGAATGAAAACGATAAGCCAACACATTGCAAAATTTGTGAAAATATAAAAATTTCTCTTCTGGACCATTATTTTGTCTAGACTCTCAAAGTATGACTATTTTCATTAGATTTTTTAATATGTAAAAAATATCATTTTAATTAGCAATATATATAGTGTTCGATTAAAAAGACAAAAAAATGGCAACATTAAACCTTACGTGTTGGTAAGGTTTGTGCCCCATATAATTCTAAAGCATAAAAGGCATGGTAGATCTCAATACCAATGACAATAACCATGGTATTGCAAGAACTAGAAGAAACAAGAAAGCCTACCAGAGTTGTTAAAGAAAGTCAACCAATAAGATAAGAAATCCAGATAATATGCTTAGCTTCCAAGTAATTGGAAAGGTGAAATTCACTAGAGTTTGGTAAGTTTTCTATATCTATCCTGCCTAGCTATAAACTCCAATTATGCAAAATAATTGCAGAGCCTAGGACTTGCAAGTAAGCAACAAAATCTAACCATACTAGAGCACCTCTATATCACCTCTTTTCTATATCACCTCTTTTGCCAATCTTAATTTTTTTGAGATGTATGCTTATGGGTAAGCAAGACCACTTCCTCCCTCAATAGCTAGTTTGTTTAGACTTGCTAGAGTTTAGATGGAACTCCAAGTGACATGTCTCTTCTATTTATGATGTTTATGGTGACAAAAAAAGAGACTAAATAGAATTTTATAGTTATAATAAGAGATCGTATAAAGACTAGTAGAAAAGAAGATAAACTAAAGAACATAATAGAAGATTTTACCCCACAATTATTTTTTTCTCATGCCTATTTAAACATCGTATGCTCTCAAATAGTGGGATGATGGTTCTCTTAAAAAAAGCCATTTTTTCATACATTGATAGATTTCATTCAACATCTTGACAAACAATGCTATTGCATGCAATCCTTCTTAGATTTTAATATATTATACTTAGCTCAAGTAAGAAAAGAGATGGATTCCAATTAAAATAGATTTGAGCACTTGTCAAAGAGGCTAGCCTAAATCCCCATTCTTATAGATCATAATCAAATCGTAGATATTGTATATAAAAGAAGCCCAAAAAAAAAAGATACAAAAATGACCATAGCATAGATAATCATTATCATCAAATGCAATTGGAATGGTTGGTATAGTAGAAAAGGAGAAATCCCTTACCAATCTAGAAGATGCAAAGTGGCATAAGGGAGAGATAAGTTTTAAAAAATTAAAGGATTGTCATAGATGAATAAGTGAAGTTCAAGACAGCGAGGCTAATTTGGATTATGTACAACACAAAGAAAACCAAAATTTAATAGCAATTTTTAATAGAGAAATGAACTATATAAACTTATATAGCTCATAATAATAATAGGCCATAAACAAGAGCTAAAGTTTGAGTAGACAAAGTCTAGACACATGAAGCATACCTGATTGATCAAAACCAAATCATTGCCAAGCCTTTTAACCACTCCTTAATAGAAAATCTATATACTATAGTTAAATTTTGAAAAAGAAAATGTTTGCATCTTCAGCTAGGACTATAAATTAGAACAACACACAAATGAGATGTAGATGATGCAAATAAATGAAAACCCTACAAAAGCATTATAGCCAACCAACACTTCAAAGAAAGAATATAAATAGATTACTTCAAACACTGTGCTAATACTCTCTCAATGGTTAATCTAGCTAGCGTTCCTTGAAAATCTCTCAAATATTATTACCAACAAGACAAGATTCGTAGAATTCCTCTAACAGAAAAAACATGCACTAAATAAAAGTGTGTTGCATACACATTTAAACACCATTAGAAAAAAATGGACAAGAAATATTCTTGCATTCTTACATTCATATATCAATTGCATGACGATTAACTCATTATCTTGTTTCCTCTATTTTTATAGATTTAGCAACCCTCTTTTCTTTTCAGGTGCATGACACATTCTTATTGCAAGTAAATGATTATTAGGTCTTAATCCAAGAAACATTGCGCAATGAATTTCCTTTGAAATTAGATGCACTAGAATATGTAAATTTCATAATTACTTTTCTTGTGTTTTTGGGAAATCTCAAACAAAAAATAAATCTGAGTATGATTTGGAAATCTTAACCAAAATTATATATCATTCATGACATTGTTAGTGACTATTTCCTTCTCTACCCTAAGTCAAACTTAATTAAAACATTATTTTCACTCATTTGAAACCAGAGTACAAAGTTTTGGATTAGATTATATTACTTTATTTCCCATTATTTTTGAGGTCTAATTATGGTTAATTTGCTTTGCATAATCAAAACAAACCTTGACAATCATGAAGATCACAAAGAAGAAGAAGATGAAAGGTCAAGAAAACCCTTAACACTAATGATGAAGGGAAATGTGAATCCTACCTACTACCTAAGAAAATTTCCCTAATATTATCACCAAAGAAGCAAGATCCATGGAATTCCTCTAATAGGAAAAACAAAACTACATTACGAAGAAATATTTTGCAAACACTTCTAAATGGCATGAAATAAAATTGCACAGAAAAGGGGTTCAAGGTACTAACAAAAAGAAAGCTTGATACATTCTTTAATCACATGTCCTTCCCCTACTTGCCACAACCTCCTCCATTGCATAGACAAAAATGAACATACAATACACATAAAATGCAGAATACAAACATAGAACACAAGAAATCATCATAAAAAGGAGAAACCTTACAAGAAAATACCAAGAGAGATCTACAATGCTCACCACACTTGAAGGTTTGAGGGTTAGGTGGGAGATTAAGCATTTGATAGACCAAAGATGAAGCTCGTGTTTAGCATAAAAATGAGTGTGTATAAAAATTAAATAGGGCAAGACCTTTTTCATTTTCAAAACAATATGAAGCCCGTGTTGGTTCACATTTCAACCAACACAGGCATGGATTTTTAAAAAATGACATTTTTTCTTGCCTATTCTGACCAATTTGATGCCATTTTAATAGATGGTTGAAAATTTTGATCTAAAAATGGGGTCAAATGTACTAGTGAGTGGATGCTCAAGAAAAGATGGATAGGTTAGAGTGATCACTAATAAAGGATTTAGCAAAGGCTAGGTGGGAGGTGGAGTGATAGATGGCTAGGGTGACCTACTACCATAAGGTGTACATTGTTGTAGTTCTTGTGGATCGATGAGTACCTATGTACTCAGAGTGGGCTAGCAAATCAGATCAACCACAATTGAGGGCACCAGTGGTTCCTCCTCAGGCACAACCTACTTATGTGGGGGGAAGCTAGTCTTAGGTCTAGGACTAGGTCTAGGTTGATGTCCTTGTAACATTTTGTTGTACCATATGTATTTTGAGACACTTATCTAGATTTGGAATCCCATATTGTATATGTATTGTGACACATTCGATATATATATAAGATATTGGATTCAATCAATGTATTTGTGTACTTGTCTCATTTTATTCTCATTTGATAGATTTTATATATGGATGTTTCAACATTTTTTTATGTTTCCATGTGATTTTTCAATTTCAGCTCATGTTATATGTATGCTTAGTTTTATGTTCATGTTTAGAAGTTAATAGATCTCTCTCATGGATAGTTTTAGCTCTCATTTTTATGATGAGACTCATGATTTAAAAATGTTATACTTGGATATATTAGATGTGATGATTTAGATTAACACCTTGTAATGAAAGGATTGCAAAGAGGTGACATGAAAGGTCAAGAAAATGAAAAGATATGATCAAGAAGGAAGTGAAGAAATTATGAAGGCAATTACCTAACATGACTATAAAAGATGAAGGGGGAGCTCTCCTCATATGCAAAATGAAAGACTAATCTAGAATGAGCCTATAATGAAAACTAGTATGAAAAATGGTTTACTTACAAGGGACACAAAACATTTAGACTCTAATTTCATCATTAAAAATTTCTATCTATGTTGGATAGAAATGTGGGAATCCAATCTAAGCATCAAAGACATGTAAGTCAATATGACTAATGTAGTTAGATTCCCTAAGTTTAGTATAGAAATATTACACCTGTATCAAGGCATAAGCACTAGGATAACCCTAGAGTGTGGTCTTGAAAAATAGACAAGGATGATACATTGTAGGTCCAAAGTGTCAAGTAGGACAAGCATCAATTCTCTAAACACCTTAGACAAGAAGAAAACAAGTAAAACATGCCCCATGGTCCTGGTCTTCTAGTCTAGGAAATCCTCGAAAGACTATTAGGGAGGGAACACTCAGAAAAGAAATTGACATAGAAAACACACAAAGAAGATAAGGTTCATCATGGCTTAATTAGTTTAATATTTGAGTGCGTGTGTGTAAGTCACATGGTCATTTCTTCAAGACTCGCATCTGGTAGTGAGAAATATCATAACATTCTAGACTATAGATAAGGTATCTAAAAAGTATTGAGAAACACTTGATGTCAAGGGGGGGAAGTGTTGAGAAAAATAGTTTTGCATGAGTTGCCAAAGAAACCCTAACGCACCAGAAGACCTTAGTAAGCTAAGAAGTCATGCCCATGAGATAAGGACAAGAGACAATTCCAAGCTAGGAAATGTAGTGTGAGATGAATGAGATTGATAGATATAGGTGCAAGGGTCTCGAGTAGCACCTATTTCCAAGTTTTCACCACTTGCTAGATTTTTTTAGGACTTCTAAAAAAAAAATTATAGCTTTTGTATTTTTTATTTTTTTGGTGATACATCAAAGTGCCTATTGCTATGTTTTACCAAGATGATCATTTTTTAATGATATTTTTTGATTTTAAGGATTTTTTCATGATTGATAGATATACACAGATAGTTGAGATGTGAGCCTTAAGTATATAATTTCTTCAAATGTAGAATGTTGATAGGCTCAATAACTTGTTTCCCTTTAGGAGTAGAAAGTTGATAGGCACTGGATCTAGATGATGTTGTGACAATGTAAAGACCCAACTAGTTAGGCTTAAATTTCCCTTTTTGTTCCCTCTTTTGCTAATTCTGGGGGTTTTCTCAAAGCACAAGCTCACCCACTTGGAACTCATTGGGATGGACCTTTTTGTTATAGATAGTGGAGACCTTTTTTTGATAATCCCTCATGTGATCAAAAGTAGTCTTGCAACACTCATTGAGGGTTTTTAGCTCATGTATTCTCATAGCCCTATGGTCTTCATTACTTATGAACTCATGTAGGGAGACTCATAGTGAAGGAATCTTGACTTCTAATAGTAAGATAGGCTTAGAACCATAGACTAATGAAAAAGTCATAGATCATGTAGGAGTATGTACAATATTCCTGTAGGCCCAGAGTCTCAGATTGATCTATAGGTGCCAATCTCTACCTGATTTATGGACCATTCTATGTATGATCTTGAGTAGTGTCTTGTTGGAGGCCTTAGCTTGACCATTCCCTTGGGGATAGTATATTGAGGACCAGTGTTGGTTTATCTTGAACTTCTTATAGAGTCTTTTAAGGTCCTTATTTTTGAATTATCCTCCATTATCAGTAACAATGGAGGATGGGATTCCATAGTGACAAATAATATGATTGAGAATAAATAAGGAAACATTCTTGCTTATAGCAGTAGATAAAGGTACAATTTCAACCCATTTCATGAAATATTTGATCATTGTAATGATGAATTTATGACCACTGGACGAGCTCGGGTGAATCTTTCCCACAAAATCAAGGGCCCACTGCTAAAAAGGCTAATATCAATAGAAGCTATAAGATCATGTCCAGGAGAATGAATCAAATTACCATGTAGCTAAGATTTCTTACAAGATTTGGCATATCTGATAGCATCAACCTGCATGGTTGGCCAATAGTAGCCTACCCTAAGTAGTTTTCAAGCAAGTGCAAGGCTATTAGAGTGTTCCTCATAAATATTGTCATGGACATTGGCTAATGCCTTTTCCAACTTTTCTACTTCTAGACAGCTAAGAAGCATTCCATCTAGACCCTTCCTATACAAGTCACTAGAGACTAGGGTGTATAGTGTTAGAATCTGAAAAGATTAATAACCCAAAAAACTATTACAAAGAATAGATATCTAAACTATGAATGTAAATGATACAAAATCAAAATTATAACATAGAGTTAATCTCCAAGAGGGTAATACAAATTCTAGAAGAAAATTAGCATTGAGAGGATGCATTACTCTCTTGGAAACTAACTCTATGTTGCTATTTTGATTTTGTATCATTTGCATTCATAGTTTAGATATCTATTCTTTGCACTAGTTTTCTGGGTTATTAATCTTTTCAGATTCTAACATGGCATCAGAGCCATTCTATGTGCAACAATAGATTTTAGTTTCCTTATTTGAGAGATTCGGGGGGTGGGGAGTGGGCTAATAAATCTTATTGTAGTTTTTGGAAAACCCAGTATGCTCTTCTCTTGTATCTTTGGATGATCTTGAGAATCAGAAAAGTTTGACAAAAACATTTTTAATCTCTGGGGTTTACACATGTGTTTTATGAAATCTGGGTGATTGCAACATTTCTAGTTATATTGGCAACATTTCTGGTTGTTCCAACATGTCCAAGAAGCTTGAGAAAGTTATATTTGGCTTTCATTTCACCAAGATCGGAGATCATTGTACAAGTTGTGAAACTGAGGTTTCAATCTCAAATCTAACAACCAACTTGCATATTTGGTGTTTTCAATCAATATTGTACATTCGAACAAGCCACTGATTGACTTAGGTAGCTGATTCAACCTTTGCATGTCATTTTTTTAGTTGTTGGGGTAATTTTTTGTTGCTTAAGGCGTCTAATTTACACTACAACTACATCTTCTATACATCAACAAGAAAAATACTTTCTAGCTTTTGTTCGCAGCACCAAAAAACCATATGAGTATCTTTTAGTTTTTGCATGCAATCTATATATTTTACAGAATTGAACATGGAAAGCTATAGTCATACCCCTCTCCATTGGTAGTCATAGATTTGAACACAGTTTTCAAATGCCTCATTCTTTCTCATACATACTCTAATTTTGATGATTCTTGTTATTATCTTGACTATTTTTTATGCTCTATCCACTAGTATAGTCATTTTTTAATTTTCATGAATAAAATTTTCAAAAATTGTAGATTCTCAGTCATGACTTTGCATAGTTCTCATTTTGGAAACTTTAGAGGATCATATCTTTTGAAAGTGCATTTTTTTAGTAGATCATAGTGGTGCTATTTATTTCTCTAAGTATTGTGCCATAGTTGCATTTTTAGCATATGCTCTTTGTCAGGGTTTTGTAATGCATTGAAATAAAGACCACTTAGTATTTCTTGCTAGTGGTAGTTTTAAATGCACTAATATAAATTGCCAAATCATATTTCTTGGGGGGTTCTTTGATTGAGTAAAGGGGGGAGGGCATTTTCATTGCCGGGTTCTCTTTTTTTAAGCATTTCTTCATCATGGATCAAACAAATATGCCCATCCTAACTCCATACAATTACTTTGAGTGAAAATCATGCTTGACAATTCACTTAAGGAAGCCTAGATTAAATAAGATAACTATGGGACTTGAAACTAAACCTGATAAAGATGAAGATAAGCCTAAGTAGTTTAACAAATGTGATGAGGCATATGGAACATTGTATTTATCTATTTCTTTTGATTTGCTATTTCACATTGAGTCATTAGATACACCAAGTGAAATATGGATAGAGCTAGAAACACTATTTGGCACACAAGATTCAATGATAGGTCATATGTTGGAAAATGAACTAATTAGTTTAAGCCCAAGAAATTTCAACACAAACTAGGATTTCTTCACTAAATTGAAATCACTAATGCTACAATTAAAAAAATGTGGAATTGAAAAGAAAGATTAACAATTGATTCTTAGTATTCTCTCTAAGCTAAGTTTAGAATATTCTATGTTTGTCTCTACCTTCTATTGTACTAAGGGTGCACTTAGTACTCAATTCACCATGCCATCTTTAGATGATTTTGCTATCAATCTTACTCGAGAATAGGAAAAGCTAATCCAAATGGGCACTATTAAGTCCTCTAAGTTGCATGCCTTGGCTACCAACCAAGGCACAAAAGAACAAAAAGGAAAAATTAGTAACAACAATAGTAAGGATAAGAAACAAAAGAATAGCAAGGAGAAGAAGGATTAGATACCAATTACTTCAAAACAAACTATTGATACCCCATCTTCCAAGGGTGATAAGCCTAAGAAAGAAAGAGTCCAATGTGCTTATTGTAAAAGACCTAGTCATGATGAACATAAATTTTTGAAGAAACAAATTGATCACTTGACACATATTCCTTAGAAGAATAATATAAGTGTTCCTGATTCTATCAAAAAAAATTTGAATAAAGGGTCTAACAAGGAAAAATAAAACAAAAAGGGGAAAGGAAAGGGCAAGGCCCTTGTTGCAGTTGCTTCTTCACCATCCACTTGGGTTCTTGATTCAGGTACTTCACACTACATGGCTTCATCTAAAGAAGAACTTGCATCTTTGGAGCCATGTACTATGCCTTCTATTTTGAAGGGTGATGACACTCCTATTGAGGTGTGTGGGAAAGGGTCTATTGATGTGGGGGATGGCACATTCCTTGATGTTCTTTGTGTTCCCCCATTATCAACTAATCTCTTATTGATATACAAGATCACTCACACAAGTTCAAACAAGTAGGTTGAGTTCACTCCTAATTTAGTGGAGATACTTGAGTTACACAGTGATTCTACAGTTGCAGTTAGGAGAGTAGATCATCAGTCATAGCTTGATCTATTTTCTCACTTTGTTCATGATCCTCCTTTGACTATTTTTCTCACTCACTCTAATGATGTGAGTAAATTATGGCATGACTGGTTTGGCCATCTTAACTTTTGCTACTTGCATAAGCTCAACTAGCAAAGCATGGTCATAGGGTTGCCTTCAATTTAGTTCTTAGGTGGTGTTTGCCAAGGTTGCATTCTTGGTAAGAATCCTAAGGAAAAGTTTGACAAAGGTAAGGCATGGAGAGCTTCATAGATACTAGAGTTAGTTCACAGTGATTTGGCTAGTCCATTTTAGCATCCTTCTTTTAGTAGGGCTTGATATGTCCTCACATTCATTGATGAATTTTCTTGATATGCTTGGGTGTACTTTCTCAAATAGAAGTTAGAGGCATTTGATCATTTTTAGGACTTCAAAATTTTTGTAGAGAAACAATTCGAGAAAGCCATCAAAGTTTTGCACATTGACAATGGTGATGAGCATGTCAACTATTAGTTTGAGAGATTTTGTACTTTAGAGGGGATTGATTTGTAGCATTCAATTCCATACAATCCTTAGTAGAATGGTGTTGCAGAATAGAAGAATAGATTCTTGAAGTAAATGGAAAACTATATGATTCACTCTAGATCTCTTGCACCACAATATTGGGCAGAGGCCATTAATTGTGCTTGTTATATCTAGAACTGTGTTCTTTACCAAGCCTTGAAGGGAGTTACTCCTTTTGAAGCTTGGAGTGGTTAAAAACCATCAGTTAAGCACTTTTAAGTTTTTGGCTCTCTTGCATAAGCCCACATTCTTGTAGAGAAATGTAAGATATTGGATCTACAGAGAAAACCTTGCATATTTGTAGGTTATCATGATGGTGTGAAGGGTTATCAGTTGGTCCACCCTACTACACATGAGTTGTTCATTAAGAGGAGTGTTTAGTTTGAGGAGGGATCTTCAAGCTCACTTTCTATCACTTCTCCAACTCCTTCTACTTTGACATTGGAGTCACTTGGAATACATGACAGATCTTTTGATGAGTTAGATTCACTTGAGTAGTCTTCTACCTCCACTTCTGATGTAGAGAGTGATTCAGAGGATTTACCTCCTTCCTCTCCCAGTCATCATTCAAATGTTGATGATTCCCCTCTAGATTCTCCATCTTCTAGTCCATTTTGGGCTAGAAAAACCTTGTAGTCTACAGATGATTGGGTTGGGGATCCATCAGACACCAAGCGGACTCATTCACAATTCCAAGATGCTTCACATGTCTTCATTGCTACTGCCTCAGATCCATAGTCCTTTCATGAGGCTTCTGGTATTCTTGAGTGGGATATAACTATGTAGGAAGACTATAGTTCCTTGATGAGGAACCACACTTTGGATCTTGTCCCTCTTCCTAAGGGAATAAGACTTGTTCGATGTAAGTGGATCTATCAGAAAAAAATTGTAGTAGATGGGTTGGTTGACAAGCATAAGGCTCGCTTGGTTGCCAAAGGATTCTCCCAGGTTCCTGGGAGTGAATACTCCAAGACTTTTGCGCTAATTGCTTGAATGAATTCCATTCAACTTGTTCTTGGAATTCTTGAAGCTAATTGTTGGGAAGTACATTAGATGGAAGTGAAGAGTGCTTTACTTCATAGTGACCTTCATGAGAAGATCTACATGGAGCAGCCACAGGGCTTCCTTTAGGATTTTTCACTTGTGTGTCATCTTCAAAAGTCTCTCTATGGCCTCAAATAGGATCCTCAGCCTGGTATGCCAAGATGGAATCCTTCCTTCTATCAGTTGGGTTCACTTGGTGCCATTATGATCCTAATGTCTACATTCTACAATAGGGTGATTCACTCCTATTTTTGGTTTTGTATGTCGATGACTTGTTGATCATAGGAAGTTCTTCACCCACCATTAAGGCTATCAAAGTTTCTCTTTAGGATGGTTTCTTAATGACTGACTTGGGCTTGTTGCATTACTTTCTTGGAATTGAGATCTTTTAGTCTCCTTTTGGGATCACCATCACATAGTCCAAGTATGCTCTAGATTTACCATCAAGGTTTCATATGGCTGATTGTAAGCCTACTCTGACTCCCTTTCTAGAGACAAACTTGAGGCTCAATGTTCTTATCTACTTTTTGATGGCACCTTGTATTGCCAACTTATTGGGAATCTCATTTATTTGACTAATATGAGACCTAGCATCTCATATGTTGTAGGTATGGTCTCTCGATTCATGCAAGAGCCTCATGAGCTACACTGGAAAGTAGCCAAGCAGATCCTTCACTATATTTAGGGTTGTCATAATTATGGGATTCACTATGCAATAGGTATTGAGCTTGATTTGGTGGGCTACATAGATTTATTTTGGGTGGGTGATTCTTAGGATCACAAGTCTACTTTAGGTTACAACTTCTCACTTGGTTCAAGTCTTGTTTGTTGGTTGAGAAAAAAGTAGTCTGCTATTGCTCTATCTTCTACTGAGTTTGAGTATCAAGGGGCTATAAATGCTTCCACTGAGGTCATTTAGCTTCAACATTTTCTCATTGAGTTTGGTATCCATATTAGATGACCATCAATCATATTTTGTGACAACCAGAGTGCCATTAAAATCTTACGAAATCCAGTCCATCATCAACAGACCAAACACATAGAGATCCACATGCACTACATTTAGGAACTCATCCATGGTCATGTCATCAACCTTCACTATTGTCTGACTTCCAAGCAAGTTACTAATATCTTCACCAAACCCTTCATTGAGGGCAAGTTCCTTCATTTGCAAGATTTTTTGGGGGTGTAGGATGCTTCATCTTTTGGGGAGGCCTCTTCCTCTCACTCAAAGTCCTGACTTTTTGGGGAGTCTCTTTTCTCTCTCTTATGGGGGACTTTTATGTACATGGGTACCTCATCAAGCCTAACTTGTCATGACCCATTTCTACATCCACCTAAGCTTTGCTTATGGGGGGTATTAGTGTAGTTTTTTAATTTCATAGTGGTTTATTTGTTTTTCTCTATATTGCTAGGTTTTTCCCACACTTTTAATAATCTCACTTAGGTTAATAAAGCATGTCTTATTTAGTAAGTGGTTGCAAGGTGTCACCTTCATACATGTGAGCATCCATTAACTATCTTAGGAAGATACTTTTCTATCTTTAGTCTGATAGATGGTTGCTCTTTATTGGTTGGTGTTGCCACCTCCTCCCTCTTCTTAGTCTATATAAGCATGCTACCTAGCTTGTATTTGCAATCTCTTGCTTTTGCATCCTCTTAATGCTATTTTGCTTCTAGAATTTGCATCACTCTCTTGGAGACTAACTCTATGTTGCTATTTTGATTTTTTATCTTTTTAATTCATAGTTTAGATATCTATAATTTGCATTAGTTTTCTGCATCATTAATCTTTTTAGATTCTAACATATAGGGAGGCATTACAAAGGAGTTGGCATTTTTGGTTGCATGTGAGATTTTCAAGAATGATCTGATTACGCAGGTTGGAGAAAATGGTGGAGTAGTGAGAGGAATCATGAAGGACAAAAATGTAGATCACATGATTATCAGAGGATTCATATGTGAAATGATGTAATTCTTCCACCACAAACTCAAAATATGATTCATGTTCTTGCAACTAAAGAATAAATTCTATGGTGGCCATAGCATCTACAACCTTATTTTTTTCTTTAGGAATTTGTTGAAATGTCATAAACGTGAAGTAGTTTTGTAGAGCATCAATCAATTTCTCGTAGGGTACCAGCTTGCCATCTTTGGTTTGATAATCATTATTAACTTGGTTAATAACAAGTTGGGAGTTTCCATAGATGTGCAACTTTGTGATCCTCCATTCAAAAGCCATTTTAATCCTATTTGTTAAAGCCTCATACTCTACTATATTGTTAGTGCATGGAAATAAGAGTATGTAAGTCTTTGAGATTGTGTAACCATGAGGTGTGACAAATAGAATTCCTACACCAACCCTATTCTAGGTGTGAGTCATCAAATAATATCTTCTAGGTTCTTTTAGTGATATACATGATGGAAGCATTAGGAAATTAAATTTTCATAAGAGTTGTATCTTGCAATGGAAAATCAGCTAGTTGGTCATTTATGGCTTGCCCCTTGATAGCTTTGCATTTGATGTGTTGAATGTCAAATTCAAAGAGAATCATCATTCATTTAGCAAGACGTCTAGTAAGTGCAACTTTACTCAATAGATATTTGAGGGGATCAATCTTTGCAATGAGATGTACTATGTGAGACAATATGTAGTGTCTAAGCTTTTGAGAGGCAAATACCACTGTAAGGAAATCCTTCTTAATGATATTGTAGTTGATCTCATAAGCCACAAAAGTTCAGCTGATGTAGTAAATAGTACACTCTTTTCTAGTCTCATCACTTTGTGCTAATAGTATAGCTAAGATATATAGTATCAAAGGCTTTTTTGGTATGGGTGGCATCAATACTGGAGTTTTAGCCAAATAACCTTTGATTTGATCTAAGCTTTGTTGACAGTCTTCATTCCAGATACATGTGGAGCCTTTGTGCAAGTTCTTATTGAAGGATTGAGCTTTATTAGCCAACTCAGCTATGAACCTCCTAACAAATTGAAAACATCCCTAAAGACTTCTTAATTGACTAATATTTTTAGGAGGCATTTTCATGATGGCTTGCACCTTTTTAGGATCAACTTCAATTCCTTTTGCTGATATGGTATAGCCTAAATTTTTTCTTGAAGTGGCACTAAAGGCACACTTTTTGGGATTTAATCTAAGCTAAAATTGTTTCATGTGGTCCAATATCAAACCAAGGTCATCAAGTTGTGTATCTTTTTTTAAGATTTGGCTAATGTGTCATCAACATAGTCTTCCATATTTTTGGCAATCATGCCATGGAAGATGGTGGTCATGGCTCATTGATAGGTAGCTCTTGCATTCCTGAATCCAAAGGGAATGACATTCCAACAAAAGGTATCCCATGCACATGTAAAGGTCATTTTCTCTTGATCCCCAGGGGCAATTTTCATTTGATTGTGTCCAGAGAAGTCATCCATTAAAGAGTATATTTCATAATTCATGCTCATGTTCACTTTCAAGTTTATGTTTGGCAGTGGAAAATTATCCTTAGGGCATGCTTTGTTTAAGTCTCTAAAATTAGTGCACACTCAAATGGAATTATCATATTTGGACATAGATACAATGTTGGAGATCCACTCTACATAATCAATAGCTCTGATGAAGTTTGCACTTAAGAGTTTTTCTAGTTCTACTTTAACCAAGAGAGAAACATGTTAATGTATTTTCCTCAACTTTTCTTAATAGGATTGACACTATACACTCAAAATGTGTCACATTCTAAACCCTTCTATCCAAGGTATTCCATGAGTCAGAATGCTTGGATGTTGGCTTAAAGCTCCCTATCCATAGAGTGCAAGAAAGTACGTTTCAAGTATACGAGGGCTCTTAGCTGAGCCTTAGAGATACTTTTCTTGTTGGTAAACCATGCAATGGGGGGTTCTTTGAGACAAGAGCAAGAATGCAAGTGTCTACAATGAGTTCCTTAAATATGCAATGTAAATGTGAAGTAAGCTAATATGAAATGCAAAATGTAGCTATAGTAACTAAGATGAGAGTATTACAAAATAGCCTAGTTATGCTATGTGATCTTAGATTATTGTAAAAAGAGAAGCTAAGCTACATGAAACTACAAAAAATTTCCATGGATGATAGAAAGTAGACTTGAAGTAGAAATTCTCCACAAAATCTCTCAAGGATTCAAATAGTAAACCTACAACATAACAAACTCAAGAGTGTGGATCCTTTGAGAGGGGGAAAGTGTTGGAATTATTTAGAATAACTGGGGGGGTGAATCATTTATCCAAGTTCTAGATGTACAAATGAAAATTTTCATAGCTTGGTGAACCCATATCCATAAAACATATTTATGCATGCATCCATTAGATCATACAATCACTTAAACTTTTTAGGTTACTATCAAATCAACTTTTCAGAAATGTAAGCATGAAACATAATAGATTTAATAACATATTTGACACAATGATTTTATGTGGAAACCCAATTTGGGAAAAACTACTCATAACATGCTACTCATTCTCACTCTTCTAAAGTGATACCTTGTGAAAGGCTAGCCCTGTTAAAGGTTATAATGCACATTGTTAAATGTGACTTGGTTAGAGGATTTCAATCACCCTTTTAGGAGTGGGCCTTCTTAGAGGACTTTAGATCATTCACTTAGAATGTCACCTAGTTAAAGGATTTACAAATGACTGTTAATTCAACCTTAATCCAAAGGATTTACCCTAGACTAGTACAATGATTAGAAAGTAATAGTAAGGTTTGATCTGATAACAAATTACAACTCACTTCCAAATTTTAGATCTTTGTTTCAGTCCTCCATTCTACTTGGCTTTCAGACACTTCAGATTTGATAGCTTGTTCACCCTTCAAGAATTCAAACTCTTAAGCCTTCTTGCTTTGCTTTCCAATAGTAGTCTCTTTTGTTCAATCACTGAATGAAGCAATACCTTAGACCCCTTGTCTAACTTAGGTTCTCAAACATTGATCAACCTTGCTTCTAACAAGCCATCTCTATATATAGAAAATTAAGATCATTTTTTGTTCATCCTCTATCGTCCATTTTAGCATTAGGTAGGATTAGGTAGAATTCAATGAATCTACCATCTTTTTATTTTAGTCTCTTCTAAAAAATTCTCTTCAATCCTCTTTGAATTCACCTCAAAATGGTTTACCATAAATTCTATGCCACCATCTCATCGTAGTTATCTTCCACATGCTTCACAAAATTCAAGAAAACAAAATAGTCGATTTAGATTCGTCAAATCCATGATTTAACATGAATATTGGCATCGGCATCAATATGTTGTCACTCGGCTTCCATACTATTCTTCCACTCATGTTCAACTAGATCACTCGGCAAACACTAAAGTTTATTGGTGCTAAACATCAACTAAACTTTACTCGGCTTACACTATATCACTCGGTATACATTAAACTTTGACTTTTCTCAGCTCCAACTAATTTTTTTCTTGGCTTGCACTAACTTTTCTTGGAACCTACTATCGACTCAGTCAAGCTTGGTAGACTCAATTCTTCTTACTTGTTCTTCTAAACTTTGTTAGTGTATCCAACCTTTGCAACCTTAAGTAGATAATCAATGCATTATATCATCACCATCTCACCTTATCTTTGTACTCCTTTTTCATACCATAACTCAACCTTTTCTCTAGGTTCTTTTTTTATCTCATTTGATCAAATAATCCTTATTAATCAAAGATATGATAGTACTCAAATCATCTAAGAAATTTTCTTACCAACAAGTAGCAAGTTTGACATCAGTGACAAAACAATGATTGAAACACATTCTCATACTTGTATTAATCTGATTTCAACAATCTTCCTCTTTAGCATTGATGGAAAACTAGTACCAACAACAATACCAAAAAGAAAATAATTCCTTCTATTGAAATCCCTCCCTCTATCAACTTTCATCTTCTATATAGGTTAGAAAACTATGTTACAATCAATAGATAACTAACTCATCCTTATGAATCTCTCTTGATCGCTTTCTTTTTATTCATGTATCTATCTTTGTCTATTTATTTCTTATATCTCCCTCAATACTATCTCCCTCTTACTAGGTAGATGTAATCATTTCTCTCTATAGTAATCATCAGGTACACTATCTCCCTCTAAGTAGATATGTGTTTATGTATTTCTCCCTTTGCTTTAGTACTATCTCCCTCATTGACAACAATGCCAAAGAATTTTCATCTTAATATATAGATATGAACATTTTTAGTTACTCCCTCTATCATCTAACTTGTGACTAATCTGTAGCTCCAACTCTTTGATTTCTTTAGGCAGCTCCTAAAGTAAGATACACTGCATTAATGTGTAACAAATGTCAATCATCTTAGTTGATGTAGGGTACTACTCATGTTTCTTAAATAGTCTTGGATAGGGCTATCACCCCTAGTTTACCTCTTAGATACTCATGAACATCTTTAGGTAATTCTTTTTTGAATATATTAGTTATTTTCTCTTTTGTATTCACATATTCCATCTTCATCTCCATGTCTTGAACTAACTCTCTCAAGTAATGATACTTGATTACAATGTTCTTAGTCTTTTTATGCATCAAATGATTATTTGATATATTTATAACACTTTTATTATCACAATAAAGTATCACAAGTTCAATGATTTCCTCCTTCATACCTTTGAGTAGTTGTTTGATCCAAACAATGTTTGTAGAATTTACTATAGTGGAAACATATTCAATTTCAATAGTAAATTGAGATATATAATTTTGTTTCTTGCTAGCCTATGTAACCATATTTTTTCCTAAGAAAAATACTCCTCCACTAGTGCTCTTTCTATCATCAATGTTTCTAGTCCAATCAACATCAGTGTAGCTCTCAACTCAAATTTCTCATTTTTCTTATAGTATAGACCATAGTCTTATGTTCCTTTTAGATATCTCATTATTATTTTAATAGCCATTCAAATGATTCTTCTTGGGATTAGTAGAGAATCTTACAACTATCCCAATAGATAATGTAATATCAGGTCTTTTATGTACTACATATTGCAATTTTTCAATCATAGACCTATACAGTTTTTGATTCACCTCAAATGAATTGTCATTCTTTGACAATTTATGTCTTGTCACCAAGGTGTGCTTATTGTCCTAGGATCTTCCAATCCAAAAAATTTCAATATCTAATTTACATATTTTGATTGAGTGATGTATATATCATATTTCATTTGATGTACTTGCAAACCCACAAAGAAATTGATCTCTCCAAACTTAGACATCGCAAATTCTTTCTTCATTTCATTTGAAAAAGCTTTACATAAAGTATCTTGACCTCCAAATATGATATCATCAACAAAAACTTCATATACTAAAATTCCTTTGCCTTTTTCTATCTTCAAGTACAAATTGCTATTATCATCATTCCTCTCAAATCCAATCTTCACATGATAGTTGTGAAGCCTTTCATGCCATATTCTTTGTGTTTGATTCAAACTATATAAAGCTTTGTGTAGTCTACATACTATTTTTCTGTTGTTAGCATCAAAAAATCCTTTTGGTTGTTCTATATAGACCTTTTCTTCCAATATGTCATTGCGAACTATAGATTTAACATCCATTTGGTAAACCTTGAAACCTTTGCATGCAGAGTAAGCAAGTAGAGTTCTTACTCCTAATCATGCAACAAGAGAGAATATTTCTCCATAGTCTATCCCTTCTTCTTGTGCATACCCCTTGCAAACTAATCTTTCCTTATTCCTTGTGAATTCACCATTTTCATCTAACTTGTTTCTATACACTCACTTGGTGCCAATCACATTTATATCTTTTGGTCTAGGAACTAGAGTCCATGTCTTGTTCTTTTCAATTTGTTCAATATCTTCTTTCATGGCTTTACTCCAGTCCACATCATCTAAGACATCCTTCACTATTTTGGGCTCATGCATGCTAAGAAAACATGTATCATTTCTCAAGATGTTCCTTGTCATTGGTCTCACATCTTTATTTCCAATAATTTGTGTAGCAGGGTGATGTCTTTTGACATACTTTGATAATATCATTTCTATTCTATTTTCCTCATTTGGTCTATCAACTTATGAATCACTATGTACTTCTCTATCTGGTAATTCAACATCTCTTTCATGTATATTAATCTCAAAATCAAAATGTGCCTCAACTTCATTCTGTAATTCAGCACCTAATTACAATTTGGTTCTTGAATATAACTCAAAATTCATTGTATGTGACTCAGCAGTCACTAAAACTTGCTATTGATTTGCAACTTGATTTATAACATCTTCATTAGCAGGCATACCTTCATAAAAGTATATAAATTATTTTTATTCCTTTGGTTCCTTCATAGGTTCAGCATCATGTACTCCTGTATATTCATCAAATTTCACATTTTCACTTTTCACAACTTTGTTAGTGTTAGTATTTAAACACTTATAAGATTTACTTCTTGTGGAATAACTAAGGAATATACCCGCTTCACTTTTTGCATCAAGTTTACCATTCCTAAAATCATTGAGAATATAATAGTTGCTTCCAAATATCTTAAAATATTTTACATTGGTGAGTATTTGTATCATAGTTCAAAAGGTGTCAAATGAGTACCTTTCTTTACTTGTACACGGTTCAAGGTATAGATAGTTGTACTTATAGCCTCTCTCTAGTATTTCAAAGCAACATTTTTCTCCATCATGATTGTCCTAGCATAGTCGATTACAAATTTATTCCTCCTTTTAGTAATTCCATTGTGTGGAGGGGTTCTAAGGGAGGATGTCTATCTTTTGATTCCTCTATCAATAAAAACATCTCAAACTCATTTGATGTAAATCCTCCTCCTCTGTCAGATCTCAAACATTTTAGAATTTTACCTATTTCTTTCTCAACTCTTGCTAAGTACCACTTAAACATTTAGAAAACATCAAATTTCTCTTTTAGGAATATAACTACCATCATCCTAGAATAATCATCAACAAATAACATAATGTACTTATCATCTTCATAGCTTTACATATCAATTGGTCCACACAAGTCAATATGAACAATCTCCAAAATTTCTTTAGAAGTGTGAGTCTTACTCTTAAAACTAGATTTTGTCATTTTTCCTAACTGACATCATTTACAAATTATATTGTTAGTTTTCTTCAACTTAGAAAAATCTTTGACTCAAGATTCTCATGTTACTGATACTAACCAAGTTATCAAAATTAGCATGAAATAACCTCTTGTTCCATAGCCACAAATCATCAAATTCTACAACTACACATGCAACATCATCCATATCAAGATAGAATAGATTACCTCTAGTTTGATCACCTTTTCCCATTAGTTTTCCATTAGTATCATATATCTTAGCAATCTTGTTCTCAAACTCAACCTTGCAGCCCAAACTATTCGTTTGTGACACACTCAAAAAATTATGGGTAAGTCCTTTAACATAATAAGAATTGTCACATAAAGTATTTTCTGTGAGTTTGATAGAACCTTTTCCTTTTATCTGACAAGGTGCATTATTACCAAACCTCACACTATTTCCATCATAATAATTCAAGGTAATGAACTTACTTTTATCTCCAGTCATGTTATGTGAACACCCACTATCAATTATTCATCTATCATTCTTGTTCACATGAAACACTAGTGTAGTTGCCTCATCCTCATCAAAATCATCCTTCATTGCAACATGCACCACTTCATTATCATGATCAGAAGATCCATCTTTGGTTTCTTTTTTTGCAATGTAGCAAGACTTATTTCCTCTTTTTAATCTTTTTTGTCCTCATCTCTTCAACTTTTTTACTTGTCTTAACCTCTATATTTTTTCTTCTCTAGACATCTAGCAGCAATAGACAAACCTCATTGCAATTAAAACACATGATAGGTAACTTACCTTTGAATTTTCCTTTACCTTTGTGAAATCTCCTTTTTAGCAGTGCTTCAAGTTTTTCTACATCCTCCTCATCTATATCAGTGTCACTGGAAACATATTTTACCTTTTTCTTCTTCTTATCATTAGGCTACTTCAATGATAGCTTAGCTTTGAAAGTAGATTCAACATTGTCAGATTTGAAGTTATCAAAATTTTATAGCTCAAAAGAAGTGAGCCTACCTACTAGACCTTCAAGAGTTAGATTAGAACCTAGTATACATCTTTGTTCTTATATTGCAAAAACTCTAATAGCATGAATTGGTAGTAGTATTCTCAAAAAATTTCTTAGTACAGTCTCATCATCTATCTTACTAGTAGATCCTCTTATAGAATTAACTACATCTTTTATCCTAGAGCAATATTGAGCAAAATTCTCACCTTCTTGCATCCTCATATCATTGAACTTACCTCTAAGAATTTTAGATTTGGTTCTCAAAACATTTTCATCACCTCCATAGATGGTGTGAAGAACATCCTACATCTTCTTTTCACTATCACAACCCTTGATGTCATTGAACTCAGCATAACATAGGGCAAAGGAAATCTCCAAAAATTCTTGATTGTGTTCTTTCTTTTTTTTTAGATCTTTAGTAGTTAGGGCTCTAGGGGGATTAACATGCTTAGTAGAAATGGTAGATTGTGCATGGTCTCCAAGACCTCCTAGGTGTAGCTTCATCAAACTTTGACATGCAGGAAATTTTTCCCTGTTAAGCTTGGGTACCTCTATTTTTGACATTTTTATCTTTTGCTTCTAGTACCTTCAAACTAGTCCTCTTCAAGCAGATGACTCTGATACCAATTTTTAAAATTATTTAAAATAATTTGGGGGTGAATCAATTATCCAAGGTCTAGATGTACAAATAAAACTTTTCATAGCTTAGTGAACCCATATCCATAAAATATATTCATGCATGCATCCATTAGATCATACATTAATCACTTAAACTTTGTAGGTTATTGTTAAACCAATTTTCCATAAATGTAAGCATGAAACTTAACAAATTCAATAACACATTTTATAAAGTGATTTTATGTGGAAACCTAATTTGGGAAAAACTACCAGTAACATGCTACTCATTCTCACTCTTCTAAAGTGATGCCCTATGAAAGGTCACCCTTATTAAAGGTTACAATGCACACTATTAAATGTGACCTGGTTAGAGGATTTTAATTACCCTATTAGGAGTGAGCCTTGTTAGAGGACTTTAGATCATTCACTTGGAATGTCATGCAGTTAAAGGATTTATAAATGATTGTTAGGTCAACCTTAATCCAAAGGATTTACTCTAGACTGGTATAATGATTAGAAAGTAATAGTAAGGCTTGATCCGATAACAAATTACAACTCACTTGTAGATTATAGATCTATGTTTTAGTCCTCCATTCTACTTTTCTTTCACACACTTCATCGATGATAGCTTGTTCACCCTTCAAGCATTCATACTCTTAAGCCTTCTCGCTTTGCTTTCCAATAATAAACTCTTTTTTTTGGTCACTAAATGAAGCAATACCTTAGACCTCTTGTCTAACTTAGGTTCTTAGACATTGACCAACCTTGAATTTGACCAACCATCTTTATAAATAGAAAATTAATATATTTTTTTGTTCATCCTCTCTATCTTCCATTTTAGGGTTAGGTAGGATTAGGTAGGATTCAATGAATCTACCCATCTTTTTATTTTAGTACCTTCTCAAAAATTCTTCTAAAATCCTCTTTGAGTTCACCTCAAAATGGTTTACCATGAATTCTATGCTACCAACTCATCATAGTTATCTTCCACATGCTTTAAAAAATTCAATAAAGCAAAATACTTGGCTTAGATTCATCAAATCTGTGATTTAACATGAATACTGGCACTCATCATCAATATTTTTTCACTCAGCTTCCATATTATTCTTCCAGTCATCTTCAACTAGATCACTTGGCAAACACTAAAGTTTACTGATGCTCAACATCAACTAAACTTTAATCGGCTTACACTATATCACTTGACATACACTAAACTTTGACCTTTCTTGGCTCCAATTGATTTTTTGATCATCTTGCGCTAACTTTTCTTGGCACCTATTATCCACTCGGTCAAGCTTGGAAGACTCGATTCTTCTTACTTGTTCTTCTAGACTTTTTCAGTGTATCCAACCTTCACAATCTTAAGTAGATAATCAATGCACTATATTATCACTATCTTAACTAATCTTTGTACTAATTTTTTATACAATAACTCAACATTTTCTCTAGGTTCTTTTGTTATCTCATTTGATCATATCCTCCTCATCAATAAAAATATGATAGTACTCAAATCATATAGGCAATTGTCTTACCAACTAGTAGGTTTGAAATTAGTGATAAAACAATGATTGAAACACATTCTCATACTTCTATCAATCTATTTTCACCAGAAAGCTCTTTCTTTTAAAGTTGTACAGATGGTGGAGATCAAGATCAAGATGATGGAAGATCAAGGGTGGAGTTTGAAAATGAGATTGATCCATGTGCACATACAAGTCAACCAATAAATAAAGAGTTGACTTGGCATGTGAGATAAAATGAGTCTTTTTCTTTAATTTGCAAAATAGAAATAATGTGTTATGTGTGCACATTGAGTGGGTTAGAAGGGGGCTTTTATTTAATTAAAAGGGGACATGTTCTTTTAATCAAATAATGAACTTAGGATAGCATTCTTAGAACTATAGGTTAATATCAAATTAATTAATTTTTAGCAATTTGGCCTAGGCAAATGATTAATTAATTTAGCTAAAATGCTAAGAAGGGGGCTAATAGTCTAGATAACCATTTTTAGGTGATTACATTTTCCCCTCTTTAACTAATGTGTGATTGATCTAGGAAAACATTACATCAAAGAAAATAGAAGCCAAGTAGGCAGTAATAGAGACATCTAACTCTGAAGAATGAATTGTAGAAAAGGATAGAAAATCCTGAATGTATAGCCTGATAATGGTAGAAATGAACACTTAGGAAAGAGACTATGTTAGAACTCAAGAAGAATGCTAACACCAAGGAAAGTAGATAGATCGAGAGAAAATGAAAAGATCAAACATATGCTCCTAATAAATAGATAGTTGTAGCAAGCAATGATAAAGTATTTCTACCCCCTTGGGATCAAAATCAAAATTGAAATGAGATAGATATGAGTAAATTGAGATATATCAATGTCCAAGATGATAGATAGATGATTAGAACCAAAGAGTGACAATAAGGAAATGATAGAATACCTAGTTTGACCAGAGTTGACCATGAAGGATAAAGCATAAAAATTAGGTCAAATTGAGTAGAAAGGTTATTTAGACATGAAAATGTGAATTGGAGTAGATATTAAGTGTAGAAATGATGAAGACATGAAGAGATGAAGATGGCCCAGCGAGATTTGAAGATTAGACCTCAAGAGGTCAGCTAATTGCATAGAAGAAGGTAGAATTTTAAAATGTGATTTTGACTATAAATATGAACTCATATTTTGATTTCAATCTTGAAAATGGATCTGGGATGTCAAAATTAGCTAGGGGTGCAATTTTCATGAAATTTTGAGGAGTTTGAAAAATGGGTCAATATTAGGTCGAAAGGCTATATAAGGGGTCCAAGTGTCATTTTCAAATCATTTTTTATTTTGTGATGTTTAGAGAGCTTAGAGTTGGTTTGAGAGAAAAATGGTGTTAGCAGGCATTCTGACCCATCGACACCATTTCGAGTGCAATCGGTTGCACAACCGACCTCCTAACTACGAGGCATCAGTAAGTCATCAAGATTTTTTTGCTTTTAGTGCATTTATAAGATTTATTTACACATTTTAAGGGTTTGTAAGAAAAAATAGCAAGCGATATTTTAAAAAGTATCGCATGATTACTTAAAGAAATATTGCATGATATTTCACACAAAAAATTGTATCGCGGGGTTTTGAAACTTATATCATATGGGTCGTACCCATATATTGTGCAAGCTGGTGTGAAATATCATTTGGGCAAAAAGTATCGCTTGGGTATTATAAAAAGTATCGCATGACATTTCATTAGTAAAAAGTATCACACTTGTATAGAAAAAGTGTCACATAGTCTAATTTTTGTGTTTTGAGTTGAATTTTGAATGTTTGAGTATTGTTTTGTGATGTTATTGATGTTTCTTTGTCATTGTTTTGCAGATGGTGTTACTCAAATTTCTTATTAGGGTCCCCAAAGTGGTGGGGTTATGTGTTATGGGATGCCTTATGGATGATGAGGTAGCTATCATAGCAAGCATGGGGCTGAAGTGGGTCATGCAGATGCCCCATATTTGGGCAAACCATTGGTTGTTAATTGCACTAGCCAAGCGGTGGCATATCAAGCACAACTTTTATCTACCTACTAGAGAGGCGACTATCACTTTAGTTGATGCATACCTCATCTATAAAGTACCTTGCTATGGTGATTTAGTGAGTTCTAATGTTTTGATCTCTCATTTGTGTTTATAAGTTTTTGATATCTATGTGAGGCATATTAATGCAAGGTTGGTTACATATCATAGGTGTACTATGATCAAACTCAATAGAGGGTAGAGGAGTAGTGCAAGATATGTTCTAGGATGTCACCATCCTGGATCGACATTTGAGTTGGGAGTGACTCATTGATGAGTATAGTGATCCTTCACAATTTTTGGTATGTTCTATAGTTTCCCAGGCTCTGGTTACCAACATGGGCTAGATGGGTTTCCTATTAGGATGGGATAGGTTAGTAGCAAACTTGATTGGGCATCCATGAAGGATGTCCTAGGGACCAACCATTATTTTTGATATGTATCATGAGCTACATGAGATAGTATACCATGAGGGACACTCTTAGGCATGTAGGACAGTGTTAGTGCAGATATGGGCCTAGGAGCACATTGTTGTGATCCAACCATGGGTGCAGTCGTGAGAGTGTAACCATCCCTACATTTTTAGATATACAAGTTTTATACCACAGACCCATAGTGGTGATCTAACATATTAACAGTAGATTTTAGATGAGCTCATATCCTTTATATGGTGGCCATATTGATAGTTCCATAGGTGGTCAAAATCTTGGGAGCTAGAGTATATGCATTATAGCTAGCCCCTAGTCAGTAGGCATGCAAATATTGTTGAGTGGTTTGTGGTCAGCCAAGTATTGTGGCAATTTGTGGAATAGTAGGTGGTCTTAGAAGAGACTAGAAATTATGTGTGGTACCATGGTGAGGAGGCAGATGGGTGGCTTCCTATGCTAGACTATTAGATTTTCATCTAGGAGATAGTAGCATTAGTGTGAGAGCCTTGGGATTATAGGCCAGATATAGTAGATGTGGGTGCAAACCCAACATATTTATAAGAGAGGAAAAGGAATCTATTCCCATAGTTTACGTAGTTGGATGCCCTACTCATAGTAGTAGGGTAGGGGGAGCCAAGAAATATGGAAATGGAGGTAGAGGCAGAGGAAAACATATGGAGGTTGGGGGGAATTCTCAAGCTGGGAGAAGGCAATCTTGGGTCTAGGCCATGAGGGAGGAGGAGGAGGAGTAGCCACTAAAATGTCAAAGTGGAGTGAGTGGAGGTACAAGTGAAGGAGCTAGCTAGATGAAATGCTAGATTTAAGACCATAGAGGTGGAGTTACATGCAGTGTGGGTCACCATTGTAGTATGAGATTAGTAGCTCATAAATGAGTGGGCATGAGGAGAGGAGCTCCGCAGGGAGAAAGATGCTACTAGGCAAGAGTCAACACATCATGGGGCATGAGCTTCATACTATTATATAGCATATAGGGGTGTGGTGCCACTAGGACAAGGACTTCCTAACTACTCAAGGTGAGTTGGTAGATCAAAGGGTGTGGTACAGTCATCAGATAGGAGATAGGCTCCCCCACTAGGGCCACCACAAGCTACATAAGCAATGAATCATTCTTAGGTCTAGGCTTGATGTGTTGTGATATTCTTTTATTGTACCCCATGTATTTTGAGATAGATATCTAGATTTTGGATCGCACATTGTATATGTATAGTGACATATTTTGATATATATGAGATACTAGATTTGATCAATAGCCTTGTGTACTTGTCTCATTTTGATGGATGTTTCAACACTTTAAGTTTCCATGTGATATTTTAGTTTCTTTCTCATGTATGTACTATTTAATGCTCATGTTGATATTCTCATGGATCTCTCTCATGTATGATGTTTAGCTCTCATGTGTATGATGTAGACTTATGTTTTTGAAAAATGTAACACTTGGATAAATAAGATGTGATTTTTAGACTAATCCCTTTGTGGTGACAGGATAGCAAAGAGGTGAAAAGAAAGATCAAGAAGATGAACATAAATGATTAAGAAGAAAGAAAAGAAGGTATGGAAGTAGTTAGCTGATATGTCTAGAAAAGATGAAGAGAGAGCTCTCCCTGTATGTAGGAATGCAAGACTAAGCTAGAAAATGAACCTAAAATGCAAAGTGGTTTACCAGCAAGAAATGCATAAAATTTAGACTCTAATTTCATCATTGAGCATTTATTAAGGACATCATTAGATCATATAACCATCAGTAGTGTAACTATGAGGATATGAATATGATCGATACTAGATAGGCATTTGGAAATCCACTCTAAGCATCAAAGTCATGGAGGTCAATATGGATGCATGAATTTATTCCCTAAGTTTAATATAGCAAGATTACACCTATATCAAGGCATAAGTACCAGGATAGCCCTTGAGTGTAGTCTTGTAAAAATAGTCAAGGATGATATGTTGTGAGTCAAAGTGCCAAGTAGGATAAGTATGAATGCTCTAAACATTGTAGACTGAAAAAGTATACCCATAAGTAGAAAGCATGTAAATATGCCCCATGCCCCTAGTCTTCTAGTCTATGACATCCTTGAAAGACTATTAGGAGGGAACACATAGCAAAGACATCATCATAGACATCACACAAAGAAGATAAATTTCATCATAGCTCATCCATTTAAATGTGTGTGTGTGTGTGTGTGTGTAAATCACTTGGCCATTTCTTCAAGACTTGAGTCTAATAGTGAGAAATATCATGATATCTGAGACTGTAGGTAAACTATATGAAAAGTGTTGAGAAACACTTGATGTTAAGTTGGGGGTAGTGTTGAGAAACATTGTTTTGTGAGTTGCCAAAGAAACCCTAATGCACAAGGAGACCTCAATGGTCTAAGTAGTTGTGCCCCTAAGATGAGGACAAGGAATAATTCCAAGCTAGGAAAATGTGTTGCAGAGTGGGTGATTGAGACTGATAGACATAGGTGCAAGGGTCTCAAGTAGTGCTTGTTTCTAGATTTTCACCACTTGGCAGATTTTTTCAGAACTTTTTTTTAAAAAATTATATTTTTTAATTTTTGATTTTTTTGGTGATACATCAAAGTGCATAGTGCTAGGTTTTCACTAAGATGATCATTTTTTTAGGACATTTTTTGATATTTAGTATTTTTTTAGGATCAATAAGTATGTACAAAAGAACTAAGTGGTTAGCCTCTAAGCATAGAACTTTTTTAGATGTAGGACATTGATAGGCTCCACTAGTTGTTCCCCTTCTAGAGTGGAAAGTTGATAAGCACCATACCCAAATGCTGCTATGATAATGTAAGGCCACAATCAGTTAGGTTCAAATGTCCCTTTCTACTCCCAGTTCTATAGATTTTTAGAGTTTTCTCTAAGCATAAGTTCACCCACTTGAAATTCATGAGGGTAAACTTTCGTGTTGTATTGAGTAGACATGCACTTCTAATAAGCCCTCATGTGATCAAAAGAAGCCTTGGTACATTCATCAAGAGTTTCTAGTTCTTGTACTCGCATAGCCCTATGATCTTCATTGATTATCAACCCATGTAAGGAGACTCACAATGAGGGGATCTCAACTTCTAAGGGGAGGATAGCCTTGATGCCATAGACTAAAGAAAAGGGTGTGGCCCTTGTAGGAGTATGTATGGTAGTTCTATAGGCCCATAACATTAGATTGATTTGTAAGCACCAGTCCTTCCCTAATTTTTGAATCATTTAGTGCAAGATTTTCAGCAATATTTTGTTAGAGGCCTCATCTTGGCCATTCCCTTGAGGATAGTAGATGAAGGACCAATGTTGTTTGATTCTAAATTTCTTGCACAACTATTTAAGGTCCTTGTTCTTTAATTTTCCTCCATTATCAATAATGATGGAGAAGGAATGTCATAGTGACAAATGATGTGGTCTAGTATAAATAGGGCAACATGTTTTTTTGTAGCAGTAGATAGTGGCACAACCTCAACTCATTTGGTGAAATACTCAATCATGTGATAATGAACATGTGCCCACAAGATGAACTTGGATGATTTTTTTCTACCAAGTCAAAGTCCCATTGTTGAAATGGCCAATATGTCACAGAGGGAATAAGCTCACATCTAGGAGCATGAATTAAGTTTCCATGAAGTTGACATTTGTTATAAGACTTAGCATAACAAACATTTTCAGCTTGCATGTTTGGCCAGTAATAACTCACCCTAAGCAATTTCTGAGCAAGTGCAAGGCCATTAGAATGTGCCCCACAAATGTCATCATGGAGTTTGGATAGTGCCTTTTTGGACTCTTCTAGCTCTGGACACCTAAGCAATGTTTTGTCTAGACTCTTCCTATACAAGTCACCAGAGACCAAAATGTAATGTGAAGCATTGTGAACGAGTTGGCATTTTTGGTTGCATGTGAGGGTTTCAAGAATAACTTGATCACACATGTAAGAGAAGATAGTAGCATAGAGAGAGAAATCATGACCTAAAATGGTGCAAATCAAATGGTTGTAAAATGAATCATAGGTAGGATGATGTAATTCTTTCCCTGAGAACTCAAATCATGATTCATGTTCTTGCAACTGGAGGATAGATGCTAGATTAACCATAGCATAAAAAGCCTTATTTTTTGCTCTAGGCTGGAATGTCACAAAAGTGAAATAATTCCTTAGAAAATCAATCAACTTCTTTTAAGGTACCAACTTGTCATCCTTTTTTTTATATTCATTTTTCACTTGATTTATGACAAGTTGAGAATCTCCATAGATGTGCAATTTAATTATTCTCCATTCAAGAGCCATTTTGATCCCATTTGTTAAGGCCTTATATTTTGCAATGTTGTTGGTGCAAGGGAATAGGAGTTTGTAGGATTTTGGGATTATATAACTATGAGGTGAAATAAACAAGACACCTTCCCTAGTCCCATTTTGTGTATGAGAACCATCAAAAAACATTTTCCAAGTTCTCTCAATGATGGACATAATTGAGGCATATGGAAACTCAATCTGCATAGGCATTGTATCTTCTAGTGGAAAATCAACAAATTGGTCTGCTATGGCTTGCCCCTTGATAGCTTTGTGTTCGACATACTAAATGTCAAATTCTAAAAGATTCATCATCAATTTAGCCAGACAGTTGGTAAGCGCAACTTTTCTTAGCAAGTATTTCAAATGATCAATTTTAGCAATCAGTTAAACTGTATGTGCCAACATATAATGTCTGAATTTTTGAGAAGCAAAGACCACTATGAGGCAAGCTTTCTCAAATTTTTTGTAGTTCATTTCATAGGCCACTAAAGTGTGATTGATGTAGTATATTTCCTGTTCTTTTTTAGTCTCATCACTCTATGCCAATAATGCTCCTAGAGAGGAAGTTGTAGCTGAGATATACAAAATTAAAGGTTTTCCTAGTATGGATGGCATTAATATGGGAGGTTTTGCCAAGTACCTTATTAGAATCAACCTCAATTCCTTTTGCTAATATAATATAGCCTAGCATTTTTCAAGATGTGACACCAAAGGCACACTTTTGTGGATTTAGCCTAAATTGAAATTATTCCATACGGTCCAAGATCAAACTAAGGTCATCAAGATGTGTGTCTCCTTTTTTATATTTTTATAGGGTTTCATCAATATAATCTTCCATATTTTTATGCATCATATCATGGAAGATGGTGTTCATGGCTTATTGATAGATAGCACAAGCATTTTTTAGCCCAAAGGGCATGACATTCTAGCAAAAGGTGCCCCACACACATGTAAAGGTTGTCTTTTCTTGATCAATTGGAGCAATCTTAATTTGGTTATACTCAAAAAATCCATCCATTAAGGAGTATATTTCATAACTTATCATCATATCCACTATCATGTTTATGTTTGGTAATGGAGAGTCATCCTTAGGGCATGCTTTGTTTAGATCTCTAAAATTAGTGCAAACTCAAATGGATTTTTCATGTTTAGACATAGGTACAGTGTTGGAAATCCACTCCACATAATCAATAACTCTAATAAAGTTTTCACTTACGATTTTTTCCAACTCTTCTTTGACCAGGAGGGCTACATGTGGATGCATCTTTCTTAGTTTTTGTCTAACAAGTTTTACACTAGGAGAGATAGATTAATGATGCATAATTAGACCTATGTCTAGTCCTAGAATATTTGAGTAGGTCCATGTAAAATTGATGTTCTTGTCTTGAAATGACTTGGCAAAACTCTCCTCTTATTCAATTGATAATGACTGAGCCACATGGATAATTTTGGGAGATTCCTTGATACCCAAGTTGATAGGTTGTGTAGATTCAATGAGAACTAAAGATCTTTCCTAAAAATATCTTTGTAGACTACCAAGTACCTCATCTATAGGCACCTTAAGGAGGTTTTCACCATTGGATGCATCCTTATTTTTACATTTTTTAGGTCTAAATACTGCCACAAAGTGGTTTTCTCCATCTGACCGCTTGTTTTTTCTTTTGATTTTATGACTACGGTACTTGATATTTGATTCTTTCATGTTAACAGTGGGTTCATTAGTGGAATAAGCTATAGTTTCAATGACATTTAGGTAGCAAGTGATCTCATAGTCATTTTAAAAAGATGGTATTTTAGGTCTTTGATGTTGAATCGACCAATCTATGAGATCATGGTGAATCAAGGAGATGAATTTGGAAGCTTTAAGGTTGTTGATACAAAAAGAGTCATCTCTAGTGACATGAGAACTATAGAGAATGTTGCAAATGAATCCAAATAAAAAATAAACCTAGAGGGACTAACGTGGTGCACTAAAGTAATTTGTGAACCAAACTTGTCTAACCCTACACTAGACTCTTCGACTACATTCAATTGGGTTGCATAGGTGTGAATGACATCCACCCCTAATTCACAAGATGTGTTTAGTAGACTTTCCCATTCATACTCACAATAATCTATACTTTGATTCTTAGAAATTAAGCAAGCAATATTTTGTCTAGTCCTTCCTATGTTTAAGTCTTTATGGTCGGATTCATCTTGTTCATGTTTCCTAGATGTAGAAGCTTTAGCATCACTGTGAGTAGTTAATGTTTCTTCTCCCCAAAGGAGAGAAGTGAGAGGCATGAAATCCTCATCTTGCAAGGTGGTAGAAACAAAGGGAGGATCATCATCCTCTAATCCACTAGACATGGGAGCTCTTTTGTCAAACATTGATATTTCATCTTCTAGCCCAAAACCTAGGCTAGTAGTATCTCGAGTGTTGTGACCCTTATTGTGACTTATAGGTTCTACTAGAGATTTTTTTGTTACCAATTAAGGACCTGTGGCCCTGATAGCTCATGTTTACAAGAAGTTTATATTCTTTTTCATAGCATTTAGGAGAGATGGGAGTAGTGACTATGACTCCTTCCTCATCTTCCTCTTCAATATGTATCCAACCTTTGATTGCTTGTTCTTTTTATGCTTCTAGGGGAACTAAGGATTGAACAAAGGTACCAAAAATGGTCATTGCAAATGTTGAAGGCTTTGTTTTGTCAAATGGTTTCCCATAAGATCAAGGGGAAATAGGTAAAGCAACAATAGAGTCTAGAATGTGCTTGCCCATGCCTAGGCTCATCATTTTTAGTTTTTGTTCACACTTTGTAAAGAATCGTGTCAGCTCATGAGAAGAGAAATTATGTGGAAATAATGTTTCTGTAGTAGAGAGTGTATTGATAGACATTGAATTGTCTCTAGGGACAACTATCTCAGTACCATTGAAAGGGAACTTGATACACTGATGATATGTGGAAGGTACTACTTGCATTTCATGGATCCATGGTCATCCCAACAACAAATTGTATGCAAGTGGTATGTCTAGGACTTGGAAAATGATATCTTTTTCAATTGGATCAACTTGAATTGGGAGCACAATGAGACCTTTGGAAGGTCTTTCAACCTCATCATAGGCTTTTATAGTAATCTTGCACCTAGGGTCAATGGCGAATTCATACATGCCTAATTATTGGATCACATTGAATGAGATGATGTTTAACCCTACACCATTATTTATTAGGACTTGGTGAACACAAGTATGGAAGATTTGAACTTCAACATGGAGGGTGAGATTTTGGGGGATGACTTAGAGCTATGTCATCTTCTTCAAAAAAGTTTAGATAGTGAGGTGAAAAAATATGGTTCACCATAGCTTGGAATAATTCTGCATCAATATCTGTGGGGATATTGGTAGAATGCAAGAATTTTTCAAGGATGTTCTTGTGAAAAGGGGTTAATTCTAACAACTCAAAGATGGATATTTGAGCTAGAGTACATTGTAGTTGGCTGACAAGGTCATAATTAGATATTGTTGAGGTAGTACTTATTTCAAAGATGATGCATTCTTAGAATCAATAGAAACTTTTAGAACTTTAGATTGCCCCCTAGTGATAGCATTAAGTGGCTAATGCTAGGAGGAGGAATATTCTACCACTTGAAGGACCAACTTAGGTTGGGTATTCCTATGTTGTTGAGGAGAATTTCTTATTTTGAGGACAACCTTGGGTCTTTCATCCTCAGCATCATAGTTGGGTTGATTTTTAGAATTAGAATTCATTGTGCAAAGACACTCAACAGGTTCAATCTTTTTTATAACATCATTAGCATTGGTATAGGCATAGTTGATCTTAGCAGATTCACCTTTCTCATATTCAGGCAAGGGTTGTTTAAAAGCTTTGTGGTTAGAATTTTTTGACGAGGCCATCTGTGACAACTTTACCAGCCTTTATGAGATCTTGGATAACGTCTTTAAGCTTAAAACAATTTTTAGTAGTGTGCCCTTTGCTTCTATGATAATTGAAAATATGATCCTCTCACCACCAAGTAGGTCTAAAGGGTGGGTCATAGGGGCAAGAATTGTCTAGCAGTGTCATCAATTTTTTTGCAATTAAGGTTTTTAAGACCACTTTGTAAGTTTCAACCATCAGTGTATAAACATGTCATATTTTAGTAAACTTAGTGTTCTTGTCAAATTTCTTTGGTTTCAAACCTTGTCTTTTTGTAGCATAAATGGCATTGGAAAGGTTAAACACAAGCTCCTTGGTCTTAGGAGCATCCACTACTCCATCATTGACAACATATTTTTTTGTTCTAAGGTTTGTTTTTGTCCTTTCCATTTTCGTTGCCATTTTTATCTTTGTTCACATCAATGTCACCCCTCTTGATAGCAACATCCTCAATGTGATATGCACTCTTAACCATTGTGTTAAAGGATGTGAACATATTTTTTCTTAAGTTGAAGTATAGTTCTAGTACAAGTGTCTAAACAAAGATGTCAATTTTCTCAACCTTAGGAATAGGCCGAGGGTACCTAGAGTTTAGGGATCTCCATCTTTGAAGGTGTGTTGAAAAAATTTCTCCCTATTTTTGTTTGATGTTGCATAAGTCCAACACAATTACAGGATGTTGAATGTTATAAGAGTATTGATGGATAAAGCATTGTGCAAGCTCATCAAATTTTTTGAGAGGGGGATTCAATTTTGTTTTAAGTGGATAAACTCCTATCAAATGGGAGAGCACATATTGATTCAACGAATGAAGTTTTAGGTGGATCTTTGGAAGTTTGTGATTGTGCAAGTTGTTTCCTCAATTATTGCATTTCTTCTCTCAAGATTTCAGCCTTAGTGGGCTCTCACTTTTTGATTATTCGTTGGACATCAAAATATTGAGGAAGTTTCCATCCCTTTATTGTCATATACTGGAAGTATTGGTCCCTGTTTTTCTCCAAAGACTTGAGCATCAGTTTTTGAGTGAGCTCATCTTGTTGAAATCTTATGACATCTTCACTAGTGATCTCATCATCACTTTCATGATGTGATTTTGATTGTCTAGGTGGTGATGGACATGCTCCCACATTGACTCTAAGAGTCCTTTGAGGTGTGTGGTTTCCATCATTGCCACCAAGGGAAATGTGATCAAATGGATTGCAATAATAGTCTCTTCTAGTTTCCTCATTGTGTGTATGAGTGTTAGGCTCAGCTTGTTGATCAACTCTTTCTCTAGCATGAATGGCTTCCATAAGTCTTTCATTTTCATGTGCTTGCTCTTCTAAGCATCATTTTATTTCTTTAGGATGCATGTTGGTCAAAATGTTTTCACCCATGGGTTTACCAAATGGGTTTTCAAAGATATAAAGTGAATTGTGTTAGATGTTGGATGTCTTCCACAAAATGTTGTACATGAGGGTGCCTAGGTGGAGTCTCTAATTGTGCAAAAATGAAAGAGGGATGACTATCATTACCAACTTGGAACTTAGTTGTGACTGACATGTAAGAATGTGTCTTTACTTAGTAGGATGAGAGAAGTGTTCCAGATTTGAATCTCATATAATCAATAATAATCACTTGTCAAAGTAAAAATAGATGGCTTGTCAAGAGTGTTTAAGAATTTACAACATTAGTGACTTGAGTCGAGAGAGCAAGCAAGAAGCTCAGTAGAAAATAGCTAGCATAGAATAGTAACCTGATTTGGACAAGTGATCATTAATGACATTTTAAGACTTACATATAATAGACTAAACTCATCCTTTCAACTTAGGATTGTACCTAACATACAAATTTGAGACCAAACCCAAGAAGGAATGAAGTGAGAAGACCCTAGATCAATTAAAACATATTGCAGACTCTGCTTTGATAGCAAAATGACCCAAGCGATATTATTCCATAAACTAGGCAACAATAGGACAAAAATTTGTATCATATGACAAAGTTTACAATAACTAGGTGATACTTTTCTCTTGGGCGACACTTTTTCTTAAGCAGTGTAATAAAACTCAGTATAACTAGGCGATAGACCTAGAAGTAGCTAGGCATAACTTTTTTGGACAAAAAGTGTCACATGATATTTCTCTAGAGATTGTGCAATAGTTTACTAGTGAAATGTGAAAAGAGATAGTTTTGACTCAAAAAATTTGTGTTTTAGTTGGTCAATCAAGTAGTTTTCAAATCAGACAGTTTAGGACTTCAGTTCGTGTTAAAGAATAAGTTTTGCAAATAGTGAGGGTATTTTAGCATGTCTCAAAAAATTTATTAAGGGTAAAAAAAAACTTGCCAATATGAATTTGTGATATTATAATAGCTTTCAATGTTTGATTTGTGAGAATGTTTACATAGGTTAGCACATCCAAAAACACTTACCAAGCAATCTACCTAAAATTCATGGTTCATTACTCAACAACTTGGCCTATGCTAAATGCTCCTTCACCTCACAACAAGTGGTTGCCTATAAGAGATATTGCATTTACCATGAAAGTTCCATAAGCACAACCAAGGCAATACAGATGGTGAGTGTAAAATCTTGGGGTGATCCGGGTAGTCTACTAGGATCGATCATTGCACCAAGAAATTGAATGGCAAAAAAGGGTAGCTACTAACTTAGAATGTTTAGAAAGGGCTTCCATTCATAATTTTTTTCTTGCACCCTATTAAGGGACACCCCACCTTGGGGTGGGTAATAGACCTTGTAACCATAAGAGCACCTTAAGCATTCTTTCTTAGCATTTTCCTCATGGTAAAAATCCCATAAGTAATCACACTAAGCGAAGACAAACAAAACGTCTACCAAGATTTTGTGTCCTTGATAACCTTAAGTTTATAGTTGGTTAGAATAAATAGGTTCATTTTTCCCCACTTGTTCATTCCTCTTGGTTACCCAAGAGTAGTCCCTCTAAAGGATTCTAACTAAAAATAGATTGGATCAACTTTCAAGAGTCAAGATTTATGATTCACCGCAAGGGTGAAGAGAATACTCTCCTATCTTGATCATTTCCCCCAAACATGCTAAGAAGCTTCAATTATCCACTTTCTTTCAAAATCTCAAGACAAGTCAAAATTTATGATTCACCAAAAGAGTGAAGAGCATACTCTCCTATCACCAAAGAATCCCAATCACAAGTTTAATGTGTCTATGAAATGAAAGCAACTAGTAGAGTGTCACACATGGAATAACAAAAAATAAGAAAGTTTGATTTTTATGCTTTGGGAAACCCTTCAAACAAGTGTTAGTAACACTTGTGCATTTGAAGCTTTAACATGCATTCTTTTTAAGGAAATTATGTAAGCGTTTCAAGGAAACAACCTACAAACACAACTGTTAATCCCAGAAGCTAGTCCCAAAATAGCATAAAATCTACAAATGAACCTTTGTCCAATAGTCATAGGCCTGTAAAATTTGACAAAAAACAAGTAGTAACTAAGAAACTAATTGAATCATGCAAACGACAAGAAAATTTAAGCCAAGTGATAGTTTTTGTTGGAAGATTGTTGTACGATACTTTGCAGTATACTTGTGTGAGAATTTTCCTTTATGTGATATTTCTGCTTAAGCCAAGTGATAAAACTTACTATGCCAAGGTGATAAAGTTAAATAAGAGTATGTGATACTTTTATCAAAAAAGTATCACATGTCAATACAAATAAATGTCACACGATACTGGAAAAATATCGCCCAAAATTTGTGACTATAAAAAAATGCGGCAGAATGCATAAAATGCAAGAAATGTAGCAAGATAAAGAGAAAAACTAGGATGTTCTACCATACAATGGGCACCAAAAAATGTACACTCAAAAGATGTCACACTCCAAACCCTTCTATCCAAGGTATTCCATGAGTTAGAATGCTTAGATGCCAGCTTAGAGCTCCCTATCCATAGAGTGCAAGAAAGTATTTTTCAAGTATATGAGACATCTTAGTTGAGCCTTAGATATACTTTTCTTGCCAGTAAACCATAAAATGGAAGGTTCTTTGAGACAAGATAAATAATGCAAGTGTCTACAATGAGTTCCTCAACTACGTAATGCAAATGTGAAGTAAGCTAATATGAAATGCAAAATGTAGCTATAGTAACCAAGATGAGAGTATTACAAACCAGCCTAGTTATGCTATGTGATCTTAGATTATTGAAAAAAGAGAAGCTAAGATACATGCAACTACACTAAAATTCCATGGACAATAGAAAGTAGATAGGAAGTAGAAATTATCCACAGAAGCTCTCAAGGATTCAAATAGTAAACCTGTAGCATAATAGTACTCAAGAGTGTGGATCATTTGAGAGGGGGAAAGCTCATTCTTCTAAAGTCATACAAATGGTGCAGATCAAGATCAAGATGATGAAAGATAAAGGGTGGATTTTGAAAATGAGATTGATCCATGTGCACACACAAGTCAACCAATAAACAAAGAGTTGACTTTGCATGTGAGACAAAAAGAGTTTTTCATTTAATTTGTAAAATAGAAATAATGCTTTATGTGTGCACATTGAGTGGGTTAGAAGAAAGGGGGATTTTATTTAATTAAAAGGGGACATGTTCTTATAATCAAATAATGAACTTAGGATAGCATAGTCAAAACTATAGGTTATAATCAAATTAGTTAATTTTTAGCAATTTGGCCTAGACAAATGATTAATTAATTTAGCCAAAATGTTGAGAATGGGGTTAATAGTCTAGATGACCATTTTTAGGTGATTACATTTCCCCTCTTTGACTAATGTGTGATTGATCTAGGAACACATTACGTTAAAGAAACCAGAAGCCAAGTAGGTAGCAATAGAGATATTTGATTCTGAAGAATGAAATGTAGAAAGAGATAGAAAATCTTGAATGCACAACCTCATAGTGGTAGTACTAAACACTTAAGAAAGAGACAATGTCAAAACTCAAGAAGAATGCTAACACTAAGCAAAGAAGATAGACCAAGAGCATTTGGAAAGATCAAACATATGCTCTTAAGAAATAGATAGTTGTATCAAGCAATGATAGATTATTTTTGCCCCCTCGGGATCAAGATTGAAATTAGGTAAGGGGAATGTAGAAATGAGCTAGATATGAGTAAATCAAGATATATCAATGTCTAAGATGACAAATAGATTATTAGAACCAACGAGTGACCATAAGGAAATGATAGAATGCCCTAGTTTGACTAGAGTTGGTCAAGATGGATAAAGCATAAAAATTAGGTCAAATCATGTAGAAACGTGATTTAGACATGAAAATATAGACTGGAGTATTTATGACGCATAGAAATGATGAAGACATGAAGAGATGAAGATTCCCTAGTGAAGATTCAAAATTTAGACCTTAAAAGTGTTGATCTTAGATTGGTTTTGACAAGTAAGTGTCAACACACTTAAACCATTTACTCAGTTCATGTTGAACTAGTAATACATGTCGAGCACAACATGCAAATATTAGACCATGTCGAGTTGCAATGAGTGTCGAGTCACTCATGTGCCAAAGTTCCAAGTAGATAGACCATGTTGAGTGAATTTAAGTGTCGTGTAAATAGTAAATGCCAAATAGTTCAGGTGTTGAGTCAAAAGCAAAAATAAAATTTATGTCGAGCATCAGAGACCTCATATGCTGAGTGACACAGTTTGGACATATTTGTTTGTAATGGCACAAACAAATATGTAAATTATTTTTTAGCTAAATTAAGGATAGATTATGATCTTTTGGAAATAAGGATGAATCTATATGCAGATTCCCTATGCAATTGCATGCAGTGAATCAAAAAATGGGAAGGTTTAAGTAGAAAAAAGGATGAATCTTAGCTATAGATTCATACCTAACCCTAAGCCACCAAATTCTTCTTAAGGAGGAAGAAGCCCTAAATTTGTAATGATGATGAGAACAATACACAAGGGGTGAATGATCAAATTGAAAGTGCAAATATGACAGTTTGCAGAGCATTCAAGGTGACTTAGCAGTAAGAGTGAATTATAGAATTAATTAAGTAAAGAACAAAGGATAGAGAAGGATACAACATTGACACATCAGATCATGAAGGATCCATTAGAGATTGGATAGAGGTGATCTTTTATCAAGCAATCTATTGCCAACCACAGGATCTATGTTGAGACATTTTGACAGGTGATTTTAGTTAAATCTCTTATAGAGTAGTGTTGCCCCACTTTTCATCCTGTACCCATTTAGAAAAATGAAAAAGATCTTGTGTCTTATTCTAGTCTAGTTATGTCCAAGTCTAGTTCTTTCCCCAAGGTGAAAAGTTTCTCCATCAGGTTTTCCACCTTTCCCTTCTCCCACATTACATAATCAGGTGGGTTTTCCTTGTTGTCATGAATTTGTGGGTACTCTAGAACCTAATTCAATGGAGATTCTTGTGTTTCATAATGATTTTCACAAATTTATTTTTGAGGATGAAATTTTTGGTAGCTTGTCATTGTTTACACAAATAAAAATGAAGCTTGGGGAGAATCAAACATTGCCTTCACCTTGGCAAGTTTTCGACCTATGAAGGCAATTTTTTGTAGAGGTTAGTAAATGTAGTTTGCAAGTTAAAACAAGAAAAGAATGAGTATTTCTATGGATAAGCCTTAATTCCATCACAATATTTTTCCTTAGAAAACATCTTGAATTCATCATGGTGCTCAAAATCACTTTAGGCGAAAAACTCTAAAATGACTTCTCCATAGTAGGCTTTCGACCTATGAAGTCAATTTTCCTCCAAAGGCATTTGTAAAGGAAAAAGAATTAAGAAGTGGGTCCTCTTTTGATCCCTGTAGTTCTTTTATGATTTTCTAAACTTAGAGAAAAGGCTAACCCAAGAGTTAGAAGGTAAAGAGAGCTTTAGTGGAAAACTAAAGATCGCTTTCTCCTTCGCGAGTTTTCGCCTCGTGAAGGAGATTTTCTGCATTCATGAAGAAATAAATTTTGCAAGAAAATTGGGTACACAAATTGCACATAAGACACCTTAAGATGATAATGGGAAAAAGCTAATTAGGGTTGGAGAAGTGTAGTGGGCAGAATCTAGTTGAGCAAATATTTATTTATGGAGTGCTCCATTCTTAATTCTCTGGAACTAGGTGAAAAATGAGAAAGTAAGTGTGTAATAAAGGAAAGTTACTGTTGGGCCAATAGAAATAGTGAAAAGACATGAAAAATTCTATTAGAAATTCTCACATTTACTAATCCAATGGATTTATCCTTTAATTCACTCGTGTGGTGTAGATCTTGAAGATTAACAGGTGAATTAGGATTTCTATATGGAGAGAAACATAAAAATTTCTCAAATTACTAATTTTTCTTGAATTGTTATGCTGTTGAATTATATAATATTTTCAAAGCCCTTATACTTTTGAATTCTACTCTCTACGCTACTTTCAATTTCAAGGTTTCAATTCATTTCTACCTTAGATAAAATGGTAACTAGATTCGTCGGGTTCGATGGGTTGAATGGAATCAAATCTACATTGCGGAATGTCATAGACACCTCACTTTGTTATTTTGACATGCAAGATTTTTGAAGGAGGCTGAGGTCAGAGCCAATTCACCCTATAACTAAGAAGCTCTGAGGAAGTGGGCTAGTGGAGGTAGGTAGATTTTTGGTGGCAGTTCAAGCACCTGAGTTGATTGTTGAATGTATAAATCATTACAATCTGGATACCAGACAAATTTTGTTGCCCAATCATGCAGTTTTAATCTCTATTGATAGGAAAATGGTGGTAAATTGCCTCTAAGTTCAAGAATAGGAAGAGTTCTCTGAGTTGACAGTAGGAGGAGCCATGTCTAATTTTTCCTTGAAGAAAATGGTGTGGAGAAAAGAGATTATGAGGTCCTAGTTCCAAAAGCCATAGGGCACTAAGAGAAAGATTCCTACGACTCTATTCAGCACTGATCTCAAGCCCGAGATTGTAGACATTTTAGTTCTCTTACATAGCTTGAAAGGTGAGGTAGAAGCACTCAATTTTGTTGAACAATATTTCTTTTTGGTATAAATTATCTATTGAGATACACATTATGTTGATTGGGCCTATGAGGTAAGTGAGCATTTGTCTAGAGCCCTTAGTGTGACAAAGTTTTACAATACCTTTTACATGTCTTCTTTCTTGATTTATATGTTAGCTTCTCTAAAATTGTGGTCAGGCCTTCCTAGAATAGAGAACTTCCCCAATGATATGAAAAGCTATGAACTTTATCCACGCTTGCAATTATAGAATAGCTATGCAGATATGTTAGAGTTAATGATGCATTTATAATGAGAATTTGTAGGGAACTCCAAGGATGCTCGGAGAGGAGGTTCAGCCTGGAGACAATGGTGGCCATCAGTCAATTTGGTAGCTATTTTATTCAGTTCTCATCCTTTTCATATTTGCATCTTGTATCTTTTGACGAATTTCCTTTGAAGCTGCCCAGATACCCAAGTGATCTAATTGTGTTGATAGAGATCTAACAATGGAGATTGCCAAACCCAACAAGGGAGGGTGGATTCAGGACATGAAAACTGAAGATTTTACTCTACATTCTATGGATCTTGGTGAAGAAATGCATGATACCAAGGTTGGCTTATGGAATTTAACCAATGAGGTGATTGAAGGGTGGCTAGAGAGTCTTAAGTTGTCTAAGACTAAGATGAAGGCTGAGATAGAAGAACTAAACAAATTCATTAGACAACTAGTCACTCTGTTAGCAGGCATCTCTAGAGTATTAGTGACTAAAAATCCTACTATTGCTCAAGTTTAGGCCCTCATCTCTCAACTCCAAGAAGATAGGCATTATGGCTAGATTGGTAAAGAATGGATTGAGAAGATCAAATCAGAAGGAGCCACAATTGTGGAGTAGATTGGTAATGTTATCTTAAGATTAGAAATAGAAAAAGATAAAATTATATCAAATAGCAATACTCTGGTTGGAGAAAGGGTGAAATGCGATGATTACATCTCCCTCTTGAAGATGATCATCCAAATGAAGGCCAAGGAAGTGGTGGAAGCTAAAATATTAATAAAGAGAGATGAGCCTCTATTCGAGTGGCTTCAAAGCATGTAGTTTAAAATTGAGATGATCCTATTTGTAGAGAAAGGTCTTAGAGAAACAAAGGATAATGTGAAGAAGAAACAGGATAGAGGATTTGAAATTTTGAGGGGATTACATACAGACTCACAAACTAGTGGCCAAGGAAAAGCACTTATTGGAATCAATGTCATGAAGGAGAACTTTCTAGATTTTTGGATAGTTTGTCTGATATAAAATTCCATAGTCAAGATAGGGTCACTGAACTACAAGCACTCAGTGGATGCATACATGTGGCCAAAGAGGAACTGCCAAATCAATCCAATGTTGTGAAGGAATTGGATAGAGAGCATTCTAAATGGCTCTTAAGGTATACCAATATCCATGTACCTAGGCATGAAGAGCTTATTCCTATCATAGTTTCCACCAAAACCTATAGAGAAAAAGAAGAAAAGGGAAAAAAGTCAAAGTGATTCACATTTTGCCTCCTTTTTTGTTTTATTATGTAATTATTGTAATACAACAAATTGGTGCCTTGCCATTTGTCACTTTTGAGAAGATGAACTGATTAAGCTTCGATTATAATGGTCATCTTGAAATTGTATATGTATGAGATTGAAAGATTAATGAAAGGTCGGCAAATTTTTGGTGTAAAGTACTTTTTGTTAAAAAGACAATCGAATGGTATTTTATGTCAATTGTTTTCTGTTCCAGATGTTGTCAGATTTAGTCTTATGTTTTCTCTTTTGTTTGAGTTGCAATGAGGAAAGAATAGAGTTTAACTTCTCCTATTTTGAAGCAATGAATGAATGTTATAGGTGTGTTATTGTTAATTCAAAGGGAAATCCCTTCAACATTTTCAATTTATTAGTCATAATTAAGATTCAAATTAGCTTAGTTTAGTGTTAGCTATTATTTGGTTAAGCTTTATGAATTCATAAGATGTGTAAATGCATAAACCTATTTTGATATTCAAAAATTTCTATTCGCCTGAATTAGAGTCTATTTAGGTCTAGCTTGGTTATACCTCTTCTATTCTTAGGTCAAGAACATAGCTTGGTTATACCTCTTCTATTCTAGCTTGGTTATACCAATTCAGAGAGAGGCCAATTTATCCACAAGTAGCTTTTTAGCTATTTGTAATCAAGTATCATTCCAAGTTAGGCATTTAAGAGTTATAATTTGAAATAACAAATCTATTTACCAATAGATTTTTGGTGACTCTATTGGGAAAATGAATAGTCACTTGACTAAAAAGCCCATATCATGAAGGAAAATGGTACTACCTCATGAAAACATTGTTCCAATACTCCAACCTAATCTTGGTTTTCAAGACGACCAAGAAGACATAATTTCATCCCTCAACAAATTCATTTGGAGACATAGGAGGAATGCTAGCCAAGTATTGGAGGAAGAAGAAAGAAGAGTTGAAGCCTTAGAATGAGCTATTCAAAAGAGAAACATCCAAAGAGTAGAAAGACAATTGAGACAAGAAGCTTAGAGATAAACCTAACCCAGCATCCTAGAACAAATTAGTTTCCTCAAAAGTACCAAGGAATAGGGTGGGCAAGACCCTATGTTTGATAGGCTTACAGAGCTTGGTTTTCCCATCTTGGACGTTCCAAAGTGGAAAGGTGAAAATAAAAGCCAAAGTAGGCCACCTTACCCTATTAGGAATCAAAATGCCAGTGCTTCACATTCTACCTATCAAGTATTGGCCCTATACAAAATTACTGCTCCCCCAGTTGTTAATTTCCTACCATATACTACTAGGACAATCATGGCTACTCCATGGGTTGCAACAACAAGGCCATTAGCGCTAAATGCTTATCATCCACTCCTGGCTGGTTCAAGGAAGAATTTTGCTAAATTCTCAAGTGATGGGAAAGTTACTATAGATGAACACATTAAAGCTTTCTTTGTAGCCACCCACATCTTAGGGTTTGGACATGAAGATGTTGTTGTAAATTTTTTCGTAGAGACCCTCACAAATAGTATAGAAAATTGGTTCTATCATCTAGATGATGGTTCAATAACTCATTGGGATACATTGAGAATAGCCTTTGAGACAAGGTTGAAGATTGCAGAAGATCAACATGCCCTATTAACATAGTTGACTTCAATTAAAAAGAAATCCACTATGAGTATGAGAGATTTTTTTGCCAAGTTCAATAAGATTATTAGTAGAATCCCAACTACTGATAGACCTACAGCTAGTAATTTGAAGACTTTCTTCATTAGTGCAATGCCTCTAGATGTCAATTATGATTTGAGAAGAGCACATCCCACGGATTTAGCAGATGCACAAAAGAAGGCAATTGAAGTTGAAGATGATTTGATTTTTGCACGAAAATGGAAGCAAGAACTTCAAACTAAAGGAAGTTCTAGTAATGCTACATCATCTGATGAGATGATTCAAAAATTATCAAATGAATTAATAGCAGTAAAAAGACAATTACCTGGGTTCAGTAATTCTTATCAGTGGAATTAGTAAAATTTTCCTGGAAAGAACAATGATGGAAGTATCTACAACTTGCAGGCTCGCAACCTAAATTAAATATTGAAGTAGCACCAAAGAAAGGAAACATGTGCATCTTTCACTTGACCACAGATCATGATAGCAAGAGTTGTCCAGAGACTGCCTGTATGATGCAGTTATTATGTACCAATGAATTGAACACTACAACTCCTTGTTCAGAGACTGATTCATATTCAAATGGAAACTCTAGAAATTTATTTTTAGAATACGAATCAGATTCTAAACCAAAAGGTGAATGTTATGCAACCATCGATGGAACTTCATACATAGTGCTTACTCAAGGCCAAAGACTAAAGAATCAGTCCTCTAGTCATGCTCATAAGAATGATTCTAGTTCTTTGGAAAATAATGTACATACTAATCACGGAGTATACACTTCACAAATGGGTAAGGACAAAATACCTTTTGATTTCATTCAACTCTGTGAAGAATCAAAGATTCAAAATTCCCCTATAGATTATTTGAAGTCTCACCCTTCTGAGTTAAAGACACCAATAGATCAGTATAAAGGGAACACATCAAACTTGAATCATAGTGTGACCATTGAAAAAGAAGATGAAACCTTGATATCTAGTCTATTTAATCAAGAAGATTTTACTATTTTAGCAACATCTCCTAGGCAAAAACCTGACCCATTTTATATTTCATTGTATATCAATGGGTGTAAACTAAGCAAATACATAATAGATTTAGGTGCATCAAATAATGTTATGCCCTACTCTGTGGCCAAGGCCTTGGGTCTCAACCTCACTAAAGTGCATGGGAGATGTTATTCTATGGATGCTAAACAAGTCCCCTTGCTTGAGCAGATTAAAGACACTCAAGTAGCCTTAGCTTCACATCCAAAAAAAAAGCTCTTATTGACCATTCTAGTAGCTAACATTCCAGCGAGCAATGGACTACTTTTAAGTAGAAGTTTCCATCGAGACTTAGGAGGATAAATAAAGCTAGACTAGTCTCAGGCAATGATACCTATCGATAATAAGAAAGTCAAATTAGAACCAGAAGAAAAGGCAAAGTTTATAGTCTTGAAATTAGATGATCCTAAAGCTCAGATCCTATATCAAGAGTTGGAATTTGGCAACTACATGTTATTTACTAAAGAGGCCTTAGATGAATAGAGAGATGAAAATCAAAGCGGGAGAGTTCTTAATGGAAATAAAGATGCAACAGGCATATGGACACTTGAATTTGATGAAAGTTGTGCCTCCTCAAGGTCTGGCATAGGTGTAGTGTTAATATCTCCAGAAGGAGAACCTAAGCCCATGAACTTCAAATTAGAATTTGGGAATATGAATAACATTACAAAGTATGAGGCCTTATTACTAAGGATAAAAATAGAAAAAGAAAGAGGGATAAAGATCCTAAAAGCTCAAGGTGATGCAAAGCTCATTATGAGACAAATAAAAGGACAATATTCTATGAAAAAACACAAGTTGAAGAATTGCAAGAATAGAGTTTGGGATGAGATAGAAGGCCTAGATGCCTTCTCTATTGAAGTAGTTAAACCCCTGTAGTCAAGCTACCTCTATCCGCAGGCTGTCCCTCTTAGCCTTGACCATGTCTGGGTCCTCTCCCTATACCTATCCCTATGGCGGTGCTTGTGGTGGTGTCTGCGGTGGTACTTGGGGCTGTGCCTGTGCTTGTCCCTATGCCTATGCCTGTGCCTAGGCCTATGGTGCTCTCTGTGGTGGCCCATGTGTTGGTGTTGGCCCTGGCCCTCTCCTCACTCAGACTCTGCGCCTATGCGGTCCCTCCTATGCCCCCTATGCTGGTGGTGGCATCATAGCTACCTGCCCACCATCCCTTGCTCCATCTCCCTCCCCCTGTACCTACTCTACTAGTGGAGATGCCCCTGGCACTGTAAGCCTAACTTGCTGGTGGGCTACCCACCACTATGTGTATGTCAGTGTCATATTTGCGTCTCCCCTGTCTTGGCCATGCACCCATGGCACCGCAGCCATCCCCATCCAAGAAGCTCGGGCCAATTGTATAGTGGTCCCATGTCCCCATAGCCGGCCATAATCTCGCAACACCACAGGATATAAGAATCTACCTGGTACTCTATCTTGTACCTTGCCAAACTATTGTTGCAATTGAGAGGGCATATGGTGCATAATCACATGCATAGATCGACCAATGATCATGTAATCAGTCTGTGTGTACAAGAGGTACATCTGATCCTTTGTGTCATCCTCACCACCTGCTGCTAGTGTCTGGCCCCACCGCTCTACCCCATCATAGGGAGTCCACTCGAACATAATGATCTCATCTATGCATCGACACTAGAACTCCATAGACTCCATCGATGTATACTAGATAGGAGGCCGGTATCTACATGCATATGGCTCCCTAGGCTGCCTAGTCTCTTATTGAGTGATCATTCGTGTGACTCTGATATGCTCCCATGACCAGACCATCAGTAATGTTAGTCCTGGTCCTACCTATAAGGAAACTTGGCAACAAAGAATATAACCGTTTCCACATAACCCATAATAAATTTGAAATAATCACGGAATTAAAATCCACATGCAAAAGAATAGGCAACATACCCACAAAATTGTGACACAAGATATACCCTAGGAAACCCTCATTGAGGAAAAAACCTAGCCTCCAAAAGCATCCATCATCATGTATTATTCAGCAAAAATACCATTGCCATACAACTATGGAAGCCTTCATAGCCATAGCCACAACCGAGCAAACTATGTGAACAAGCATGAATCCACACATCCCATGCCATGCTTCCAACCTTCACAAATGCTCCCTTGGCTAACCTGTCAAGCCTTGTCCCACTTGACTCTTGCCTTTCTCTTCTCCTTGTCCCTCTACAACAACTACCCTTGTGGCTGCTTATATAGTAGCAAGTCCCACAAAACCACTAAGTGGTATTACATAAACCATGTGCTAAAACCATGTGCTACCTAACCCACTAACCCCACATTTAATATTGGGCATTTAATTCTTTTCCCCAATATTAAATAATTACATGAAACATTATCACAATGTTACAATACAACTCATCAAGAATATTCCATGGGAATCTTTACATGTTGCACATCCATCTAGGTACAACATTACATAATAAAAATAAAATAATAAAATAACAATATTATGCAATGTGTGCAACACCCATTATCTCAACACTACCATGTGCTGGGTCTGATATGCACACGTGTGTAGATCATGATATAGCTCGGCAAGGATAGTCTGTCCCTAGTAGTAGACTACTCCATCCTCCTATAGTAGAGTGCTCAGCACTCGCACCCACCCAATCGACCACTTGTGTCCCGCATGATCTGGCAGCATCTGCCATATCAATGAGGCTAGGTATACTACCAACCTCGGTAGCCTCTACTCTAGTGCACCCCTCCACGACAACCACGATCATTGGATGGGTGATCTCTGTTGTCGTCTACCAAAGCACTCCCTCAGGAATGGATCTGAACCCTCCAGTACATACTCTGGGTAGGCACCTCTGATCGATACTCGTAGGATCTGCCACACATCTAGGAGTGTGACTGTAGTCTCCTCCATCGATAGATGGAAGCTCCCAGTAGGCATGTTCCACCGCTCTATGAGAGCTGTTAGCAGCACTAAATGGCCCCTCAGATTCGGCCACTCATGAACGTGCTCTAGCCTGCATAGCCGCACATGCCCCCAATTTGCGTCTGTCAGCCTCTCCTGTATCGTAATGGTTGAAGGATAGTCTCACATGCAGAGCGTTAATTTTTCTAGCCTGTGATGTCTCTATAGTGGGGCATCTTCCCTTGCCTCCCCCTAGTCTACCCTAATTGGCGTGGCTATTCTTTGGCACAGATATCGATATGCATAGACGTTGATCAGTAGAAATGCTGATCTGTGTAGACGCCAATCTGTGGAGCTGTTGATCTATGCAGACACCAATTTGCCCCAGATGACAACATTTTGTCATCTGCAGAGACGATGACGTATTTTTCATCATCTCCACTACCCTTTGTCATTTGCATAGATGATAGGTTGAATCCTATCATCTCCACTTACCCTTTCCCTCCCTTTGTCATCCGCATAGACGACAAGTTGAATCATGTCATCTTCGCTTACCCTTTCCCTCCTTTTGGTGTCTGCGCAAACGATGGGATGTATCTTATCATCTTCACAGTTGTCAAGGTCGTCGCTTTGTCATTTGCACAGACGACAGAGTAGAGACTGTTGTCTTTGCCTGGACATTTTTTAAAGTGCATTTATGACATAATAAATGCATCTAGTCTAGTTTAGCCTACCAAAACACAAAGATGATTAGATGACTTATCGATGGGCCCATCTCGGCTGCTCGCTGGTACTCTCGCATGTGCTCACCAAGCTGCAATCGATCAATGGGGTCCATGTTTGCTCTGGATGCTCTACTCACAGTGTGACAATGACCTTCTTTGGGCCCCTCGGAGGCTTATATAGGCCCCCTACGGACCTCATTTGAGCCCCACTCTTTTTTGAGCCGTATTCGTCCCCTGTTTACCTACAAGTCATGCAAATGTTGTCATTTATTCCCATTTTTTTTCTTTTCCTTCTTTCTTAAGACCTTTTTCGCAAAAATTGTCAAACATTTATTTTTTGCGCAATTTTTGCGAGGAGGCACCCTCCTCCTCTGTCGTCACCATAGGACTCCCTCCTTCTCTGGGGCAACCTATATTTTCTTTTCTTTGATATGATGTCATTCCAACATCACATCAAAGAGAGGCAAAATGTAGATGCTTAAAATCGTCCCTAAAGACTATATTAATTTATTAATATTGCCCATGACATTGTAATTAAATATTGATTAATTAATTACATTGCTCACATTCTTTTGATTATTTAATTATATTAATTAAATAAATAAGTTTATTCTCCTAAGTATTTAAATTTAATTTAAATACTCCTAACTCTAGTGTGTTAAATTAATTTAACACATGATCCTCCATGTCTCCCCCCTTTTAAATAAATTTTATTTATTTAAATCTTCACACCCTATTAATTCCTCTAAACTCATGATTAAATTAAATCTCATTTAATTTAATCTTAAGCCTAACCTAGAGCCTAGCCTATAACTATCATTTTCATCCTCTTAAGCCTATTTCTTCTCTAATCCCACTTAATCATTCTTAATTATCTCCCTAATCCCCCTCATTAGCCTAAGAGTGTGCTCACACATGTGTGAGATGACACGCTCACACACTCTTGTCTCCCACTCTTCTTCTCAATTCTTGACCATTTGCATGGCTTGCATGTCACCTTATGTGGCACCTACTTGGATGCACCTCACCAAGCCCTCCCTCAAGCCTATAAATAGAGGGCTTGTCTCAAGCATTTGCATCTCATTTTTATTGCATTGTTATCATGTTGGCTTGAGATTTGAGTTTGCATTCATAATTTGAGCTTTCATGGTAGTTTTGAGCTTGCATTAGTATAGTTCTCATAGTGATTTTGTAGGTTCATGCTAATCATTTGGTAGCTGATTTAGTTTGCATCTTACATTGTTCATTTAATTTTCTTCATGCATTTTCATTTCCATTCCATAGCTTATATTCTTAGTTAGTTTCCTTTATTGCATAACATCTTCATTCTTGAATGCTTTCAAGAATGGCTTTCTCCATAGCCATTTCTTGAAGTTTTCTTCATTCCACATAGTTTAGGATCTTAGTGCATTTTCATTCACACTTGCACTCACACACTTAAGAGATTCATTTATTGTTGTGTTTGGGAGAGCACATCAAACATACCCCCATCTTAACACACCAATAGGGCCTCTCATGGGTGCCTTTGTTGAGCTGTAGAGGTGGCTGGAAGGTTGGATTTGTTGGTTGCTTAGGGTTGCAAAATTCAAGAAAGCATTAGTTGATATTTATTCCTTGCATTTTGATGAATGCTTGATGCATTTTGAAGGTTTTAAACTAGTGTTTGTTTGTTAACCCATGCTTCTTGCAGGTCACATTTTCTAGCACATAGTAGTACCGAGGGAGATGAACACTAAGGCTAATTCCCTAGCAATCTCCACCTCTCTATTACTTCCACATCCAGACTTCAAAGATAAAAAGTGTTAGATTGAAATTGTGTATCAATCCTCTATTCTAGACAATGTAGAATCCTGGCAAGTCTTCAATGATGATAAGAGTTTGCAGCTATTCCTTGAAAATGACAAGTCTAGCTTTGAACATGAATCTAATGGAAGCGATCATGAAAGCTCTGATGTCAATAGGAAACAAAATCAAAATGGAGAAGTTCAATTGAAAGGTAATATTATTTCCCCATATTTTTTGGCTTTAGAAAAAATATTTAATAGACATGATGCTTACATAAAGAAAAAGAGAGTAGAAAAGGGACCTACCATGGGTGAATATGAGGGAGTAAACATTGGAGATACTCATGATCCTAAAATAATTAATATTGGGAAATGTTGTTCTCCTAAAGAGAAAGAAGCAGCAAGAAAATTATTCATAGAATATAGAGATGTTTTTCCTGGAGTTATTAAGATTTGAAAAGCTATTGAGATGGAGAGTTGAAACATCAAATTCCACTCAAACCTGATGTTGTTCCTTTTTAGTAAAAACAAAGGAATTATAATCTTAATGTTGCAGATGCCATTTTTTGAGAGGTAGATGAAATGTTAAAGGTGAGGATCATCTATCCCATTCATCATTCCACTTGGATAGCTAACATAGTACCCATCAGAAAAAAGAATGGAGAGATAAGGATATGCATTGATTTCCACAATTTGAACTAGGTGTCTCTAAAGAATAACTTTGCTCTTCCCAATATGGATTACTTACTACAAATGGTGGCAGGATCTGAAATGATGTCCATGCTTGATGGGTTCTCAAGATACAATCAAGTTGAAGTAGAAGAGAAGGATCAACATAAGATGGCATTCACCACTCCTTGGGGTACATCTACATATTGCAGAATGCCTTTTGGACTTATCAATATTGGTGCTACATTCCAAAGATGTATGAGCAAGACGTTCGCTAATCTGAAGGACCAAATCATAGTTATATACCTAGATGATCTCATTGTATTCTTGAAAAAGAGGAAAGATCATATGGAAGACTTGAGGAAAGTTTTACAAAGATACCGAGAGCATGGAATCTCTCTCAATCCAAAGAAATTGGTTTTCTATGTGATAGAAGGAAAACTCTTGGGTCATATAGTGTCCTAGGAAGGCATTAGAATTGATCCCAAATGAGTGGAAGCCATTCAAAGATTAAGCTTACCTTCAAATAAAATAGGAGTTAAATCATTCTTCAGGCAAGTGAATTTCCTCAAAAGGTTTGTGCCAAATTTTGCAGAAACCACTAAGCATATAGTGGATATGATGAAAGGGAATTCAAATTTCAAATGGAATGAGGCGAGAAAGTAGGCCTTTCAGGATATAAAACTACTATTGCTAATCCCCAGTGTTATGTCATCCAAATTATAAACGAAATTTCATCATTTATTGTTACCCTTCTGAACATACTCTATTTGTGATACTTATGCAAAATAATGATGGAGTACAAGCTCCAATAGCTTTCATGAGCATACCTTTGAAATATCATGAACTAAAATATTTGTAGATTGAAAAGCATGCTTATGTAGTGGTCAAATCACTAAAAAAAATTGATTCTATATCTTGCATTCACATTCTATAGTTTTTGTCCCAGATATAGTAGTAAAGAGTCTGTTAACACAGCAGGATGTAGGTTGTAATGTTAGGGGAGCATGGGTAGCAAAAATACAAGAGTATGATATAGAAATCAAGCCTACCAAGATAATAAGGGGAAATGCCTTGTGTAAGGTGATTTTAGAAAGCAAAATCATTGAAGAATCAGAAGGATCAATGGAGAAGTAGTTTGTTTTAGCTGTAGGTCTCTATGATTCATGGTTTAAGAATATTTCTTATCTGCTAACATATGGTGAATGTCCAAAAATCTTAATTGTAAGACAAAGAAGAGATCTTAAATTAAAAGTAGTTAAGTATGTGATTTGGGATGGAAAATTATTCGAAAAATCCATTGATGGCACTCTCCTCAAGTGCATGGACAAGAAACAACAATAAAAGTTGTTGAGAAAATTTCATGATGAAGCTTGAGGAGGACACTTTTCATCTTCAGTCACAGCTTTTAAAATATTGAGGTGGTGCTATTGCTAGCCTGGGATGTTTAAATATGCCTATGCCTAGGTAGCAAGATGTGAGAAATACAAGATTTTTTTTGGTGCCCTCAACTAGTTGCTCTGCCATTAATACCTATCATCATCAAAGGACCTTTTCAACAATGGGGTCTTGAATTTATTGTTTCGATTAATCCAGCATCTAGTGCAGGTCACCAGGTATATAATAACTACAACTAACTACTTCACTAAGTGGGTGGAAGCTAAAGCAACCAAGAAAACTACTTCTGAGGTGGTATGTGAATTCATAAAAGAGAACATACTGGTCAAGTTTAGTGTTCCCATTAAATTAATGATGGACAATATAACTTATTTCTCTTCAATTGAAATTACCAATTTATGTTTTGACTATGGGATCACTGTCAGTCATTCATCTGATTATTTCCCTCAAGGAAATGGTCAAGCTGAGTCTAGTAACAAGAATTTGATGAATATTGTTAAGAAATTGGTTTCAAATAATCAAAAGACTTGGGACAAAAAGATTCATGAAGCACTCTGGGCAGATAGAGTGAAACCTAAAGGGCAATCGACATATCTCCTTTTTGAATTGGTTTATGGGACTGAGGCTAATCTCCCCTTACCTCTAGAATTAGCCATGAATAAACTCAGAACAATGATTGAAGATGATATTTATAAAGATGATCTAGAGAAGAGGATTTTGTACCTGAAAAAAATTGAAGAGGAAAGAGATGAAATTGTAGATCACATCACACAACATTAGATGTGATTGAAGGATATGTTTGATAAGAAAGCAAGACCATGAAAAGTTCATGGTAGGAGATAGTGTGCTACTCTGGGATAAACGAAGCACTCCAAAAGGTATGCATAAGAATTTTGACAACTTGTGAAAAGGCCCATTTAGAATTCATCAGGCATTTGAAAATAAGTCTTTCAAGTTGCTGTATGAAGATGGTGAAGTACTACCCCTAACCTATAATGGTCAAGATCTAAAGCTTTATCAAATTACAAATTGAGAATAGGTAACCCCTATATTGTATTATACTTAGGTTTAGTTTCTTTTTGTGTTTCCTAGTTAGTCTATTTCCCTTGCTTTTGTTCTCCTATTCTTTGCCTCATTTTTGTTTGTTGTGTTGCCACCTTTTATCTTCTTTGTGAAACCAGAGATTTTGAGTTCCTTGCTTGGGTATGCTCTACCCAAGTCCCTAGTCAGAGCCAGTTGTTGCCCCACTTTTCATCTTGTAACCATTTTGCAAAATGGAAAAGATATTGTGTCTTAGTTTGGTCCAATTATGTACTAGTTCTTTCCCCTCATGTGAAAAGCTTCTCCATCAAGTTTTCCACCTTCCCCTTCTCTCACATTACATAATTGGGTGGGTATTCCTTGTTGTCGTGAGTTTGTGGGTAGTCTAGAACCTAATTCGATGGAGATTCTTGTGTTTCATAATGATTTTCACAAAGTTATTTTTGAGGATGAACTTGTTTGTGGCATATCATGGTTTACACATTAAAAAAATGAATCTTGCATAGAATCAAACATTGCTTTCTCCTTGGTGGGTTTTCGACCTGTGAAGGTGATTTTTTGCAGAGGTTAGTAAATGTGGTTTGCAAATTAAAACAAGAAGAGAATGAGTCTTTCTATGGATAATCCTTACTTTCATCATAGTATTCTACCTTAGACAACATCCATAATTCATCATGGTGCTCAGAATCACTTTAGGTGAAAAACTCTAAAATGACTTCTCAATGGTGAGCTTTCGACCCATGAAGTCAATTTTCCACCAAAGTTGTAAAGGAAAAAGAATGAAGAAGTGGGTCCTCTTCTAATCCCCATAGTCCTTTTTTGATTTTTCAAACTCAGAGAAAAGGCTAACCCAAGACTTAGAAGGTAAATAGAGCTTTAGCAGAAAATTGAAAATCACTTTCTCCTTGACGGGTTTCTGCCTCGTGAAGGTGATTTTTTGCATTCATGAAGAAATTGACTTTTCAAGAAAATTGGGTACACAAATTTCATTTAAGACACCTTAAGATGATAATGGGAACAAGCTAATCAGGGTTGGAGAAGTGTAGTGGGCAGAATCTGGTTGAGCGGATATTTCTTTATGGAGTACTCCATTCTTAATTCTCTAGAACTAGGTGAAAAATGGGAAAGTAAGTGTGTAATAAAGGAAAGTTACCATTGGGCCAATAGAAATAGTGAAAGACATGGAAAATTTCATTAGAAACTCTGGCATTTACTAATCCAATAGATTTATCCTTTAATTTACTTGTGTGGCACAGATCTTGAAGATTAATGGGTGAATTAGGATTTCTCTAGAGAGAGAAACATAACAGTTTTTCAAATTACTGCATTTTCTTGAACTATTATGCTATTGAATTATACAATATTTTCAAATCCTTTATACTTGTGAATTCTACTCTTTGCGCTACTTTTAATTTCAAGGTTTCAATTCATTTCTACCCCAAATAAAGTGGCAACTAGATTCATCGGATTCGATGGGCTAAATGGAATCAAATCTATATTGCAACATGTCATAGACAAGGTACCTCACTCTGTTTCTTTGACATGCAAGATTTTCAAAGGAGGCTGAGGTTGAAGCCAATTGACCCTATAATTGAGAAGCTCTAAGGAAGTGGGCTAGTGGAGGTAGTTAAATTTTTGGTGGCAGTTCAAGCTCCTAAGTTGATTATTGAATGTATAAATCATTGAAATCCAGATACCAGACAAATTTTGCTACCTAATCATATAGTTTTAATCTCTATTGATAGGAAAATAGTGGTAAATTTCCTTTAAGTTCTAGAATGGGAAGAGTTCTCTAAGTTGATAGTAGGAGGAGCCATGTTTGAGTTTTCCTTGAAGAAAATCGTGTGGAGAAAAGAGATTATGAGGTCCTGGTTCAAAAAGTTGTAGGGCACTAAGAGTAAGGTTCCTAAGACTCTATTCGGCACTAATCTCAAGCTCGAGATCGTAGAGATTTTGGTTCTCTTACATAGATTGAAAGGTGAGATAGTAGCACTCAATTTTGTTGAACAATATTTTTTTGGTACAAATTATCTATTCATATACACATTATGTTGATTGGGCCTATGAGGTAGGTGAGCATTTGTCCATAGCACTCAGCATAGTAAAGTTTTACAATACCTTTTACATGTCTTCTTTCCTAATTTATATGTTAGCTTCTCTACAATTGTGGCTAGACCTTCTCAGAATAGAGAACTTCTTGGATGATGTGAAAAGCTATGAATTTTATCCATTCTTGCAATTAAAAAATAGCTATGCAGAATATGTCAAAGTTAATGACACATTTACAATGAGAATTCATAGGGAACTCTAAGTATGCCTGAAGAGGAGGTTTAGCCCAGAGGCAATGGTGGCCATCAGTCAATTTCATAGCTATTTTATTCAGTTCTCATCCTTTTCATATTTGCATTTTGTAGCTTTCGACGGATTTCCTTTGAATCTGCCCAGATACCCAAGTGATCTAATTGTGTTGATAGAGATCATGAGGTAAGCAATCTAGGTGAATATGCTAAGCTCAAGATTGAAGAAGAAAGGGTATGAATTCCCTGTGAAGGTTGGAGCTTACAGTTGTGAGTCTTGTTCTGATGCTAAAAATATGCTCAAGGCATTTGAGACTAAGTACAAGTTGGAGGAAAATGAGGTCATGAGACCTATGTTCAATCCAAATGGATATGCGAGAGAGGTGTTGTAGATTGATAGTGTGATCAAACATGTTACCAATATCAAAGATTATTGGGCAGATTGTAGAGATGAGCTTGAAAGTAGAGATCGTGCTTTTGCTAGGCTCACAGTGGAGCAAATCAAAATATACAATATTTAATTTGATGTAGAAGGCTTGGAGGATGATGGTCAAAATATGTATAACAATACATATTTGACTAAGTTAAGGGGAATTATTATTAGTTCTAAGCTATATATAGATGTTGAGGAAAGTCTTGATATCATGATGGGCTGGATCATCAAGAGAATGGGGAAATGTGTTGAGTGGGCAACCGGGAAAAATTAGAGTAAAGGTGCAACCACTCAAGCTTCTCTAGTAGCTACAACACCTACTTCATCTCAGAGTGCTATGCTAGGCATGACCATAGCTTCCACTCAAGGGCCTACTCAACCTTTAGATGGAGGGGATCAACCTCTAGACAAGAATGTCCCTATAGCTAATACCTATAATGATGGTTCCCTCCCAATCATAGGAACCCAAACTAGTGTTGAGGAAAAGAAGGTAGAGGAACCAAAGGATAGCATGGCCACCTCAATTCCATCCCCCCATGTTACACCAGTTCCATTACCTCATATTTCCCCAATTCCTTCTCCCCACACTACTTCAATTCCCTCTCCTCATCATAGCCTTGTTCTGTCAACAAGTGCTAATTTTTTGCAGCCAAATGGGTCTTCAATACAAATAGTAGACTTAGGAGATGGAAAGAGAAGCAATAGTGAGTCGAATGAGTAGTAAAGAAGAGTCTAGAAGTGGATAAAAGTTAGAGTTCCTCTAATCTCATCTCCCAAGATCCAAAGAATCCTTTATCTTTAGTTGTTGTGATAGTTACCCTAGCTAAGAGGAAGATGTTTAGCATAGAATCACTTAGAATAGCCTCCAAGGTGATAGGTACTGACTCCAGGTTGGAGGATACTTTGGAGAGAAAGAGAAAAAGGAAGGATGGGAGAACTTCTATTAAAGATAGCATATCTCTTGCTATCCATTCTAGATCTGCATTGACCAGAGTTAAGAAGTAGAATACCTTGTCCATACTTGGGCAAGATCCAGAAACAGGTCATCTAACAATTGAGATTGCCAAGCCCAACAAGGGAGAGCAGATTGAGGACATGATGGCCAAAGATTTTAGTCTACATTTTGTGGATCTTGGTGAAGCAAGGCATGATACCAAGGTTGGCTTATGCAAGTCAACTAATGAGGTGATTGAAGGGCAACTAGAGAGTCTTAAGTTGTCTAAGACTAAGATAAAGGCTGAGATAGAAGACCTAAACAAATTCATTAGACATCTAGTCACTCCATTAGCAGCCATCTCTGGAGTATCAGTGACTAAAAATCCTACTACTACTGAAGTTTAGGCCCTCATCTCTCAACTCCAAGAAGATAGGTATTATGGCCAGATTGGTAAAGAATGGATCAAGAAGCTCAAATTAGAAGGAGCCACAATTGTGGAGCAGATTGGTAATGTTATCTTAAGATTAGAAATAGAAAAAGATAACATTATATCAAATAGCAATACTCTGGCTGGAGAAAGGGTGAAACGTGATGATTACATATCCCTCTTGGAGATGATCATCCAAATGAAGGCCAAGAAAGTGGTGGAAGCTAAAATCTTAACAAAGGTAGATGAGCCTCTGTTCGAGTGGCTTCAAAGCATGCAATTTAAAACTTAGATGATCCAGTCTATAGAGAAAGGGCTCAGAGAAATAGAGGATAAGGTGAAAAAAACACAAGACAAAGGATTTGAACTTTTGAGGGGATTACATAGAGACTCACAAAATAGTGGCCAAGGAAAAAAACTTATTGGAGTCAATGTAATGAAGGAGAACTTTTCTAGATTTCTAAATAGTTTGTCTGATATAAATTTCCATAGTCAAGATAGGGTCACTGAACTACAGGTACTCAGTGGATGCATACACTGGCCAAAGAGGAACTACCAAATCAATCCAATGATGTGAAGGAATTGGCTAGAGAGCATTCTAAATGGCTCTTAAAGTATACCAATATCCACATACCTAGGCATAAAGAGCTTATTCCAATCATAGTTGCTGCCAAAACCTATAGAGCAAAAGCAGAAAAGGAGAAGAAGTCGAAATGATTCACATTTTGCCTCCTTTTTTTGTTTTATTATGCAATTATTGTAATATGAAAAATTGGTGCCTTTCTATTTGTCATTTTTGAGAAGATGAACCAATTGAGCTTCCATTGTAACAATCATCTAGAAATTGTATATGTATGAGATTGAAAGATTAATGAAAGGTCGGCAAATTTTTGGTGTGAAGTATTTTTTGTTGCAGAGACAATCGAATGGTATTTTATGTCAATTATATTCTATTCTATATGTTGTTAGATTTAGTCTTATGTTTTCTCTTTTGTTTGAGTTAAAACGAGGAAAGAACAGAGTTTCACTTCCCCCATTTTGAAACAATGAATGCATGTGATAGGTCTTGTTATTGTTCATTCAAATGGAAATCCCTTCAACATTTTCAGTTTATTAGTCATAGTTCAGATTCAAATTAGCTTAGTTCAATATTAGCTATTATTTGGTTAAGCTTTATGAATTCATAAGATGTGTGAATGCATAAACTTGTTTTGATATTCAAAAATTTCTATTCACCTAAGTTAGAGTCTATTTAGATCTAGCTTGGTTATACCTCTTCTATTCTTAGGTAAAGAACATAGCCCCAAATTAGTTTAGGAGGAAAACATAATTCATTGCAAATCTATTCTGGGGAGCTGCACCTACCAATTTAGAGAGAAGCCAATTTATCCACAAGTGGCTTTTCAGCTATTTGTCATTAGATATCATTCCAACTCAGGCATTTAAGAGTTATAATTTGAAAGAAAAAATTTGTTTACCAATAGATTTATAAGGAGGAAGAAGCCCTAAATTTTTAACGATGATGAGAACAATACACAAGGGGTGAATGATCGAATTGGAAGTGTGAACAAGACAGTTTGCAGAGCATTCAAGGTGACTTAGTAGTAAGAGTGAATTCAAGAATTAGTTAAGTAAAGAATAAAGGATAGAGAAGGATACAACATTGACACATCATATCATGAAGGATCAATTAAAGATTAGATAGAGGTGATCTTTTATCAAGCAAGCTAGTGCCAACCACAGGATCTATGTTGAGACATTTTGACAAGTGATTTTGGTTAAATCTCTTAATAGAGCAGTCTAAACATGTTGTATGAAATCCTTTGATAGGGTGCTTACTTAATTGTAAGTTGAAGTCCTCTAACCAAGAACACTTCTAACAGGGTGTTGAAATCCTCTAACAAAGTGTGACTTAATAGTCTTTGTAAGCCTTAAATAGGGAAAGCCTTTCAAAGGGCAGATCATGATTCATGGTCAAACCATTATAACCTTAATTGGATACACCTTATTATTGTAGTAGTGAAGATTTGTGGGTATCATCCCCACCCCAATCTTACCTTCTCACTTGGAAGGTTTTTGGGTAATCATATCTGGTTTAATGTATGTGTTTGATTACATGTTTACATGATTGATGCATATGTTTTACATGTTTCAATTTATTAATACATGTGATATATGAATGGTGAAAGTTTTATGGGTCCAAGATTAAACTCAAGTAAGAAAGTTGACTTGAGTAATGCAAACATTGGTGAGGATCCAATGCCCCAAAAACCTAAGGATTCCTCTGTAAGGTTCATCCATGGAGGGTGATTCAGGGCCTAAGATCAGGCCAAAAGGCTTAGTTGATGGACAATAGGTTAATATTCCTATACTACCATTTGTTGGTCCCGAGGGATGGAGTAGGCTAAGTTAGTCATCTTAATTATGGTTTTACAATTTAAGATTAGAAGGTGACCCTAAAAAGGCAGGGTTAGAATCCCCCCCAGAAGTTTACTCTCTTCCTACTTGTAAATCCAATAATTGGTATCAGATCCTAGTTCTCTGAAAGAGAAGCTTTGCAGCTTAGAGGAAAGATCTTGAAATTGAAGTCTATAAGATGGGAAAGACTATTGAGAACTAGGAGATTGAAGTACATCTCATACTACATCAACTAAATGAGACAAGAGAGGAACTAAAGAAATCCTTGAAGAGAAGAAAAGAGATTGCTATTGCAGAGAATGACACACTATACAAAGAGATATACACCGCCAAGCTATTTGTAGATGGTAACTCCATTGAATTTGATGTAGTAGTTGTAGATATAATGGAAAAGAATAGAATCCAAGTTGAGGAAATCAAAAATCTCAAGTTGGAGCAAGAATCACAAGCTATACTACTATGTAAGGTGACTGAATAAAAGAAGAAAGTCATGGAAGACAAAGCCATGATTGAAGAAGACAAAAGGATTCTAGCAAATAGATTGGAAGAAAAGTCAACAGAGCTAACCAAGATCTCCAACATGCAATTGGATACTCTAAGTCAAATGATGAATATCAACTATGAACTGAATGTCAAGGAAATTGAGATAACCACATTGAAGTTGCAGAATGAACAATTGTAGAATGACCTGAAAAGAGAAAATGAATTTGCTAAATTTTTCAACAAGCCAAATGAAGCTATCAAATACTTTGAGCAATTACTAAGATATCCTGGATCCAACAAAGACACATCAGGATTGGGCTACACAAGCACTAAAGAAGGAGAATCATCCAAAGTTGCTAAAAAAAGGAACATCAAAGGTAAGAACTCCAAACCTACTTGTCATAATTGTGGAAAGAAAGGACATACCGCTAATGTGTGTAGGAGAAATAATGCAAATCAGAATGTCAAGCCTAAGAACATGACTCATTGTTATAAGTGAAACAAACAAGGTCATCAAGCACATGAATGCAAAACCAGGACCATGCATGAATTTTTTTTGAAGGATATTGCTACAACTGTTAGAAGTATGGACATAGAGCCTTTGAATGTAGATCCAAATCCATGTGGTCATCAAACAAGCCAACAAAGGTAAGAAGCTATGGAAACTCTTATAATTGGGATTAAAATACAAGATATAGTTGTCACTATTGTCAAGAATATGGACATGTTCCTAAGAATTGCATTAGAACACACTTCACTAGAAATTAAAAAAGATGGTTGAGTCAAACTACATGTTTTAGCTATTTGAAAATAGGTCACATTAGTAAGCATTATCCAACTAGGTCAAAGGCACCAAGTTGTGAATTTGATAAAGGCAAAGGCACTGCAAATTTTAAAGATGAGAGATGAGATAAACAAGACATGGAAAAATAAAGATGCTTGCAGCACATCAAATGCAAAAGGGATCACTTCACACAATGGGTCAAGTGATCACACCTCATTAAATTGAACAATCAAGAGGTATATGGAACTAATATTCAAGTGAAATATCATACATCAGCTCCAAAAAGGGAGATAGTATTGAAAAGACTACATTAGCATGAAAGAAGATGCAAGATGTTATAAATTCAAGTTAAATCTTTAAAGTTTTCATGTTGTTGCTAAGCATGAAATGTCTCCTGTGTATCTCGAGTGGAATGCTAGTTGACGTCGAGTTATAGAACTATCTAGTTGATGTCGAGTCTATAGTAGCTATTGAGTGATGATAATATTAATGGATGTCAAATGTTTCTAAAATCGATTTGATGCCGAGTATATAGTTGTACAAGTATTAAGCATTAAATGCAAGGGTTTTGAAGGGTATATGATTATTATTCACTCATTATTCATCATTTTGAATTTGAGAAAAGTGTGAGTGAAGCAAAAGGTAATTCAAAAACTTGTTCATGGCATTTGCAAAGAATTTGATAGTGATCTCATATTAGTTTATTGGATTTTACAAGGTATTTATCACAAGCTGAGCTACGTAGTTTTACTTTGCATTAACCCTAGTTTGACAAATGGCATCTAGTTCAAAGAAAGTAGAAGGGAAAGAGGTTTTAAATGTTTAGTTTGTCAATAACAAAGTCAAACAACCTATATTCAAGGCCATCCATGACATAGCATACAAACAAGATCCTTCTTGTGCTTTATCTATGATCCTACCAAATGTCATAATGGTGCAAGATGTAAGGAGATGTTATAATTGCAAAATTGGTAGCACTGGAGATTTACAAATTAGAGAAGCATATGATAGATTATGTGGAAATCGTATTCTAAAGGAAGAATATAAAATCATTGAGAAGAAGGGTTTGATGTGTGCCCTATATTTTCCCAGTGTATTCAAAACTAAATGGATTAGAATTATGTTAAGTCAAATACATGATGGATCCTTATGGCTGGAGGGTGGACCAATTAAGATCACCAAGAGGATAATTCACAGGGTTGCTGGCTACCCAACCCTAAATTGGCCCAAGACTTTGAGGAGTGATTCCAAGGAAGTGATAGAGAAAAATATGGGAGCAAAATGGAACAAAAGAGGCATGACAATAGATATTGTTACTGATCCATTGTTAAACTTCGTTGTTAGGGTAACCTCTCACAAGTTCTATCAATCTAGTAGATTGAATAGTGTACCCTGTATTGCACTGGATGTTGGCTACAAGATTGAGAAGAAATATCACACTTATGATCTAGCTAAACTTCAACTACAACAATTAATGGAAAATCTTGGAGCAATCAGAAAGACCAAGAGTGCTCAGTGTAAATTTGGTTCGATACTTGATTGAATATTCTTCTATGTACAAAATACATTTTTTGCCTTTAGTATAGTAAGCTGGAAAACAAACAAATCAATAGCAGTGCAGATAAATGAATTTATTGCACATATGGGAGAAAATTTTGAATCATTAATGACAAGTTACTTTAAATATTTTAAGAAATCAATGAAGGAAATACTGAGGATACCTATTTCATTGGTTGAGAAAAATTATAATGATATATGTTTTCTAGTTGATGTTGATTAAACCTTTGTACAGGTTTCCACACCAAGGGTCAGATGGTTAAGGTCACTTGGGTATGCTATTAATGTTGATGAAGCATCAGCAGCAATAACTACATTCCTGCAGAGGAAATTTACAACACTAATAAAATCTTTGGAAACTATGATGCGATGAAATCAAAGATTGAAATGGAGTTGAAAATTGCCTCAACACTTAAGAAGAAAGATGAGCTAGTAAAGAAGATAAAGGCTAAATTTGGTGAAGGTGCAAATGAGGAAGAAGAGGAAGAAGATGAAGAGGATGAAGAAGAAGAGAAAGAATAAACACAAGGACCTCTTGCATTGGCTCAAGGCATGAGAGAGGATAAAGAGGAGGAAATAGAAGGTGCTAAGGAAGAAGAAGCTGAGGAAGCACCCACACATGCCAAGCCAAAGAAAATAAAGGTTGAAACATAGCCAATGGCTAAGGTAAAGAAAATTGTTAAACCTAGCCAAGCCAAGCCGAGTGCACTCACCACCAGAGCTAGCACATGAGCCACAACATAGAAATCCAAGGAGAAATCCAAGAAAATAGAGCAAGAAGGCCAAATGCAAAAGAAATAAAGAAGAAAATAAGTTGCACAACCAGATTTAGATGAAGAAAGGATTAAATCAGATGACATAAGCCAATTCAAAGTGGTAAGTCACAAACCACTTTTTGAAATTGAATATTTGTGTGAAAATGTCAAGAATAATGTAGATTTGTTTGGATTAAAGCATATTGATTTTGAGAAAGTTGAGAAAGAGGAACAAAATCTAGTAAAAGAAGCCCTATATGCAATGATGTCTAAATTTAAGACTATACCATTAGAATTTGTGAACTTAGTACCTAAGAAATTGTATGATTTAGTTGAGAAAAAATGGCATTATTGTTTAAATTTAGAAAAACAAATAAGGGAAATCACTTTAGCCCAAGTAATGCCAGAACTAAAAAAAAGGGCAGATTGCTAAGGCTACTAATAAATATGGAGTTAGGTATAAACCTAATTATAGAACCTTCAACATACTTCAAAACAATATTAAAGATGTGGTCAAGAAATCCACCCAAATATGGAAATTTATCTATGGGTTGACCACTACTAAACAAGGAGAAGTTGATCCATCTGAAGGTAAACTTGATGACAAAGAGGATGACAATGATGATGATGACAAAGAAAAGGATGATAAGGAAGATGATACAGTGGGGAAGGGAACTGAAAAGTAGATTGATGACAAGGCTATAGTTGAATAGTAGCAAGATGAGTAGAGTGTAGAGGACACACAAGTGTTGAGTATTAGTCCCCCACATGACAAAGTCAAGACTATTAAAACTATTATTGTAAGGGATGTCTCTAATCTTTTAGCTCATAACATCAATCCCTTGACTGCAGAAGACCTAAAGAAGATACTAGACCAATCAACACTACATGCTAATTTATGTGATAATCTAGTTTTGGTTAGTATAGATAAGCTCCAAAAGGTAGTAATTGATGCCACAAGGGACAAGGTGAATCCACAAGAACCACCTTCTATCATCCCTTCAGTTACTCATGTATAACCTTTGACCCAAACAATAGTGGATACATCTACCAAGGTTGATACATATGTTAAAGTTGACATAGTGGAGCAAAGGCAGACTGGTGAAGAAGAAAAAGATAGTACTACTAAATAGCAAGAAGCGAGACAGATAGATTCTTCTATACCTAAAGCATAAGAACCAAGTGTTATTCATGTCATTGTATTAGACAAGAGAAAATTTGAAGAAAGTGAGAAAACACCTAAGGTAAAGGAACAAGAAGCCATCTGCATTGGTAACTCTACCTAAATCTGGCACTTCTCCTACAAAAGTTCTTTAGAAGTCGAGCACAGAAGCTATACCATTGCAAATCTCAGTGCCAAGCTCAAGCTCTTCAAAAGTTGAAAAGGTAATTCACAATGGGGATATTACTCTTGATGAAGAGATTGTTATTCCTAAGTTTGATTATGATACAATGACATTAGATCAAATAAGCATTTTGTAACAAGCTTTAGAGAAGAAAAAGCATCAAGAAATGCTTAGGAGAGAGCAGGTAGAGGCAAGCACTTCAAGACATTACTAACATCTTTCTAGATGCATTCAGCCTGCCAACTCCTGAAGAGACTAAGCCACTACTAGAAAAATTGTCAAATATAGTAGAAAAGGTCAATAATGAAGTCATTGAGACTAATGCTAAACTTTTAAGAGTGGCTTGAAAATAAATTCCAAAGCAAGGTAAATGAAAAAATATCTAGTGATAGAGCACTCACTCAAGTTGCATTGACAACAAAGGTGTGAAGAAGGTACTTGAGAATATATTCTCATTGTGCACCAAATTGTGTGACCCCACACTCTTCACCCAAGAGACTAGACATCATACTTTGAGCCCGGAGAGAAATCTAAACATATCTGGTACAAGGCTACCTCTAAACCCTACTCAAAGTGAGAAGCATTTTCATACATTGCTTCAAACACAAAGTCAATTAGCTATGTTAATATTAGAAGAGGCTAATATAAAAGCCAAATTGACATGTATTTAGGCATCCCTCACCCTACACATGGAAATACTACATAAGGAACTAGGTTATTTAGAAAATCTATTGAAGAAAGACCCCAATCTTTCTACTCTAGATGGCCTAGTACACCTTGTTGACGATCTTGCTATCCAAATCAAGTCATTGGATGTTACATGTGAAAATTGGGATGCAACTCTTAAAATCATAATGAAGGCCATAAATCATTTTTGGACAAACACACTATATGTGTATAGCTCGTATGACATAAGTGTCAAAAAAGGGGGAGATATAAAGAAAAAGGGGGAGAATAAATAATAGTAGACATTTGGAGAGATAAACCACAGGGGAGAGATAAAGCAAGAACAAGAGAATAAAAAAAGGGGAAGTAGAGAATAAAAGCAAGGAAGAAATAACAAAGGGGGAGCCTAGTAATAAAGTTATATCATTGGGGTGATATACATTTTTGGAAAGCAAAAGCAATAAATAGATACAGTTATTAGCAATAGAACATATCATATGAAAGAATATCAGATATAGCACATTGAAATCAGAGAGAATCATAGATTATGGATACAAAATAGACACATTAACTCAAGGGGAGTTATGAATTTTGAGGTATATAGGTTATTGTAGAATTTTGAAAATTTTGAAGTTTTTTATATATAAGTCGAGCCATGGATATGTTATGCTTGAGAAGTTAAGTAGAACATTGTATATTTAAATGTTTTTGACACTCATGTCAAAGGGGGAGATTGTTTATTTCAGATTGGTTTTGACAAGTGAGTGTCAACACACTTAAACCATTTACTTAGTTCATGTCGAAATCATAATACATGTTGAGCAAAACACACAAATATTAGACCATGCCGAGTTGCAATCAATGCCGAGTCACTCATGTGCAAGGTCACTCATGTGTCGAGTCACTCATGTGCCGAGTCACTCAAGTGTTAAGCAGATAGAACATGTCGAGTGAATTTAAGTGTCAAGTAAATATTAAATGCCAAGAAGTTCATGTGGTAAGTCAGAAGTAGAAATACAATGTATGTCGAGCATAAAAGACCTCATATGCCGAGTGACACAGTTTGGACATACTTTTTTATAATGAAACAAACAACTATGTAAACCATTTTTTATGTAACTTAAGTATAGATTATGATCTTTTGGAGATAAGGATGAATCTATATATGGATTACCTATGCAATTGCATGCAGCCAATCAAAAAATGGGAAGGTTTAAGAAACAAAATGGATGAATGTTAGCTATAGATTCATACCTAACCTTAAGCCACCAGAGTCTTCTTAAGGAGGATGAAGCCCTAAATTTTTAATAATGATGAGAAAAATAAAGACACAAGGGTTGAATGATTGAATTGGAAGTGCAAACAAGACAATTTGCAGAGCATTCAAGGTGACTTAGTAGTAAGAGTGAATTGCAGAATTAGTTAAGTGAAGAATAGAGGATGGAGAGGGATACAAAATTGACACATCAAATCATGAAGGATCAATCAGAGATTGGATAGAGGTGATTTGTTATCAGGCAAGCTAGTGCCAACTGCAAGATCTATGCTAAGACATTTTGACAGATGATTTCAATTAAATCTCTTAATAGAGTAGTTCTAATAGGTTGTATGAAATCCTTTAACAGGGTGCTTACTTAATTGTAAGTTGAAGTCCTCTAACCAGACATGCTTCTAACAAGGTTTTGAAATCCTCTAACAAGGTGGGACTTAATAGTCTTTGTAAGCCTTTAATAGGGCAAGCCTTTCGTAGGGAAAATCATGATTCATGGTCAAACCATTGTAACCTTAATTGGATACACTTTATTGCTGTAGTAGTGAAGATTTGTGAGTGTCATCCCCACTCCAGTTTTACCTTCTCACTTGGAGGGTTTCTGGGTAATCATATATGGTGGTATGTGTGTGTTTGATTATATGTTTACATGATTGATGCATATGCTTTGCATGTTGTTTTAGTTTATTAATGCATGAGATATATGAATGGTGAAAGTTTTATGGGTCCAAGTTTAAACTCTTGATTTACCACCCCCTCCCTAGAAGTTTACTCTATTCCACTTGTAAATCCAACAAAGAGGTCAACTAACTGCATAGAACAAGGTAGAATTTAAAAATATAATTTTGACTATCAAGATGAACTTGAATTTTGATTTCAATCTTGAAAAATGGATCTAGGACGTTGAAATTAGCCAGGGGTGCAATTTTCATGGAATTCTGAGGAGTTTGAAAAATGGGTCAAAATTAGGTCAAAAGGCTATATAAGGGGTCCAAGTGTCATTTTCAAATCATTTTGTATTTTGTGAATTTGGAGAGCTTAGAGAAAGTTTGAGAGAAAAATGGTGTTAGTAGGCATTTCAACCCACCAACATTGTTTTGAGTGTAGCGGGTTGCACAACTGACCTCCTAGCTATGAGGCGCTAGTAAGTCATCAAAATTTTTTTCACTTTTAGTGCATTTATGAGATTTTTTATACATTTTAATGGTTTGTATGAAAAATATTGCGTGATATTTTGAAAAGTATCATATGGTTACTTAAAGAAATATCGTGCGATGTTTCACACAAAAAATTGTATTTGGAAACTTATATTGTATGAGTCATACCCATATATCACGCGAGCCAATGCAAAATATCATTTGGGAAAAAAGTGTCATTTGGATGTAATAAAAATTATCACATGACATTTCATCGGGAAAAAGTATTGCACATATATAGAAAGTGTTGTACAATCTAATTTTTATGTTTTTGAGTTGAATTTAGAATGTTTGAGTACTATTTTGTGATGTTACTAATGTTTCTTTATCATTGTTTTGCAGATGATGTTCCTTGCATTGCTTATCAATCCCCCAAAGTGGTGGGGAAACATGTTATGTGACACCTTGCAAATGATGAGATAGCCACCATAGTAAGTAAAGTAGATTGTGAACCAATTTTGTTAGACCCTAGACTAGACTCTTTAACTACATTTGGTTGGATAACATAGGCATGGATGACATCCACTCCTAATTCACAAGATGAATTAGAAAAGGATTCCCATTCATATTCACCAGAATCTATACTATGATTATTAGTGATCAAGCGAGTAATGTTTTATCTGATCCTTCCTTTGTTTAGATCTTCATGATCTGATTCATCTGATTATTGTTGTCTAGAGGTGGAAGCTTTAGCATCATTAGAGGTAACCATTTGTTCTTCTCCCCAAATTATGGAAGTGGGAGGCATGAAATCTTCATCGTGCAGGGTAGTAGCAACAAAAGGTGGGTCACCATCCTCAAATTCACTAAACATGGGAGACCTTCTATCAAACCTTGGTAATTCATCTTATAGACTAAGGCCTAGACTAGTAGTAACTCTACTTTTGTGACCCTCAATATGACTTAAGGGTTCTACAAGAACTTTCTTATTACTAGTTAAGGTCCCTTAGCAATGATAGCCCATGTTTTTTAGAAATTTGTAGCCCTTTCCATAACACTTAGGAGAAATGTGATTAGTGACTATGACCTCCTCAACCTCTTCTTCCTCCCTATAGATCCAATCTCTTATAGCTTGTTCTTATTTTTTTGCTTCTAAGGAATAGATGATTGAACAAAACTATGAAAAATGGTCATAGTAGAAGCCAAGGGCTTCAATTTTTTAGAAGGTTTCTTGTAAGATTGAGGAGAAATTTAAAAAGAAACAATAAAGTCTAGAGTGTATTTTCCCATACCAAGGCTCGCCATTTTCACTTTATTTTCACACTCTTTGAAAGACAGTTTGAGATGAGAAGAGTGATTTTGAGAGACTAGTGTTTCAATAGCAGATAGTGTGTTGATAGACATTGAATTATCTCTAGGAATGACGATTGGTACCATTGAAGGGAAACTTTATACATTGATGGTACATAAATGGTACTACTTGCATTTCATGAATCCAAGGTCTTCCTAGCAACATAATATATGCCAATGGGATATCTAAAACTTGGAAAATCACATCTTTTTCAACAAGACCAACATAGATTTGTAGCACAATAAGATATTTAGAAGGTCGTTCAACCTCATCATAGGCTTTGAAGGTGATCTTTCACCTAGGATCGATAGAAAATTTATACATGCCTAGCTATTGAATAACATTGAAAGAGATGATGTTTAACCCTACACCATTTTCTATCAAGACTCAAAAAATATGAGTACAAAAAATGTGTACTTCTATGTGTAGGGATAGATTATGGGGATGAATAAGTGACTTTTCATCTTCTTAAGAGAATGTGAGGTAATGTGGTGAGGAGATATGTTTGACCATAGCTTGGAATTACTCACTGTCAATATCCATGGGAACATTGGTTGCACATAAAGTCTTCTTGAGAATTTTCTTGTGCAAGGGAGATAGTTCTAGCAACTCAAAGATTGAAGTTTGCATCAAGGTTCTTTGCAACTGATTGACAAGGTCATAGTTGGATATAGATGGGGTAGCTACTTTTTTGGATGATGAGGAATTCTTAGGATCATTTGAAACTTTAAGGACAACTTTAGATTTCCCCCTAGTGACAACATTAAGTGTCTCACCATGTGAGGAGGAAGGTTTTGCCATTATAAAAACTACCTTAAGCCAAGTGTCCATATGATGTTGTGGAGAATTACACATTTTTAGGAATAGATTAGGTTTTTCAGCATCTATATCATAATTGGGTTCCTTATCAAATTTAGGACTCATCATGTAAAGATAATCAACAAGTTCTAGCACGTTTATGACATTCTTAGTGTCAATGTAGGTGTAGTTGATCTTTGCATCATGGTTCTTCTTGTTAACCTTGAGTGGTTCCTCTTTTTCATGTTCTAGTAACAATTGTTTAAAGGGTTTGTGATCAGAATTTTTTACTAAGCCATTCGTTACGAATTTGGCTACATTGATGAGGTCTTGGATAACATTGCCTACATCGATGAGGTCTTGGATAACATCTTTGAGTTTGAAGCAATTTTTAGTGTTATGGCCTTTTCTCCTATGATAATTATAGAAATAATCCTCTCTCAACCAAGTAGGTTGGATGGGTGGGTCATAGGGGCAGGAGTTGTCTAGAAGTGTGACAAGTTTATTTCCTAGCAAGGTCTTCAAGACCACTTTGTAAGATTCTACCATAGATGTGTAAACATGTTTTGGCTTAGAATTTTTTTTAGTTTTTATCAAATGTTTGAGACTTTGAATTCCCTTTTTGTTCTATAGCATAAATTCCATTAGGAAGATTAAAGGTTGACTCCTTGGTCTTAGGAGCATCTATTACTCCATCATTGACAACATATTTGTTCTTATTCCAAGGTTTGTTTTTTTCTTTGCCATTCATGTCTCCATTTTTGTCTTTATTTGATACAATGTCACCTTTTCTAATAGCAACATCCTCAATGTGGTATGCACTTTCAACCATACCATTGAAGGATGTGAACCGTTGTTTTCTAAGATTGTAGTAGAGCTCATGTTCAATTGTATTGACAAAAATGTCAATCTTCTAGGTCTCAATAATATGTTGATGGTACCTAGAGTGTAAAGATCTCCATCACTAGAGGTACATTGTAAAGGGTTCACCCTATTTATATTTAATTTTATATAAGTCTAGTATAGTGATAGGATGTTGAATTTTGTAGGAATACTACCAAATAAAGCTTTGTGCAAGCTCATCAAATGTTTTGAGAGGAGGTGACAACTTTGTGAACAATTCCATGGCTTGGCCCCTCAAGCTGCTAGAAAACAACCTCATGAGGTATGTGTCTTCATGCATGAAATCTATACTAATAGCATAGAAGTGCCTTACATGGTCATGAGGATCACCATTCCATTATATTTATCATATTTGAGAACCTCTATATCCCTAGGAAATGGGACCATGTAAAGACTCCTACCAAAAGGAAGAGCACATATTGATTCAACAAAGGAGGTCTTGGGTTGCTCCTTGGAAACTTGTAGTTGTGTGAGTTAATTTTTGAGTTCTTGCATTTCCTCTCTCAAGATCTCAACTTCAATAGGTTCTCATTTTTGGATGATTCTTTTACACATAAAAATCCTGAGGGAGTTTCCAACCCTTAGCTGTCATGTATTGAAAATATTGGTCCCCATTTTGTTCCAAGGATTTGAAAATTAGCTTTTGGGATACCTCGCCTTGTTGAAATCTCATAAGGTCTTCACTAGTTATTTCATCATTGGTCTTACTTTCATGATGTGACTGTGAGTGTGTAGGTGGTAAATGACACACTCTTGTATTCACTCTAGCAGTTATAGGATGCATATTGTTTCCATCATTTCCACTATGATGGATGTTATCAAAGGGCTTGCTATGGTAACCATGTCTATTTTCATCATTAAATGCATGTGCATTAGACTCATCTTGAGGATAGGCTCTTTCTCTAGTAGTCATGTGTATGGCCTCTTTGAGTCTTTCATTTTCTCATGCTTATTCTTATGAGTGGTGTTTCCTCTCCTCGAGATGCATGGTGAGTGACACATTCTATTTAGACCTAGGTGTATCAAAGGGTATATCAAATAGATTCTCAAAGCTATAGAGCAGGTTATTCCAACTATTAGCTTCTTATGGTTTATTAGAGACAAGATCCTCCACACAAGGTTGTCCATGAGGGTTCCTAGTTAGAGTTTCCAATTGTTCAAAGGTGAAAGAAGGACGACTAACTTTATCAACTTGGAACCTGGTCACGACCAACATGTAAGGGTATGTCTTCATTTAATAGGATGAGAAAATAATTTTAGATTTGAAGCTTGTAGGGTCAAGAATGATCACTTGTCAAAGATAGAAATAAGTAAATGGCTTGCCAAGAGTTCTCAAGAATTTACAACAGTAATGACTCAAGCCAAGGGAGTGAGCAAGAAGCTTGATAGCAAGTAGCTAGCATAGAAAGGTAATTGGATTTTGACAACTAACCATTAGTGACATTTTTAGCTTACATCTGATGAACTAGACCCATCTTTTCAACTTAGAATAGTTCCTAACATGGATATTTTTACTAGACTCATGTAGATTGAAGTGATGACACCCCTAAGCTAGCTAAGATGCAATTTTGACTTTGTTTTACAAGTAGCAAAAATTGTGTGATATTTTTGAGAGAACCAAGCAATAATAGGACAAGAAAATGTATCATACGGTATACTTCACAATAGTTGGGTGATACTTTTTTTCCAAATTATATTTTCCCATAAGGAGTATGATAGACTTAACTAGTGTCAGATGATAGACTTTATAATAGGTAGGCGATGCTTTTTAAATACGATATTCCTCAAAAGGTCATGTGAAAAGGGGCTAGTGAACTATGAAAAAGATAATTTTAAGCTTAAAAACTTACATTTCAAGTTGATTATCAAATGTTTTTAGACCATAATGTGATGAAAATAGTATAGGACCTTAATTTTTAGTAGAGAACAACATGGTTTACAAATAGTGAGGGTAAATCGCATGTCTCAAATAGTTGGACAAGGGACATAGAAACCTTGCCAACACACAATTGTGATATCAAAGAAAATTTCTACCAATGCTAATGAGATGTTTGATTTGCAAGAATTTTTACATAGGTCAAGCACATTTAAAAAAATATGCCAAGAAAGATCTACCTAAGATTCACACTTCATTTCTCAACAATATAGCCCACACTAAGTTCCCCTTCACCTCACATCAAGTGGTTGTCCACAAGAGATATTGGATTTGTCATGGAGATTCCATTAGCATAACCAAAGGGACAAAAAGGGTGAATGTAAAATCTTGGGGTGATCCAGGTAATCCACTAGGATCAATCCTTGCACCAAGATGTTGAGTGGAAAAATAAGGTAGTTTCTAACCTAGAGTGTTTAGATCAAGCTTTCATTCATAGTACCCCTCTTGCACCCAATTATGGGACACCTTGCCTTGTAACAAGTAACGGACCTTGCAATCACAAGAGTACCTTTATCATTCTTACTTAGCATTTTCCTCATGATCTCGATCCCACAAGTACTCACACTAAGAAAAGACAAGTACTAGGTCTCCCAAGGTTTTGTGTTCTTGATAGCCTTGAGTTTATAGTGGGTCAGAATAGCTAGGTTCACTTGTCTTCACTTGGGTCGTTATTCTTGATTCTCAAGAGTAGGCCCTCTAAAGGATTCTAGACTAAAATAGATTGGATCCACTCTTGGGGTTCAAGATTTTTGATTCACAGCAAGGGTGAAGAGCATACTCTCCTATCCTAATTGCTTCCCCCAAATATGCCAAAAAAGTTCAATTAATCCTCTTTCTTTTGAAATCCAAAGGTGGGTCAAGATTTTTGATTCACCACAAGGGTGAAGAGCATACTTTTCTACTACCAAGAGATCCCAATCAGAAGTCTTATGTGCCTATGAAAGATAAACAATTAGTAATATTGCTGCAGATAAAAATAAGAGAAATACAAGCACTTGTTTGTTTTTATGCTTTTAGGTAGCCTTACAAACAGTTATTAGTAGCCTTTTTTCATTTGAAGCTTTGACATGCATTCTTTTATAGAAGTTTTCCAAATATTTAGGGAAATCCTACAAGCACAAACATTAGTCCAACAAAGGTTAGTCCAAAAAAAGAGGTAAAACCTGCAATAGACCGCTGTCAGATAGTAATGAATTTGAAAAACCCAAAATGTAGACTGTTAAAGACCAAAAATTGATCAAAGAATCCAAATAGCAATAAGTTTCAGGTTGGGTGATAGTTTTTTGCTGATAGAATATCATACGATAGTTTTCTATATAATGGTACAATACTTCTTTGTAGGATCCTTTGTACTATACCCGAGTGATAGATTCTTATATACTGCTATAATAGACCTTTGTATGGGTGTGTAATAATTTTACTAGAAAAGTATCACATGAAAATATTGAGAACTATCGTACGATAATGAGAAAGTATCACATGATAATCACGATTGCAAAAAATTAGAAGACAGAATCAGCAAGCAGAAAATGCAAGAAAAAGTGCAGATTAAGAGTTAAAACCATAATGTTCTACCCCACAATGGCTACCAAAAATTTACACTCAATTTTTGTATTTCTCTAAACCCTTCTATCCAAGATACCCCATAGATTGGAACATTCAAATGTTAGCTTAAAATTCCCTAGTCATGGAGTGCAAGAGGCATAAATTAAGCATGAAGTGAGCTCTCAAATGAGCCTTTGAGATGCAACCCTTTCTAGTAAACTATGAAATGGGAGGTTCTTGAGACAAGAGAAAGAATGAAAGTGTCCAAGAGAATCCTCAAACATGCAATGCAAGAATTAACTATGCTAATATGAGTTCAAGGATGTAACTAAGCTAAACAAGATGAATGTGCTACAACCATTACTAATTAGACTATGTGAGCTATGATATAACAAAGGAAATAAAGCTATTCTAGATGAATCTAAGATAAGATGGAATATGAAATAATGAGACAAGAAGTAAGAAGTTCTCCACAAATCTCTAAGAAACATGTCAAGAAACCTGCAACATAACAATACTCAAAAAATGGGATCCCTAGATGAGGAAAGAGCTCTTTCCCTAATAAAGGTAAATGGATGGTTGAGATTAAGATCAAGAAGTGGATAATCAAGGGTGAGGTTTGACTTTTGGCATGATCCATGTGTAAGGGCAAGTCAACCAATGAGAAGGAGTTCACTTTTCATGTGAGACATAAGCCTTTTCTTTTAATTTGTAAATAGAAAAAGGACTTTATATGTACAGATTGAGTGGGTTAGAAAAATGGGGTCTTTTATTTAACTAAAAGGGGAAATGTCCTTTTAATCAACTATGGACTTAGAATATTATAGTCAAACCATAAGTTAAAATAAAATAAATAAATTTTTAGCAATTTGGCCTAGACAAATGATTAATTAATTTGGCCAAAATACTGAGAAGGAAACTAATAGTCTAGATGACCATTTTTAGGTGATTACAATGATTTTGTAGAGAACTTGTGAAGAATATAGTAGCAGAGGAAAAGTGATAAGTTTGGTGAAGTGTGCTTTCTTGAAGGGTTGCCAAAAAAATTAGAACCATGGAGTTGCTAATGAAGTCCAATTAACAAACCAACAGATGAGTTGAATGGAGATCTGAATTTGTAAAGTGAGTTGTATCTTAAAATATCAAACCTGGCGTTACTTTCTGACCATTGTGATAGTTAAAATCCTTTAACCCAGGTTACATTCTAATGGAATGATCCAAAGTCCTCTAACCAGGCCACTCCTAATAGGGTGATTAAATCCTTTAACAAGGTCACACCTAATAGTGTGTTTTGTAATCTTTAACAGGGTTGGCTCTTAACCAATCTCACTTCAAAAGAGTGAAAAGTGGTAGCATGTTACTTGGTGATTTTTCCCAAATTGGGTTTCCACATTAGATCTTGGTGTCATATATGTGTGAATGTTATATGTGTGATGCATGTTATTTATTGTTGTTCTATTTATTGCTAGTCGACATATATTGAATAAAGAGCTAAGTGATGAATAAATATTTTAAGTTGTTGATGATATGCTATATGGATCAAGTGGTTTTATGAGTATTTTTAAGTTTTTCAAGAAGTGTTTGAAAGTTAAATTGGTACATTTAGGCCCAAGGATAATTAATCCCCGCCACCCTTAGATGTTCTAAATATTCTAACAATATTTAGATTTCCCTCTTGATAATCATTCTCTTCTTATTATTGACATATAAACATGTATGTTCCCCTTGTTTTTGTCACTTAATCCAAGTAGTGACATTAAATTTTTTCTCAGGGAGTATACCAAACTCTTGTAGAAATGGGTGGCACAATCTCATAACAATAGCCATAGTTTTATCCCAATTGTCCTTGAGTATCTCACGAACTTGTCATTCAATCTCCAGTCTAGTTGTGAGATTCACCATGTTGGTTATTATAGACACTTATTGATGTTGCATTAGGTCCTTTTCAACCTATAAATGTCTTGTAATTACTTCCAAATGAGGTAATAATAGGGCTTTTATGGAAGTAACCTCATTTTTTATATTATACTCCTCATGCAAAAAAATTTATTGTTTCTCTTGCAAAAATATGATTTTTGAAAAACAAATAGAACTAAACTAGGATCCATGTTCAAATCCAATCCACACTTATGTAAATCTACACCAATTTTATCCATTTTCTCCCTTATTTCCTTGGTAAATCTTGAAATATTGCATATCTTAGCAAACAATGTATTCACACTAGTAACCAATTGCTCCAAATCAATAATTAGAGTGGAGAGCTCAACCTTCTTAATTGTAGTTTTAGTTGCAATCTTCTCCAATACTATGTTTTTAAATTTCCTTTCTAACTACTGCATAAATTTATCTTGGATGTATATATTAGGGTAATTTAACTTCTCAAAAATCTTGAACAATTGCTCAATTATTGAGGCATTCTCATCTAAATCATCAACAACAACACTATCAATAAATATATCTTTGATATCATATAATACTTGCCTTTGTTGATGCTCTTTTCTCATCTCTTTTTTCTCAGCCTTCCTATCCAAAAAGTCACTCAATGTTCTCATCTTCTCAACACACGATTTGGATGTGTACCAATTTGGAATCACAATATACTCATTTAGAGTAACAAGTCTACTCTTCATGGATTGTCGTGGGTGCTTCACCTTCTTCTTCAATCTCTTTTCTTTAGAGTCTAGTGTGTTGGAGTTCAGAACTATTTTTTTCTTGTACTTGACTTCCATAATCAGCCTTTTTGGTTCCTCTTTTTTTCCCTTAGCCTTCTTAGGTTCTTCACCTATCTTCTTTTCTTTAGATTTATTCTCTTGATGAGTTGGTTTAATTGTCTTCTCCTTTTCATCACAAGTTTTGAGTTTAATAGTTGAACTTTTTTGTCATACCTCATTTTTCCCCTCCTATAAAGGTCCTAAGGCATGTGGTCTAGTACCAGTAGTAGATTGATCTGATGTGTCTTCCTGACTCTTTCATTCTTCTCACCCTCATTATTAACATTTGTATTTCCCTTTGTGGCATCATCTTTTTGTTTGGCTCTTTGGTGTTCTCACCTTCATTGGCTGGCACACTTTATTGCTTGGCTTCACCAACATTTACATCTCCTTGACTATCATATGGGCTTAATGAAATAAAAAGAATAGTTATAATAATAGGTGCTTAGTCTATCTATTGTGAGCTCACTTGTGTGTCAATCTTAGGGTAATCTTTTACTTGCTCCAACACAGGATTTGGATTCAAAAAAAATTCATTTATTGACTTTGATAATGTATCTTCCTCCTTTCTCTTTGACTTGGTCATGGTAGCACTCTTATCCTCAAGTTCATTCATTATATTTTCTTCATTTGTCACATCTTTGATTGGATTGACCTCTAGTTCATCTGCAATCATGATAGTTTATGTTTTTTCTCCACCTTGTTGAATGGTATCATCATTAAAGTATTTTGTATTATCCAATTCAACCTTTTTAGGCTTGGCTTTCTTACCATCATCCTTCTTCTCATCATCCACCATAAGTCCATAAACTTTCTTCCAAATGATTTTTCTCTCTTCAAACACATTCTCTATTTTCTTTTCAAAATGAGAAATGCTCTCCTCTTAGGAATAATTTTTCTATTGTACTCACTCATGGACTTTGAAATTTTCTTTCTGCTCAACTTTGGCATAACATTTGATAGAGTTCCTTCTCTTTTTTTCCTTTCAATCGTCAAGGCATGTTGTCATCTATCACCAATCCTTCCATACAACTCATTAGGTATGAGAATACCTAGCTTCAATGGTGTGTATTTAAATTTTTTCATCATATCAAGCACTGCCTCTTCAATCTTTTCCTTATTTGTAATATCCAATGTATCATACTTAACAAATATGAAACTTTCCATACCTACACTTCCCCTAGCATTTTCACAAAGTTCATCTATAGTCTAGGGTAGCTTGTACATTATAATCCTAAATCAACTTGTATCTTCTAACTCAATCCTCTCTTCATCATCTTCCTCATCATCATTTGGCATAACAACCTTTCTTCCTGGCTTATTTATAGACTTTCTTGGCTTGGCCTCCTTTATTGAGGTATTCTTCCTCTTTGTCAACATTTTTCTTTGAGTGGGTTTTGTAGCTTTGGATACTTATTTCTTTGGCTCGGTCACTAATATAGTAGATTCCTTTTTCCTCTACCTAGTTACTCTTTGTGTAGTTGGGATAGGCTTGGTGATCTTCTTGATGCTCTTTCTTTCCTAATGTTTAGCAATCACTATCTCTTTACCTTTCCCTTCTACTTCCTCTTCTTCATTTCCTTCTTCTTCTTCATCACTAGATACATCCTCCCCTTTACCTTCAACAATCTATACTGGTCCCTCTTTCTCAAATCCTTCACCAAACATTCTCTTCAAAATCCTTATCATACCTTTTCTCTTCTTCTCTATCTTAGGTGCATTGATCTGTACAATGATCTTTAACTTAGTTGTATTATATCTATTGAATGGTTTAGCATCCTTATCAATTAGCTCATCTAACAAAGCTCTAATTGTAGTCATAGCTTCATCAATGTTTATTTCATATCCCAATGGTCTCAACCATGCCATCCAAGGTATGGTTTCCTAAATGTATGTCCAATTAGTATCCACTAAGAAACATACATCATCTTTATATTTATTCACTTTTTGACTCATAATCTATCATGATTTCAAATACCTATTGAGATGTGGAAAATACGTAGGAATTGGTTATAAACCATGACAAGTATTCTAAATTAAACCAATAGGACCAACTGATAAGACATTTAGTCTTCTTCCCTTTGAATTATGCAAGATTCAAGGAGGTATACATTAGGATTAATCACCACTTCCCTTTCTAATAATATTTAACATTAATTCCCATTAAGAAAAAAAAAACCCTCAATTCTTCTAATTTAGAGACAACAAAAGGAATACAAGACTCCAAACCTTACAATTCCTAAAGCTCCCTAAATCAAGTATAGGCTAATCTTTTCATATATACAACAAAACATGAAACATTTAAGAGTTTTATTTATGAATTTTGATACTATGTAAGCTTAATAACTTGCTCAAAATCAAATTATGACCACTTCTTTATCCATTGGGTTATCTACTCACAAAACTTGACACTATAATTTCATATATGTTCCTTCAATTTGTGAGAAAAATCAATACACAACTTAGACCTCATTCTTATCACAATCTCCAAATGAAACCCTTTAATTCTCTCTAGTCACGTTGAGTATCTACTTAATCAATTTGATAAACAATAAAATATGAGATGGAATATAATTCAAAATGAACTACAATTGGAAATCAATATTCATGATATTGAATCCTAGAAAAATAAAAGCAACACAAGAAGAGACAAGATCTAAACTAAACGACTATGAATACTTCTTTTGTATTAATTTTCTTAAATTAATACAATTGGAATATCAGGTCTTATGAAATACAATGGCTCCAAATAGATTTAGAACACTAGAACTCTATATTCCTTTTAGATAAGAAAAGCAAAAAATTATAGTAGTACACAATATTGGAGCAACTTAAAACATGGAAATAACATTCATTCTATTCAAAATTTGGACCCTTCGATAGTCTTGGGAATTTATTTACATAGATGAGTTGCAAAAAGATTTAGACTTGGAGACAAAAGACACATGTCAACCTTTCATTTGAAAAAATAGTCCAGTTATAACAATACATGTGACTCACTAGAAGAAATACGAGCACTTAATCCTTTACCAATATGATGTGACATTTCTTGGTTCACAAAATTCTCTATTTCTTTTTCCAAATTGTTTGTCACTTTCAAAAGAGAATATCTTTAGTTGTCATTATTGCTCTGGTGGGGCATCATCATTTGAATCATCATATGGAATGTACCTCTTAACCCACTCCTCATATTCATCTTCAATTGGCTATTCATGCTTGAGAATCTGATCTGCCACTTATCTGTAAGGATTATATTTCATCATGGCTTTTGTAACTTCCTTTTCAAAATTTTCATAAAATGTCGAAGAATTTACCAATTTTTAATACATTCTTGTGTCATATTCATATTTCTAGCTATGGTTTTTACCATGGAATTCACCTTGGTAATAGCCTAATTTCTCGACTTAGAAAATTCTTTTACACTTTTGTTTTCCTTCAAAATTGGTGGCACCAGCGTGTCTTTAAAATTCTCCAAGTTATCTTTTCACTCCATCATTTTATTTTCAATGTAGTCAAGTAAAACTGAAAAATTCTTAAGTGACTTCACAATTTTACTTCCAATAATGGAATTTGGAGGAGCATTGGGGTCTGCTTTCTCACATATGTCAATTTTGTTTTATTTTCTCTACCCCTAGACCCATTTTTGATAAGTTGTCTTTACAAAGTTCATTTCATCCTCTAACTTGCTAACAACCAAATATAACAACTCACACACTAGTTGGAGTCTAAACATCCTTGAATTTGTCTTATCATGCAAGTGGATCAAAGTAGTTCTAACAATAAGCTCTTTTTTATAATGAAAAACACTTTTGTTACTTTCAATTTTAAATTGCAAGTCAGCCACTTCTTTGATCAAAGAATCAACACATTTTTCTCCATTTAGTGGAATTTTCTATAGAGGCATTATGGAAATAAACAAAGTAAATGGAATTATACTCAATTTCTTTGAAGATCTTGCATTTTTCCTCATCTTGTGTTTTAGCCACTTCTACCTATGCTACCTTTTGCTCCAGTAAACTTACTTGAGTTTGTAAGCTAGTATTCATTTTTTATTGATTTTCATAAGCAACAAACATATTATTAAATCTCTCTTGCAACTCTTCATACTTCTTTTCTTTCCTTTTGTCTACACGATACACATATGATGCATATTCTCCTATGCAACCGATTGCTTCAAAGAGCTTGCAATCTTCAACTCTCTGTAAGACTATATTTCCTCTAATACCAATATTCTCATCAATGATTTCTTTTTCCAAAGAAGAGTTAGAGAATTTTCATTTGACTAAGACACCCAGATCTTTACTGTAATATGTCCCTCTAGTAGGTCTGTCAACTTCTCTGGCATTTGATATTTCTGTTCTCATTTCTTGCATAATAGAATCAAAACCTATGAGACTACTATGCTCAAGTTTGACAGTAACATAACCCCTAACTTCTTTACAATCTTCCTTCCCTCTTATAGAAGGAGTGCCTCAAATTTCATCATCATCTCCATTTCAATTTCATGTGTAATTTGTTCAGAATCAACCCCAAGTCTTTGTGCTTTCCTCGCATCTACCTTTTGAAGGCATTCAGCTCTATAATATCGCTAGAGAAGCTATTTAGAAGCTACTAACTTTATAAACTCATTATCTTTGACAAAATTTTTGCATTCCTTTATCCTTACATCCCTGGGGAAAACTCCTTTTATTTCCTTTGTGGTAATATTGGAAATTGGTGCTCTTGGCACTTGAAGGGGATCCCATGTCAACAATTCTTCTAGTACATAGATAGAATATTCCTCTTCGCACTCCTCTTCAATAAAATTATTCTCTAATTTTTTCTCTATAGTTGGGGTAGCCATTACATTGTTGGAGACTCCTTTCTCCTCAATCACAAAGACATGATGTATGTTTGATGGTGAAAATGGGATTAGTGGTCTTGGAGATCGCAGGGAAGGAGTTCTTCTATCAGGATCCTTTGCTTATTTCCCTTGGTAGATAATTGGTGCACCTCTACCTTTGGTTTATTTTCTCCTCTAGTAGACCATAAACCCAGTGTCAATCATTTACCTCTTGGATGTGTCTTTTTCCTGGAATCTTTCCTCTTCACTTTTCCTTTATTGACCCCTTTCTTATCGAGGAATCATATCAGAAGCCTTCAGTAACAAATCTAAACCTTATACATCCTATACAAAGGAAACCTTAGATAATTTTACCCCACCAAGCTTCTCATTCATAATGTCATATACTTCTAAAAAATTATTAAAGATAATTCTCAATTTTTGGTCCCATGTTTTTCATCTGGAAATGGGTCATAGTTAGGTTCTACTTCCTTGATCTCATCCTAAAGATATTTAATAACATGCTAGTATATTTTCTTCTTCTTTTGAGATTCCATCTCCTCATCATTTCTAATGATATCTTCTAGAAAGTCAAATTCATGGTTACCCCTTAATGCTACATTTATTTTATTTATCAACATTTCATAAAATCCCTCTATATCATTCAACCTTTTGGAGCTAACCTTCATTGAGTAAGGCCTAAGAAAATGGACTAACTCATTATGTCCCCCTTTTGATCATTGTAAAATGATGAAATTTTTTTACTTCAGGGAAGAAAGTTCCTTTGCAAGCTTTAGTTGGGAAATCAATCTCTTGGAGCACACCAATTTGTCTCATTACTTCAAGAAATCCAATCCTTAATGGAGCATATTTGGGTAGCACAAAATTTCTCCCTGGGAAACCATAAACTTTGATGATAGTTGTGTGAGGATAAAAATATGTGTCTCCCCATTGATGTCATAATTATACCTTTACATCATAGTTAATTGGCCTTAAGAATGTTTGAAGGAGACAGGGAAAATCTCTAACAAATGGGAACATTTGTCTCCTAAGAGAAAAAGAAAATTCATTTTCAAACAATGTGAAACTAAAACCATCCCAATCAATAAACATAATTATTAACCATAAGATAATTGGTAATACTTCATCCTCCCTTTCAAACTCCATATACATGTATTTAGCAAAATAATCCTTATTATGGAAAAGGATAATATGTATAAGCAATGAATACCACCTAAAGTTTGTTGATTGTCCCTTATATAAGATTTTCATTCCTTAATTAATATTTTATTCTAAGTACTAAGGGAAATCACAATTCATTGCTTTGCCATACTTTTGAATTCCTAGGCACATCCACATGGTAGCCTTACTAAATTTTTCCCTACTAGTTAACCCTAACACTTTATACAAAGTAGTATTGGTGTTCACTAATGTATCATCATAGTGCTCTAAATTACCTACAATATAGGATATAGCTACAAGGGTTAACTTGATTCCATTTATCTCCTTCAAGAATGGAACTATCAATTTTTGTTTTATATTTGGTCCAACATGGTCAAAATCCTCTTCAAATATCTTGAAATCTATTTCATCAATTGCATCTAGGGCATAATGGAAATCAAATGTCTTCCTTATAGATTTAGCATCAATTTTTAGTAATACTTCATCATCTAAATCCCTAATTTCATGTGTGATGGCATCATATCTTGCTTTCAATTCTAACAATAGGTCAATATCTAAAAAGACAATGGGATTTACCAAGATTGTATTCCCACACTTCATGAAATGGACTTCCAACATTACCCTGGCCATACCACCTTTTGAAAATATCTAGGCCCTTGCTATGTATGTCAGTGTCATATATATTCCCATATTTATCCTTCAACCCTAGACAAACCTTATTATTTAGGGTATTGCATACTTTACCCTCTTTAGACAAAGGAAATTGATCTATGAAGTCTTCTTGTAACCTCCTATCTTTATAATTAAATTTTTTGGAATATTTCTTAGGAAGCATCTTGATCATTTTAAAGCTACTCACTCAAATAAAATAGACAAGGTTTTACAAATTAAAACTAGGCTTTTAACAAATGAACAAACAATTGAATAAATTTCAGAGTCTAATCCTTGTAGAAATAATAGAATTTCAAATAAGTCTTTATACTTACTTTTTTTCCACCCTTTCATTGAGAAAAAATTTCTTTGAACTCTATTGTGAATCCTCATGTCATAGATAATCTCAAAACTTGAAGTCTAAAAATACTAGGGTAGCAAAAAAGAAAAGAAAATATGGTTCTTAACTCCTTCAAACATTAAAACCATTTCCTATGAAATAACTCCAAACTACAAGTAGAAGGTCTTCTCTTTCGTTATAGTACAAAATTTGAATCCTTGTCATTGATTTAGCTTCATTTTGGATCTGACGGGCACAATCTCCTTTTGACTTCGACTGACCATCATATTCATCATCTGAGACCCACTGCTTAGGCAATAAGAAATGGAAATGATACCTCATAAGATCCTTTGACATTTCTATTCTTTTAATGGTAAATCCATGTGTCAACATCTCACACTTTTGCCAAGTGATTGTTAGAGCTCACAAATAAGCACAGACTGTTGATCTCTCTTTGTAAGTGAATATTCTTCAATATGAGATTAAGTCCCAACCATTTATTTACACATGTGGGGAATCTTTCCTTTAAGTAACTGGGATCCCATAGCTACCAAGAAGACATATGGAAACATCTTTCTTCTTTTCTATCGAGGAGAGATGCTTGCAAACAAGAAAGAAATGTGTGATCTTCTTCATCTTAGCTCTTGTCTGCATCATCACAAGGTCTACTAACATGATCCATGTGGCCCAATAGAACTCCTCTCTTTAGCTAAGTACTCAGGTCCCATTAACTGTTCATCTCGCTAGCTTTAGATACGTGTTTGAATCACACTTATTTGCCATCTACATGAGTTAGGGTCATGAATGAGCATTGACCATCTGATCTTCTCTTAGTGAATCCCTTATTTGGTTTTCCTTTTGCCTGCATGCTGTAATCTAATAACTCCATGTTTATTACTATATTTATGACCTACCATAGTTGGAACATGTAGACTAATGAAAATGATAATAATATTAATGACAAGATAGTTCTTATGGAAAACATCCACACTCAAGTCCTTGTCACACAACATGATCACACTTCTTCACTTATTAGGAGAGAGAGACTCGCCAACAAGTGAGGAATCTTAATCTCTTCAACTATGTGTGAGGTTATTTGGAAACTTTGGGCCTGCCATGGGAAACATGTTTACATCTCACATTTTGCTTCATTATTGTTAGGAGATGCAGACAAGCATGGGTCATTAATCCAATGACCCCACCATACTTGGATATACACAAGCAAAAAAGATTAATTCAAGGTTAAAATGATAAGATTTAATTTGCAGACCATAGGCATAAACTTATAAAAAGGTCATGAACACCAAGGTAAATAAAAAGGGAAACCTATCAAAGACAATATGACCCTTGGGTAAGTGACATTTAAACACTTAATCTTATGTCAAGACATTTGGTTAATCACCTACAAAAAAGGGCTATCTAATTGATGAGATAAGAACCCTCGTCTTAAGTTATTAAAAAGGTAATGCCAAAACATGACACCTTAAGGACTTCTTCCATATTACTAGGGCTTTTCCAATACTTATTTAAACTTTTCATTGATTCCACAAACCATGACCTAGAGGGCAAGGTGTACGATTTTTTTATAATTGCTAGAAAAAGGCAACATCACCAAGGATTGAATAATCCTTGTCATGCTCTTCAATTTTTTTAAAAACTCTTCAAAGTAACCATCCATTACTTTCTCAAAATCATCACCTAACTACTTAATGAACTCATTTATCTACTAAGTTACAGGTTTCTGCTTATTCCATGTGACATTTCCAATTGTAGGAAAATAATTTTTTTACATAAAAGAATATGCAGACATGTAATGAACCAAACTTAAATATAGCATTCTTTTCTTTTCTAATGCTTTCCAAATTCTCAACCAATTGTTTCAATTGCAAGTCAACAAAATCATAGCTATGATCTTTCTTTGTAATCTTCCATGCTACATCCACTACAACATAGTGAACACTACCTAGTCGGCTAGACTAACAGAATTTATGAGCTATAGCCCTCCCTACAAACTCAATCTCAACATCAGTAATGGTGGAAATAGATGTCCCTCACTTATTCTATACTGCCAATATGTTTGTCTCAATTACATCCTTTCTCTAGTAATGAATCGTCTTCACTTTATCTGTAATAGGCTAACTAGTGACTAAGTGTAAAATCTACTTTGTAATCTTAATGGGTCCAAATTCCAACCATATCTTCATGTCATGGATTTGGCTCAATTCAACTTTAATCCATTCAATTTTGAAAACCCTCTAAAAATTTAGGGCATGAGTTAACCCTTCCTCGATGATGTGTTTATGTTCTTCCTTTAGTTTACCATCAATGCACAACTTCTCATAAGCATTCCTCAATTCAAAATCTCCTATATTACCAATTTTTACATGTAACAATATCTCACATTGAGAATCAAGATGTCTCTTGGTGGGATCAGGGATATGGCACCTGATGTATCCCCCTTCTTGCAATCTCTGGATAAGCTTTGGATTTTGGTGGCTCAACAACTTTATTCCTAATTAATTGAGAACTATTCACTTTTGATTCAATCTTCTTCTCTATTGTAGATGGGTTGGATACCTCACACTTAGGGTTTTGATCTTGAAGCTCTTCTTTACTCAGTTGTAACACAAACACTCACAATTCACTTCAAATGTTGATAATACACGCACAAATATCACATAATTGCTAGATCAAAATGAATAGTAAAATTTCCATATAGATAAAAAAAAATGGTTTTAGGTCCTCATTAATGCTACATACCTTTGATGGGTGTATAACAATTATCTCAGGCAATATTACAAAGCTTGATAGTAACAATTCAAACTTCTTCAACTAATCTTAGCCAAAACTATGACTCGATCAATATTGGTTGTTAGTGAATAGTTTTTCCCTCCTAGTTATTTGAGTTTATATCAACAAGAAAAACAACTTTCACCATAAATGAGTCTTGATAATTTGCACAAACTCTCTATGTTTCAAAGGCACAACTCCCTTCTACAATAATTTGTCCATACAACTCTTATTATAAATGAATTATGATAGTCATTCTTTTGACCTAAAAGAACTTAAGAAAAATAAAAACATCCTCTCATAACCACAAAAGAATTTTGTAGATTAAGAAATTACCATTCAATACATGGCATATGAAACATAGCTTAGAAATTCCAAATCTATAATCAAGCTCACCAAACCAAACAAAAGAAAACATAACTTTATCACAATTAATGAAACAATTTCTATGAAGGAATGAATTTCACATGAAATCCATCACCTAGCAAGACAACCACATGATTATCAAACAGATGCACCAAAAATAACCATATGCTCAATTCTATTATCATTATCTTTACTGTTCATCAACAAAAAGAGAGACAACTAAACTTACTAGCAAAAAAAAGATACTAAGTCCAGAGAGCCCAAATGTAGAAGCTCTCCCTACTACCATTTTTGTCATTGATGTTGAATCTCCCCTGAATAAGATTTTTATTGAATAGATCAAAAGAGATCATTCTATTTTCCATGCCTATGACAAGTGGTTGAATGCAATTCATGCATAGGCAACCAATTATTTCTCTCACTTTACAAATACCAATGCAAGAGCTGATAAATTGACGACTGCCCTAGAATCAAAGATGAACATTTGGGAATCTAAAAATATTAAATGGGATGAGTATGTCATTGAAATTTTAGAGGTTTAGGAATACAGCATAGATAGATTCTTGAATGAAAATTCAGAATCCAAGTTCAATGTTGATTTTATATTCATCACCAGAGCTGACTTGGAATGGAGTAACATAGTGATTGAACAGGGATTAAAAGAATGCTTTGAATTGCTAAAGGAAATGGGGTGTCTAAAAGAAATCTTGGTGGCTGATATTAAATGAATTGATGTCAAGATTATGGGGAATGAAGATCAGAATGAAAAAATCCTGAAGGAAGTGGAAATAACCTTTTTCTCCAAGATTAAATTGTTGAAGGAAATGAGTGAAGTCTTTGTCAAGGATTTAACCATTGTCACTAGAGAAAACTCCATGATGATCATCTGCACTGACAACTTGGATTTACAAGATAAAAATCTTGATCATATCTATAGGATTATGGAGATGTGGAAACTTTTCCTAGAGTAGTTAGGCATCCCATAATAGCAGGAGCTGGTTGGTTTCTTCATAGTGCACAGAGTCTGGAAATAAAATGGTAGTGGTTGCTCTAACTCCCAAGATCCTCATGCCAATGTCAATGATACAACTGGAGCTTAGGGGATGATCGAAGATCCACCTACATCATTTCCCTATTCTTAGTTATCTTTTCTTTAGGACTCATTCTGTTTAAATGTTTGGAATTCCTTAGGGAGTTACTTCTTTTGAACAAATTTGAAAAGCCCTACATGGCTATATATGTAATGTTTTGATTGATCTAAAGGGTCAGCTCTCTAGACTTAGTATCTTTTTTTTTCTATTCCTTAGGGAGTTACTTTTTTGGAACAAATTTGGAAAGCACTACATGGCTATATATGTAATGTTTTGATTGATCTAAAGGGTCAGCTCTCTAGACTTAGTATCTTTTTTTTTCTAGTAAGCTTAGTTGTTTCCCTTTTTGTTAATGAAGAGTAAAGTTAATGATAATAGAATTGATTGTATGCTTATTTTTGGTGCATCTATTTGATAATCATGTGTTTTTCTTATTGGGTGATGGAATTTGTGTGAAATTCATTCATGCATAGATGGTTTTTCATTAACTATGCTAAAGATATATCTCTTTTTGTTTGGTTTGGTGATCTTGATCGTAAAATCTGGAATTCTTAAGCTATGTGTCGTATGGCATGTGTTGAATGGTAATTACTTAATTTGCATCATTCTTTTGTGATTATGAGATGATGTTTTCATTTGCCTTAAGTTCTTTTAAGTCAAAAGAATGACTATCATAATTCATTTCTAATAAGAGTTGTATGGATACATTATTGTAGAAGGGAGTTTTGTCTTTGAAACATAGAGAGTCTATGCAAATTATCAAGACTCATTTGTGGTGAAATTTTTTTTTCTTGTTGATATAAACTCAAATAATTGGGAGGGAAAAACTATTCATTAAAATTTTTTGGTGACTCTGCTGGGGAAAATTGTGATACTTGATTAATAATGGTCTTGCCTCATCAAGACATTTTCCCAACTCTTCAATCTGGTCTAGGGTTTGACAATACTCAAGAAGATACTATTTTTGATCTAAATACCCTAGCTTGGAATAGTAGGAATAGCATGAGCAATACTTTTTGGTTAGTCAGGTTATTGAGGATGAAGAAGAAAAAATTGAACTAATGAGGAAGACTAGCTCAGCAAGGTCCAAATCCTAATCCTTCCCAATAAATCTAGTAATAATTCTTTTCCTTTGTCAGGCTGGCTAGAGGAAATGTACACCTAGAGTGACAAAAATAAAGGCTCCATAGACAAATCTTTTGAATTTGTAAAGTCACTAAATTTCACCCATGATCATACTCATAAGAGGAAAGGAATAACTAAGTGTAGAAGTATGCCTACATCTCTTACAAAACCTAAATCAACTACCATTTCCTTGCAAGCTTTAGTCTTGCCTAGAACCCTTATCCCCACACACTTTAATATCCAACCCATCAGCTTCCAGTTCCCAGCATGGCTACAAACCCCTAGGGTGATCAAGTAGGACCTTTGGCCCTAAGACCTAATCTAGATCCATTACCTAAAGGAGACAAAGATATTCTTCCTAAGTTCAATGAAGACAAGAAGAAATCCACCAATGAACATTTGAATGCATTTAACAGAGTCTATGCAGTTATTTGTGTAAACTTTGATAGATTTTGTTGTTGAATGGTTCCACCATCTTCCAAATGGGTCTATCATTGATTGGGCCTCCATGAGGACTTCTTTTAAATACAAGTTCAAAGCTACTAATAATGAGCATACTCTTTTGTTACAACTCTCACAACTCAAAAGGAAGTTCAAGAACCCATGCATGACTTCATAGCCAAATTCAACAAGATCTTGTATAAGATCCCTACTATGAAGAGACCTAATAATGACAACAAAAAAAATTTCTTTGTGAATGTCATGCCCCTTGACATAATTTTTCACTTGAGAAGGAATAGAGTGGAAAATGTTGATGCAACACAAAGATTAGTTGTGGAGTTAGAAGATGAGTTCTTGGTTGTAGGGAACTAGAGACGAAAGATGAAAAATCCTCAAAATTAAGCATCCACTTATGGTTCAACAAATTTTGTAGTTCAAAGATTATTGAATGATGTCTTAGAGATGAAAAGGAAGATGCCTAGGATGACTTATCATGATAACCTTAGGAAATTTAATCACCTAGGAGCACAGGAAAGACAACCACATATGTTGCAAGAAATCAAAGCTTAGCAATTAAGGGACCTTCTCCTTAGAAGGAAAACATGTTTATCTTTCACTTGAATAATGATCATGATGGATTGTCTTGTCCAAAAATGATCCATTTTAGAGATATGAAAGTCAATAAAGAAGTTATAGAAGAAATACATGGCAGTAAGGAATCCCCTGGAGGACCTGGTGACTCTATAAGCTACTGCTTTGAATATGAGTTTGACTCAGAATGAGGTGGCGATATATATACTACCCTAGAAGATCTGTCATGTATAATGTTCACCAAGAGTAATCATAGTGATAAGGCTCCTACTTCTTCATCCTCTTCTATACCTACTAATAAATGTCGTGATCATGCCAAACAATGTAAGGGTGAATTTAAAATCCAAAAGAACCTAGCTCAAGAAGAAATGACACCTAAAGGAACTAGTCCCAGGTTTGGGTTTGATATAATGGAATTTTGTAAGTCCTCCCATATTCAAGTTTCACCTTTTGATTATTAAGATATAATCTAGATGAGCTGAATAGATTAATTGAATGTGTGGAAAGTTTGGTTCAATTAGATAACTCGAGAAATAATTCTAAAACAAATATTGATCCTACTATAGGAATCAATAATGGTGAAATATTTGATCACGCAAAGACATCTCAAGCATATGTAAATGTTGAAAAACTCAACCCATTTTATGTATCCCTATTTGTCCATGGTCATAGATTGAATAATTGCATCATCAATTTTGGGGCCTTTGACAACATTATGCCTACTACGGTGGCTAAATCCCTAGACCTACCTTTGACCAACACCTTTGGTAAATTCTACACCATGGATTCCAAACAAGTTCCTCTTATAGGACAAATAAAAGATATGCAAGTAGCTCTAGCTAAATACCCTAACAAAGGGCTCAAATTGACCATCCCAATTGTACATATCCCTACCAGCTATGGGATGCCTCTAAGTAGAACATTTTGTAAATACTTGGGTGGGGAGGTAAGACTAGATTGGTCTCAGGATACAATTCCAATTGGGGATAAGAAAGTTGTGCTTAAACCTAAAAGTAAAGCCAAATACACAGTCCTAGCATCTGAAGATCCTAGATCTTATATCCTATACACTAAAACTGATTTCACTAACTATTTTGTTTCATCTGAGGAGTTAAAGGTTTAAGGGAGGTGCCCGCAGAAGGTCTATGGACTTTGGAACTTGATGATAGTTGTGCTTCAATTGGCTCAAGTGTTGGAGTCATTCTAATCCTTTAGGAGAGATTATTCTTAAGGCTTTCAAGCTTGAGTTTGGAAGCATAAACAATACCACAAAGTATGAAACTTTACTTTTGGGTATTGAAGAAGCTAAAAGGGAAAGGGGTTAAGCTATTAACGGCTAAAGGTGATACCAAACTTGTGGTCAAACAAGTACAAAATATCTTTTCTGTAAAGAATCCTAAGATGAGGCACTATATAAATAGGGTCTAGGATGAAATTGAAGGTTTTGAAGCATTTTCCATAGAATCTATGCCTAGAGAGTACAATACCAAAGTTGATTCATTGGTCAGGTTAGCATCCCTCATGATTCCTCATCTAGATTTTTGAGATGATGTCTATACAATTGAACTAGTTCATCGTCCTAGTATACCTAATAATAAAAACTCTCGAATTTTTTTTGATAATGATGCTCACATTAGTGCATTCCTCCAAGGGTCGACACCATTTCAATCTCTTCACTTTGAGGGTTCAAACTCTAGGAATCTTGAATTGCCTGTAAATCTTGAAAATGATCCTGAAAATGGTCTCATTAAATTAAAGGGAAATGACATCCCTAAAAGCCTAGTCACATTGGAGTTACTTTTTGGTCAAAGAGATTGTTATTTCAATAAAAATGTGAGAGAGGCAGAGGAACTTTCGAGTGAATGTGAAAAGGGTTCAGAAGATAATCCTAAGTTGGTTATCTTAGGTAAATGTTGCAATAAGTGAGAAAGAAATAGATTCTTGAACCTGTTGAAAGAGTATGGCAATGTGTTCGCATGGTCCTATGAAGATTTGAAATATTTTCACCAAGGGAAATTCAAACATCAGATTCCTTTAAAACTGGATGTTGTTCCTTTCTTTCAAAAGCTTAGAAATTATAATCCAAGGGTGGCTGATGCAATTTTTAAAGAGGTGGATAAGATGTTGAAAGCATGCATAATTTATCCAATTCATCACTCCACATGGGTGACCAATATAGCTCTTGTTTGGAAGAGGAGTGGTGAGATTAGGATTAGTATTGACTTCAGGAATTTGAATCAAGCGAGCCTGAAGGATAATTTTTCTCTGCCCCACATGGATCATATCCTACAAATGGTGGTCAGCTCAAAAATGATGTCCATGCTCGACAATATTTCTAGGTATAATCAGATCAATGTGACCTTGAAAGACTAACATAAAACCACTTTTACCATGTCATAGAGAACTTACACATATCATAGGATGCCTTTTGGGCTTATCAATACAAGCACCACCTTTCATAGGGAAATGAATTCATCTTTTGGACACCTGTTGAATAAAATAATTTCATTTATCTAGATGGCATGACGATTTTCTCAAGAATGAAGAACAATCTACATGATCTAAAGATAGTTCTTCAAGGTTGGAGAGAACATGGTATCTCCTTGAACCCCAAGAAGTCTATTTTTTGTGTCATTGAGGGAAAGCTCTTGGGCCACCTAGTGTCAAGAGATAAGATCTAGATAGACCCTAAGAAGGTTGAAGCTATCTAGCATTTGTGCCTTCTATCTAACCATAAAGGTTTCTTTAGCCAAATTAATTTCTTGAGGAAGTTTGTACCTAATTTTATAGAAACAACTAGACCCATCACGAATTTTCGTAGTGAGGCTAGTTTTCAAGTGGAGTGATGAGGCCATAAAAGCATTTGAGGAGGTAAAAATTGCCATAGCTAAAGCACCAATTCTTTCTCACCCAGATTATAAAATAATTTGTATTATCCATTGTTATGTCAGTGAATGCATAATGTTTGCAGTCCTATTATAGGAAGACACAATAGGCTAAGAAGTCCCCATATCCTTTATGAGTCTTCCATTGAAGAGTTATCAGTTGAGATATTTGCTGGCAGAAAAGAATGCCTTCTTAGTCATAAAAGTAGTAAAACACTTCAGATATTATATCTTGCATTTACACTCAATAATTTTTGTTCCAAGTTCAGCTATAAAAAGTATCCTCACACAACAAGAAGTGTCTCTCAATAATAGAGCTTCCTAGGTATCGAATCTTCAGGAATTTGATCTTGAAATAAAACCCACCAAGCTAGTAAGAGGCCAGGGTTTGTGTAAGCTAATGGCTGATAGTAAGGAGGATATTACTAAGGATAACTCATATGCATTACTAGTGAGTCTTAAAGATAATTAGTTTTCTGACATTGCATATTATCTTACTTATGGTTAATGCCCTAAACATCTCATTGGTAAGGCAAGAAGGAACCTAAAATTGAAAGTTTCCAAATATCCCATTGTTGACAATGTGCTTTATAAGAAAGGTCTTGATGGTACATTCCTCTAGACAAAGATCAACAAGAGAACTTGCTTCATTCTCTTCATAATGAAGCTTGTGGCAAACATTTCTCATCCACGATGACAACTTTCAATATATAGAGGAATAGATTTTATTGGCCTAGAATTTTTTTGATGCATACAAGTGGATTGGAAAGTGTAACAAGTGTAAGTTGTTTGTTGGAAAACCTAGATTAGTTACACTCCCTTTGAGACTAGTAGTTATTGATGAGCCTTTTAAAATATGGGGTTTAGATTTTATAGGACCTCTTAATCAAGCCTTAAGTGTGGGTAACACCCATATTCTGACAACTATTGACTACTTCACCAAGTGGGTTGAAGCAATACTTATTAAAAAGACTACCTCTGAAGTGGTGAGTAATTTCTTAATGGAAAACATTATGGTCAGGTTTGGAGTACATAAGAAACTAGTAACTGATAATGTGCAGAAATTCTACTTGAAATAACTTTAGTTATTCTGCTATGATAATGGAATTTTCCTTTCTCATTCTTCAGATTACTTTCTGTATGGGAATGGTCAAGTGGAGTCTTCAACAAGAGCGTGATTTCAATTATGAGAAAATTGGTGAGTGATAATGTGAGAGATTGGCATAAAAAATTGTTTGAAGCATTATGGGATGATCAAACTACTCCTAAGAGAGCAATCGGGATGATACCTTTTGAATTGGTATATGGTGTTGAAGCACAACTAGCTCTACTATTAGAACTGGCTATAATCAAATTACAAAAGGTGATTGAAGATGAAGTGTTTCAAAATTCATTAGAGAAAAGAACTTGTTTTAGATTAAGGAAAAATAAGGTTTTGAGCAGACCTAGAACCTCTTACGAAAACATAATATATACAAGAAGTATCACTAGGTTTTACAAGGACCTAAAACCTAAAGCTCAAAACAACACATCAAAAAACCAAGTTTTACAGGGACCTAAAATAAGAATTTAAACAAAGTACTAATCTAGGTTTTACAAGGACCTGGAACCTAGAATAAAACTATAAAAAGCTAGAAAAAATAGTAGCAACAAAAAAAAGAACAAGCACACTAACTAGAGACTAGAAACCTTCAAACCAGACTAGCTACTAGATTAGCTCATTAATGGCCTTTGCTAACTCCTTGCCAGCCTTTGTTGTACTCAGAATGATCTCTTCCATCACAAAACCAGGAACCTCTTTGGCCACCTTCTTGGTACTTTGTCTTGTTCTTTTGCTCAGCCCACTAGGGATCTTTGCCACCACAACCTTAGGAGACATAATCTCCTTGTTTCTCTTTTTCCCTTAACTGGCAGCTGCAATGCATAAGTTGGTAGTCGCCATCTCCATTTTTTGCCCACTATCTTTGACCAGCTATCAAAGTTCCATTTTATACTCTTTTAGTTTCTCAAGAATATTTCTAACTTTTTTTTCGATTGGTTTCTCTTAGTTCTTTCTTCTTCCAAATCTTTCTACATTTCACACATTTTCCTCTTAATCATAGTTATTTCATTATAGAGATAATAGTCCACTTGGAGGGAAGCATCCACTTTCATCTTGGCTTTATGAAGGAAGAATAGTTTAATTTCATCTCTAACCTCTTCACCAAAATTTTTACTAGAATCATTTGTAGTATCCTAGTTTTCCTTGAGGTAGATTTGATTCTCAGAAGTAGTAACCTTTTGTTCCAATATCTCCTTCTAATTCTCTTTTTTAAGGCCTTGATCTTTAATAACAAGGGCTTTACCTTCATTATTCTTCTTAGTTTCTATATCCTCTAGACTCTTAGCACCATAAAGATCCTTTTTAGTGGAAGAAGGCTGAACATTTTGGTTCCCCTCATTTTGTTCTGAAGCTTCAGTAAAATATTTTGACTCCACATTCCTATCTTTACTACTCTCCCCCTCAAGCTTAACCTCAAAAATTCCCCTACTACCAGAATAATCATCTAGATTAGAGCTCAAATCCCTTGTTTCTGTGTTATCCTTGTCATCACAAATTTTCTCAGACTCTATATTTTCCTTAATAATTTTCTTCTTTTTCTCCCTCTTAATCTCCTTCTTAGAACTCTTTCTATTACTAAAACCCTCCTTAGATTTAGCCTTGATTTTCTTAGCACTTTGCTTTTGATGAGGCTCATTACTGAGTGATTTATGCTTCTTCTCCATTAAAAGAGAGGGTTTCATAGCATTACACTTACAATAATTTTTTATTAAAAGAATAAGCCCCTCATGGAGCATAGGTCTAGATTCATTCTTCCTATGGGCTTGAAGATAATGAAGCGGAGAAAACTTCAAATAAAAAGGGGAAGACATCTTATCTTTATACCAGAAATGGTTTTAAAATACGAAATGAAATTTATGTACCCTATTTGATCTTTCATCAAGAATGAAGTATTCATGAATGCAAGACAAGACATCTTGCCATATAGCCTTGATTTGGTCTAGGTCATAAAAATCCCCATTCTTCGCTAGTCTTTTCTCCTCATCATCAATTTTTGGAAATTTCTTGAAAGTTTCATTTGAAATACTTGTTTCCTTTCTAAATTTTAATCCACCCATTGGAAGGCTGGAAATCTTCTCTATGAATTCCTCTATCAAATTCATTGTAACTCCATGCATTGTAACCCTTTCTTTGGTCTAGTTCTTAAAGAAGTACTCAATGGTATAGGGCTTGTAGCCATGTAACTTCTCAATATACTCTATCACTTTGCCCTTGGAAAGTCTTTTCCACACCATAGATTTCATCTTCCACTCCTTGCATGTAACCAGTTCTTGTTTCCTCGACTCTCCACCCATCGCATAACCAGCTCTAAATTTTTTTGAGAAATGGTAACATCAACTGAGAACAAGTTTGTTTAATCTCAAGAAAATGCTTTACCCTTAAAATGTGCCAAGTACTTTTAATAATGACATAATAGTACCTCCTAGAGATATGCAAACAATCTGCCATAAAACCATCAATAATCATAATAAATTGCTCAATCTTTTGTAATCTTTCCTTTAGTAGCATTAGTCATGTCATTATTAATAGTTATCACCAGCTCACTCTCCTTGCTAAGGTAATCATGCCATGTCATTTTTTTGTCCCTATAGACCACTTTATTTTTAGTCTAGTCAGCGACTTTATTAGCTAAATGAAAGATATGAGTTATAATTACTTTGTTAAATTTTTTAATTAGGTCTTTGATTTCCTTAATACTACCACTAATACTCCACATGGTCATACTCCTATTATTCAACATATTGACAATATTAAGAGAATCCCCTTCTAGCTATAGATTCTATAAACATAACTCACTACTAGCCTAACAATATACAGAGCCACAATAGCCTTAGATTTATGACTAGCAGATTTACCAATAGGAATAACAATAGCATCCACCACTCTATAATGGTCTCTTAAAACTCCACCACATCCCGCTCTTCCAAGATTCCCTTTAGCAGATCCATCAAAATTAGTTTTCAACTATCCCAAAGGAGGAGATTTCCATTTCATATTTTTTCTTTGACCTTCTTTTTAAGAATTAGTTCCAATACCCTTCATAGGATTTCTAATTCGGGCTTCATCACTATTTTTGTTCTGAGATCTAAAATTCTCTTTAATGGTTTTGGTGATACTTTGGCCCACAACCCACTTAGGAGTTTCTTTATTTCTAAATATTTTATGCTTCCTTTATTTCCAAACCCCCCAAAAAAGATGGGGAAAAGAGATTTTCTAGAGAAATCCAATTTCAACTCCCTTAATCGGATAGATCCAATTCTTAAAACAATCATCAATATTATTCGGCCAAACCCACCAAGTGTTCCAATATTGAAAGAAGTATCCCCAAACATTCTAACTATATATGTATCTCAAAAAAAGGTGATTCCTCTCTTCCAATTCCATCTTACAAAGAAATCACCTATTCACCAAATAGATACCTCTTTTTTGCAAATTATCCAAGGTTAAAATTTTATGTTGAAGCAGAGTCCAAAAGAAAATGTTAATTTTAGGGGTAAGACCCTTGATCCAAGCTTTAGCCCATATAGGGGAATTGACCTTATCCTCTATTTTAAATATAGACAAGACCTTGAAGCATCCACTAGGTTCAATCCCTCACACTGTTAAGTCTTCCTGATTAGGATAAAGGCTACAAGTATTAAGAGAAATTTGGATACTAGAAAGACTTTGATTAATCTCCACTATATTCACCCAACCATTATTGGACCAATAATTATCCACAAATTCTCCATAAACTTGTTTACATCTGTCTATAGGACTCAAATCCAAAAAATCATACACCAATGGGTGATCCAAAAGCTACTCATCTTCCCAAAACCTGATTTTGCTTCCATTACCAATTTTCCACTTACAACCATTATTCAAGATATGTTTAACACCTTGGACAACACCCCAAATCACAGAAGAACTTTGGATAATAGGGTAGGACAAAAAAATTAGAAATATAGGGGGCATTATTTATTTATCTTTAAATTTTAATTATTATTTAATGCTAATTATTTATTTGGAAAATATGAATTTTTAAACTATATGAAACCCTTTATTTTTATGAGAAACCTTGGCAAACAAAAACTCTAATTATTACTCAAATCTCACTTTAGAGAAATATTATAGAAAAACTAAAATAATTAAATAACTAAACTTGTTTTATACACCTATTGAGGTTTTTTGTGTTTTTATCTTGTGATGGGTTCTAGTGAAAAAAACTAGTATTTTGACCAATTAAGCATGTTTACGAGTGGCTTGGGAAGTGATTGTTTAAAAATGTTGTTATTTGATATTAGTGACAATTATTTCATTCCCAACCATTGTGATGCATTCTAGCGTTTTTGTGGTGAGAACCAATTATATTATGTAAGCTCATGTTGTGATTTTCGTGTTATAACCGTTGAGGGTTGATCAGTTATCTATTGTGCTTTCCAGTTGCTCGTATAGGATTGAGGTGGTTATTGTGATTTTATGAGAATTTGTTATGAGCTTAGGGTTTATCTTTGTGTATGTTGGGAAGTGGCTTGCAATTGGAGGTCAAGGCCCTAAAGAGGTTGCCTGGGGTAACCCATTGTAAGTTGTATCACTAAAGAGTTAGTGTATTACCTTGCCCATGCCTCGAATGCTAGTACAGGCTAGAGAGAGAGAGAGAGAGAGAGAGAGAGAGAGAGAGAGAGGATGCTTGGTTGCAACCTTGCCTTGTTGGTATGCCTTGCCTGTAAGAAATGATACTGATGTCCCATAGAGTCACCTGGGGGCTGGAGCCTAGAGAGGTTGTCAAGGCAACTTTTGAGTTTACTCATGTAATGATACTTTCCCACAAGAATATTAGGTTTCTTACATGTCTTTGTTGCCTCTAGGATTAGATGTTACTTGCGTACTTGGTACCTTTGAGATAGGTTGATATCAGGATTCCTTGACCTAGATTCTTGTTATGACTTTTGGATGGTTATCCATTTGGGACTTGACATTATCTCCTCAACATGATGGGAGTGGGCCATTTAGGTTCCACGAGGTCAGTTGGTAGTGTTCCTTATACCATTAAAATTTGACAACTTGATTTTGATGTTGGATGTAACTTGTGTTGTGTAATGCCCCGCCAAGGGATCCAAAGAATTTTACTAAGTTTGCCAAACATTTTTTTTTTTTTAAACATGAAAGATAAAACCATTCATAACATTTGCGGAAGCAATAGCAACAATTCAAATGAAAATAAACATAACATATATACATAACAGGCTACATTCTTTAAAGATCCCTTAACGTTGTATCACATCTAAATTAACTATTCATCTAACATCCCATCCTTATGAAATAACAATGATACATCCAATGTACTTAAACAATATACAAGTGTTCTTTTGTAATTATATTTTGGTTTAGCTCAATCATCCACTGTACATATCACAGGGTATGAAAAGCTTAAAAGAATAAACATCTAAGTAAATAAAGTACATCATCATCATCTAATATTAATCCATGATGCAATAACATAAATGAAATCACATATCATACATGATACATCATCACAAAAGATATAAACATCCATCACAAAAGATAACCATATATCACAAACATAAATAAATAAGTGCACGGTTCCTCCCAACCGTAAATAGCATCATTAGACCATCGTGGATCCTAGCCATCCCTCCGTGCGTAAAATTCCAAAGCACCGAAGAGATCATCGATATTATCATAGTAGGAATGTCACTCCTAAAACATCCTACTAACATGTAAGTAAAGCATAGGATACCATCATCTAACATATGCAAATCATCAATGCAAGGAACATACCAGCAAATAAATCCATCACAAGGTATAGCATCTATCATAATGATCCAAGAACATAATGAAGATAAATACCAACCAAGAATACTCTAGCCATGGTGTCTCGAACGGATCTCAAATAATAAGAGTGGAAAATACACTACCACCCGACCGCATGGTACCTAAGTGGTCCACTCCCACCGTGCTGAGGAGATAATCTCAAGTCCCATACAGGCTATCCAAAAACACATAGCACAAATCTCTATAAGTTTAGGAATCTTAAAAGTATACTAACTCAAAGGTTCCATTACACAAAACCAACATCTAATTTCCAGAGGCACACAATGACATGTAGGAAACCTACTATGCAAGCGGGAAAGTGTCATCGCAATTATCACGTACAAGTTACCCTGGCAGTTAGCTAAACTCCACAGGTCCATACTGATCTCATGCGGCCACTAGTATCCTCTCATACTGACAAGGCATATTATAGAATGCACGGTCGCAACCATGCGTTCTCACTACTCCCATCCTAGCCTGTACAAGCACTCAAGGCATGGGCGAGAACATCAAAACAATTATCTTTTTAGGTTCATTTAATCTCCATTTAGTGTGTAAATGTTATCACTTATTAACAAAACTTACAATGAGTTACCCTGGCAGCCACTTAGGGCCCCGACCCCCATTGCAAGCCACTTCTCGACACTATAAGTAGATTACCTACCCTAAGCTCATGGAATCATAAATCACCACAGTCTTGTACAAGCGACTGTAAAAAAAATCCAAAAGATAATCCATAAAAATAATCATCAAATTGTAGACACTTAAAAAATCCTTTAGAAAATAAAATATTTTTATTTTCTAAAAAATTCCTGATGACATCATCATTTATTAATTAATTAATTATTTAATTTATTTATTTATTTTTATGCCATTAAATCCCTTTATCTTAATTAAAAATATTTAATTAAGAAATCCCTCCCAAAAATGTTTAAATCTTATTTAAACATTATTTCCTTATTTATTAATTATTTAATTAATAAATTGACCAAAAATCCCAAAATAAATAATTTTTTTTTTTTTTCCCAAAAGTTGGCCAATTTCCTTAAGACCATTAACCTCTTCCAAAATCTTCTAATCCTTCTTTAATTTTGATTAAAGGCTAATCCCATCATTTCCTACCCCTAATCCCAACTCAAAATATTTAATTAAGATTAAATATTAATCCTCATGTTTATTAAAAAAGTTTTAATAAATATCTCCTCAACCCAAACCCTTGAAATAAATAAAACTTTATTTATTTCCTAAAAATCTAATTTATCCTCACCCTAAGAAGTTCTAGACTCTTCTAGAAAGTCTTCATCCTCATCCTAGGAAATTCTAGACTATTCTAGAAAGTCTTTATCCTCATCCAAAGTCTAGACTCTTCTAGAAGATGTCTTTAAAAATAATCCTAATCCCCTCCTAACCTTGTCACATTCCCTAAACATGAGTTAAAACTTCCTAACCCAAGCCAAAGTTAACAAATATCTCCTCCTTCACCCACCCTCATTAAATGCCATCCACTTGCCTATCCCTAAGCTAATCCTAAACCATCCTAATCCATCCTCTAATCATTTTCACAAGCCTAAGCAAGCTTAAAGCCTTCATAATCAAGTCCAAGTCGAAATTGCTCTCATCACCCTCAAAATATCTCAACCATAAAACTTTATGAAGTCCACTAGGTCATAAATGACTCTTACAAGCCCTTTTATTGCTCTTACAAGTCATTATGAGGGTCTTTATGAAGATTTTATCCCTTGAGCCTCCTTTGTTGACTCATCCTTCCCCTTTCCTCCATCCTCTCACCATGTGACATGTGTCACTCCTTGATTGGCTGTAAGGAAGCACAATCCATGTGCTCTCCTCTCATGCAATCTGAGCCCTCCATGAGCTTTTTCCCATCCTTTCATCTTAGCCCTCAATCCCTCAAGCCTCTTGCCTATAAATTGGATCCTTTCCCTTTGCAAAATAACACAATCCATGAAGTAAAGTTATAATGCTATTTTGAGAGCCAAATCCATACTAAAGCCATCTATCCACACCAAAAATCTGCAATCATCCATTGAAGCCTTTGGAAGCATATTGAGCATACATCCTATCCATTTAGATAAAGCTACTCAACAAGAGAGCTTCTTATTGAGAGAGTCCATTAATGGCTCATATTCTCAATTGAGAGCTCATCTTAGTCTATCTTGAAGTTTATGAATTTTGTTTAGTTTGTAGAATCTTTATTTAAATTTGGTTTCTATTAGCATACTAACATTGCTCATATACATTTTGGCACGCCCGGTGGGACCCCGCATGGGTCATCTTCATTAGCTTTTTTAGTCAAGTTTTGTATGTCATTTGCTGATTTTGGCTATTTTACTTGTTTTTGTGATTGGTAGGATTGTATAAATTGGTTTTGTAAGTCCACATGAGCATGAAGAAGACAAAGGAACTCATAGTCTATCTCATAGTATTTGCAGATTTTTCAAGCTTATAGGTGGACAAAGAACTTGAAATTCTTCTTCCTCTTCTTGTCTATATTCTTCTTATTCCATCTACTTCTTCTTCTTCTTCTTGTGGGAGATCTTGGCCATTTTTTTTTTAAAGAAGAAAAATCATACACACTTCTTTTTAGTGCTTAAAATGAACCCCCAAATCATACTTAAATCCATTAAAAAATTAAAAAATTGCAAAAAAGAAAAAATCTTTTAACAAGTGAAACTAAACCAATCTAATCATTTGCATCCTTGCAACATCAAGGTTTTAGATGCATTCATGCAAAGTTAGGAACACTTCATTTTTGGAAATTTAAAAAGAACTTCAAGTTTCCATTTCAAAAGGTTCAAAATCAACACTAAGTGCACACTAAAATCTAAATCAAACTCAAAGCATCAATCAAGGATAAAATGAACCTCATTTGCAAATATGTTAAAGTTCTTTTAAAAATCTCATGAAAACTAAGAGTCCTAAATGGTTGCCAAAATTGTCCTAAAAAGCTTTGTTATTTGTTCCAAACAAATGTCATGTTGCAAAATCTTGAATGTTTCTTAGGTTTTTCATGCATCAAAACAATCTAGGAATATCATTTTTGAGCTTAAAACATGCAAACTAGAACACAAAATCTTGAATGAAAAGCAAATTCCAAAGATTCATTTTCACTTTTGAGTCCAAAACAATCTTGAATGATCTAAGGTTAAAACAAAGCACTTCAAAGTTCTTAAAACAACACACAAAATCTCAATCTTGAATGCTCAAAGGAAAAAACTTGAATGTTTAATCACTTGTCTTTGAATGCATGTTGCTAAACACACTCTTGAATGCCATGGATTAAAATCAAATTTTCCTTGAATGCATGATTAAAACAACAAATCCAATCTTGAATGCCAAGGATCAATTAACCATTGCAATATCAAACACTTCATTTGGAGCTTCTAAAATTGAACAAAACAAATCTCTTTTCCACATGCAATTTAGGTAAAGTTTGATTTTTGGATATTTAAGAGACTTTGTTAAGTTAAATACAAATTTGCAAAAATCAATTTGAGTAGTTCCTTGGACTCACCTCTTTTCTAATCACCCATCAATTCAACCATTGGTTGCAATCTCAGCACCATTTATGGGGATGGGTCTACTTGAAAAAGGTGTTAAATGTTCCACAATCTAACTCACTCACTTGGACTTTGAACATTTGCTTTAACTTTATCAAAAATTTTAAATGACCAAAAATCTAGATTAAATCGATCACACTTCAAGTTTGGGCACTAAAATTGAACAACTATTGACGTGGAGGGCCTCCGGGTGCGCGCTTGGCAATCAAGTTTCACACATCTTTGTTTTGGGCTTAAAATAAACTCACACTCAATCTTGAATGCCTAAAAATCAATGAACATCGCATGGTTTTGATGCATTTTCAATGGCGCTCGCATTTCTTATGTTGACAATCTCTCGACTTTCATTATGCTAATGATGATGTCAAATTGGAATGAACATTGTATGCCATAATCACAAGTGTCTTCAATCATAGCTTACAAAATTTAAATCATCAATTGGAATGAACGTGTGTCTTTTAAAGCCCAAGATCATGTATGTGGTCTTGTTTTACACTTTTTAGGAGGCCTGCTTGGGGATTTCATCACCCCTTGGGACGACCTCAACTCCAGGGTTCTGGCGGAGTATAAAGATCAGGAGGTGAATCCAAAGACACCTCTCTTGGAATCAAAATTTTGTCACTCGGGCTAAGCCTCAAGGAACTTTATACCCTTGAGAAGTGAAAGAGGAGAAGTGGGTTACCGCTCCTCTCAGCTGTGTGACATCTTTTTGTTTTCATCTACGGATTTGGGTCTCACGTACCTTCTATATATCGAGGACTCCCTAGCTAAACCAAATTTCGCCCTTGTAGAAAGCTTCCTAGGATATTGGTGTGTTTGACGTGCTTGCTGAAAACTTTTGTCTGCTTGTTTGTTCATAGCTTTTGAATGAATGTTTGCCAATTTTGGTCAAAATCCCAGAAAAGTAGAAATCTCCCAGCTCAAGGCATACTTAGTGTAGTCACTGCCTTATCAAAAAATTATCCAAGCTCCCCCGCTGCAACCGAATCTATCTAGTTCTTTGCCTTAGAACAATCCCAAATCCAAAGTCCATCCAAATCATCCCCCTAGCCAGCTAGCAACCCAATCCAAAATCACCCAAGCCTTTAAAGAGTTGTTGTCACTTTGCCAAAATTTGCTATCCAATCAATCTATCCTACCAATCAACCAATCTCACCAAGGTTATCCCTCTGACAGAGCATTGTCTAGGGTAATCTAGCTTTGTCACTTGCATCCCTCATCACCTTGAGCTAAAGGTTGGGATCCACAAGTGGTCAATCTCGTGTCATGCCCATAGGATCACTAGTCTATCCTCAAGTTGACACAGCCACCACCAAATCTAGCGCATAGGAAAGAAAAACTCTCACCTTTTGACAACATGCCCTTGAAGTCTTCCATCCATAGGAAAGCCAAAAATCTCCAGCCAATCCTCCTTAGGTTTGTCATGCAGCTTTGACTCTCCCTAGGAAATCTTTCATCAGCCAATCCAAAATCTGTGCTTAATCCAAATCCAACCATGAGCTTCCATGTTCATCCATATGCAAGACCCCATCCCCATCAAACTCACCATCAAAGCATGAAGTACCAATCCTATCATGATGTGTTTGGTCGCATTGTCCTTGCTCCCACCACCTCCTATTTCAATGATGATGAAAATCTTTTTGACTATGACGGGTATATTGAAAGCCTTAGAAACATTCCCCCAAGCATCCCCCAAAATGCAAGAGTTATTCCAAACTATCTAGTCATGCCATCTGATATTCCAGCTTCCCCTCCATCACCCCATCAACCAAGCTTCCAATCTTCCACCCCCATCACACTAGCTATTCCTGTCAATCCACCTCCACCTTCGACACATGAGTCTCCAAGGAATCTCCTAGAGGAAATACAAGAAAAGTTGCCTCCAATAGTCGATAAGCCATGTCATCTAATCCAACCATGTGAAGTAGTCAGTGATGAAGCTTCCCCATCTATAATATCACCTCCATCTCCCATAGCTATCATCCCCATACCATCCATCAAATTGCTTAAAATCCTTCCACTTCCCACAAGCATCAAAATCCCACCACCTATCAAATCCCTCCAAGTCCTATCCACATCGCCTCCAAGCATTTCCCAAATCTCTCGTAATGACCCTTATGCATCCATCTTCTACTCACCCATCTCCACTACTGAATCTCCCATCTATCCATCCGCTGCCTTTGAAGAATCCATCCCTTCACCTCCTATCGCACCATCCACTCCAAACCAATCCTATCAAGATCCTGCCCAAAAGCATGTTGACATCCCCCAAAGCATAAATGAAGATATCATCGTACCATGTCTTCCATCCATAGTGCAGTCACCATCTCCTCCATCTCCAAAACCTCAAGCCATATCTCCTCCACTACAAGATATCTTGTCATCCCACCAGCTACATCAAGATCCTATCCTTCCATCTCCCCCGCTCCATGCTTCCATCTTACCACCTATCCAAGCTATTCCACCATCTATAATCTACCCTCTTGGTTCACTTACATTCATCCACGATGGCCCTCTCTCAACAGAAGAATTAAGAACAGTATCTCCCCATTGCAATACACCTAATAAATCACTTCTACCATTTTTTGCAAGCAAAAAGTTTCCTCGGCTTGTTCAAATGCTCAATCGATGGCATTATCAAGGTCAAGGTTTAGGACCACAAGAGCAAGGAATCAAAGAGCCTATTATTGCACAAAAAAATCTAGGATTTTGTGGTCTTGGATATGTATCCAAAGGCTCACCATCTAAAGGTGTTGGTACACCACACCCCCAAACCAAGCCTATCTCCAAGCCCACCATGCCAGCCTCCCATCACTCCTTCAAGAAATCTTATGTCATTCCCCCTCCACCATCTTTGCAACCGAAAACAACCTACCATATCCCCCCTTCATCCGCTAAATCCATTTTGGGTCCCTATGTCCCAAAATCTACCATCCTCCATCCTCCTATCAGCCATCATAAAAATCCTATTCCATCCATTTCTATGCAAGATCAACAAAGGCACATATCAGGGCACATCATCCATCATCATCCCCCTACATGCTCTTTCATATCCTCTCCATCTCACAAAGCTTCTCCTAACCATCTTCCCAAAGCTTACCATAGCAATGTGAATGCCAACTTCAAAATGCATAAAGCTAAAAATCCACATCCTAGGCAATCATATGTCTATTCTAAAAGACATACTCCAAAAAGGCAAAATCCAATCAAAGAATGCAAAACAATGCAAAAGCCTATGAAAAGAAAATCCAAAACCATGTGGATCCCCAAGAAAAAAGTTGAAACCCAATGCATAATGGCATCCACCATTGCTAATCCCCCATCTAGTGACTCATGTCCCCCATCTCCTAACTCCATCTTGGGTGCCTATATCCCCAAGCACACTTTCACAAATCCTCCATCACGCCCGCATCTACCATCTATCCCCCATATGCTCTTTTCACACCCGTTCCAACATGTGCCAATGTTGCTCTTGAAAGCATCCCCATCTCATGCTCCTTTCCAGCATTTTCATCCCTTCATCTCCTACCATCAATCCCATCTAATCCGATCTATTGCATAAATCACACATCCGGTGTACCAACAGCTAGCAACAAAATTGAACATTCCAACAGCCAGTGAAAAATCCCAAAAAAGCCAAAATAGCTGAAGAATGCCAAAATCATTCCAGCTAAGTCCAAAGTCAAAAAATTTAAAAAGAAAAGAAAAATAAAGCATCCACTGGTGAAAACTTGGCAATTCAAGCGCCTTGGACAAGTACCATGATGAAAACTTGGCAAACAAGCGTCATGCGTAATCCCGCCATCCCCGGCTTAGCCTATCACCCTCATGCTTTTGGTCATCTCTTGACATCCAACTCCATCTTCCAATCTATCCACCTATCCTCCATCCTCCAGCTTCCATCTCACACCATCCACTAATCTTATGCAGCTTCAGCCAATCATCTCAGCTATCATCCATCTCACTAGCCCCTTCAGCTTTTTCCATTCTAGCTTCAATCCTATCACATCCATCATAAGACCTCCTTCCACATGTTATCTTCTGATTGGGGGCACTATATTCCTTGGAGATCTTGTCTTCTCCATCCTCCCTTGTCATTGGTATCTAGCTCTAGGCTATCCTCATGCAAACCCAATGCCATCTCTTTATATCCATCATAATCCTAGCTATCTACCATCCTATCTAGCCATCTCATCCTGCTCCTCTAGCTATCTTTGGTCACAAAATCTCTCATCATCATTGGATGCATCCTGCCAAATCCATATCTTTCGCTATCACCCCACCCTTAGCTTTCGCATCTTGCACACCATCGAACCATCCCGCTATCCTATCATCCTAAGCTTTTGCCTACTTGTAACTATCTTGTTCAGCTTCAGCTTGTAAATATCTTGGTCCGTCAGCTTGTACATCCTCTTTAGCTTAGTACCATTGTATCTATCTAGCGTTCATGTCAGTTCATCCTTGATCAGTATCTTTCACCCATCACACATCTTGGTTAGCTATTCCAATGCATCCTTTAACTAGATCTCTTGTCACCAAAGTGTTATCCTTCTTAGTTCAGCTTGCTAGATGCATCACTCATCCAAATCCAGAAGCTTAGGTGGTCTCCGATAGGTCCTTGTAGGATATAGCTTTCCTCATGTCTGATCTTGGTCCGTTAATACCTCGTCCTACCCATCTCGTTGGCAAAGAGTTCTCTTTTGAATTTTCGCTTTCTTTTGATTTGGACTCTTCCCTATTGGGTCTTGAAATATCTTTTCCAAGCAATCTCCTTGTTCCCTCCTCAAGGTTGCCACGATCTTCCATATCATGGTATACTGTGAATGGGGCAATCAGAGCGTAAGGTCTTGATCATGCCTTTTGCTTGTTTTCTTTTTTGCTTGTGGGTTACCCAGTGTCGTTTCTGCACTGCTTCCTCTGGGATTCATGTGTGATACTGGGGCAATCCTTACGTGTTTGTTTTGAGTCAGTTTGTTAGTCCTCTGGATAGTTGGTGAAAAGGCCTTGATGTTCTTGATAACCTTGGCAATTAACCAATAGTCCTATAGCAAATCTAGTGCTCAACTACATGGTGGTACTTCTCTTTGAAGTATCCCCCCCACTCAAAAAGCTTCAATGGTTTTCTTTCATCTCCATTACCCCCCATCCATATCCGGCATCCGTCTCTCCTACCCTAGCTTATGCATCAATATCTCTTTGAATCACTCCTCACCTTTAGCTTTAGGGATCCACAATCCTAGTCTTAGGGATCCACCAATCCAAATCAATCCACCAAGCCTCATCTTTCGAGATCCACAATCCTAGTCCTAGGGATCTCCGAAACCCATCTTCTGCCAATCTGACTCTTTGAAATCCTGTTGCATCAGCTTTTTTAATCCCCTCATCCATCTCCCCATCCTGGATTCCTTTTATAGCGCTCCGCTCCTTCATCCTCTGCAATCCCTGAGATCTTAAGCTTGCTTCCTCTTGTGCCTCTGATTCTCCCTTTATCATTCTCCCGTAGTGAGAGTTTGAGCTAACCAAACCTCTTCTCTTAAGAAAATTTGAGTCTTCTTGCTCATCTCGGATTCTTGTACTTTTCAAGAAGTCGTCGAGCCTCGCTTTCTCTCCCCACCACCTTCTTGAGGGGGCATCTCACAGACCATTCTCTCCTCTTCTGCTCTAGCCTTGGGCATCTTATTTTCTTATCTTTGATGCCATGCCACTTGCGGCATCACATCAAAGAGGGGCAAAATGTAGACACCTAAAAAATCCTTTAAAAAATAAAGTATTTTTATTTTCTAAAAAATTTCTGACATCATCATTTATTAATTAATTAATTATTTTATTTATTTATTTATTTTTATGCCATTAAATCCCTTTATCTTAATTAAAAATATTTAATTAAAAAATCCCTCCCAAAAATGTTTAAATCTTATTTAAACATTATTTCCTTATTTATTAATTATTTAATTAATAAATTGACCAAAAATCCCAAAATAAATAATTTATTTATTTTTTTCTCAAAATTTGGCCAATTTCCTTAAGACCATTAACCTCTTCCAAAATCTTCTAATCCTTCTTTAATTTTGATTAAAGGCTAATCCCATCATTTCCTACCCCTAATCCCAACTCAAAATATTTAATTAAGATTAAATATTAATCCTCATGTTTATTAAAAAAGTTTTAATAAATATCTCCTCAACCCAAATCCTTGAAATAAATAAAACTTTATTTATTTCCTAAAAATCTAATTTATCCTCACCCTAAGAAGTACTAGACTCTTCTAGAAAGTCTTCATCCTCATCTTAGGAAATTCTAGACTATTCTAGAAAGTCTTTATCCTCATCCAAAGTCTAGACTCTTCTAGAAGATGTCTTTAAAACTAATCTTAATCCCCTCCTAACCTTGTCACATTCCCTAAACATGAGTTAAAACTTCCTAACCCAAGCCAAAGTTAACAAATATCTCCTCCTTCACCCACCCTCATTAAATGCCATCCACTTGCCTATCCCTAAGCTAATCCTAAACCATCCTAATCCATCCTCTAATCATTTACACAAGCCTAAGCAAGCTTAAAACCTTCCTAATCAAGTCCAAGTCGAAATTGCTCTCATCACCCTCAAAATATCTCAACCATAAAACTTTATGAAGTCCACTAGGTCATAAATGACTCTTACAAGCCCCTTTATTGCTCTTACAAGTCATTATGAGGGTCTTTATAAAGATTTTATCCCTTGAGCCTCCTTTGTTGACTCATCCTTCCCCTTTCCTCCATCCTCTCACCATGTGACATGTGTCACTCCTTGATTGGTTGTAAGGAAGCACAATCCATGTGCTCCCCTCTCATGCAATCTGAGCCCTCCATGAGCTTTTTCCCATCCTTTCATCTTAGCCCTCAATCCCTCAAGCCTCTTGCCTATAAATTGGATCCTTTCCCTTTGCAAAATAACACAATCCATGAAGTAAAGTTATAATGCTATTTTGAGAGCCAAATCCATACTAAAGCCATCTATTCACACCAAAAATCCGCAATCATCCATTGAAGCTTTTGGAAGCATATTGAGCATACATCCTATCCATTTAGATAAAGCTACTCAACAAGAGAGCTTCTTATTGAGAGAGTCCATTAATGGCTCATATTCTCAATTGAGAGCTCATCTTAGTCTATCTTGAAGTTTATGAATTTTGTTTAGTTTGTAGAATCTTTATTTAAATTTGGTTTCTATTAGCATACTAACATTGCATACTAAAAAAAATCCAAAAGATAATCCATAAAAATAATCATCAAATAACCATGATAAAAGCATCAAAAATCCATAATAAGAAGAATCATCAAATCTCCAAGATAAGAATCATCAAATCTCCATGAGCATCTGAAAAAGCATCCATAGAAAATCATGACCACAACAGTTCTCTATTGGCAACTGAAGGCATCACTGATAATCATAATAATCACTGGTTCTCAATAACCAAAATATATCTCAAAATAAATCACCGTATCCATTGGTTCTCAACAAGCAACCAATAATATCTCAAAATCATACTGATCGAAGACTCCAAAATGGTTGAGTCAAACATATCACAACATGACATCATCAAGAAATAAATCCACATTCCAGTCCCATCATGGCAACTAGAAAATAAACCAAGGATAGCTAATCGATGACTCAAAAATGATTAGTTCAAGTGTTTCATACAAATACATCTCAGCTTCACACATGAAGACTGATGAACAATAACAATCAGTAAACATTTCATAGAGCATACGATCACATTACCATGGTTGAACTTATAAAGATCGAGACCAAATAAAATCAACATGCCATCACATCTCATTACCCCCGAGCCTCTGGTAACAACCTAGGACTGGTCAACACTAGTTAACCCAAAACCCAAAACAAGAAGCATATAGAATACACGATGCAAACACATGTTTTGGTTTTGCTATATTACATAGTTGAATCAAGTGTAGAAGTTTCCAATTTTCTGTTTGCAAGTATACTTTCAAGTGTCTTAAATTTCATCATTTGACCTACAAGTCAACCCATTTTCCCCAATAGCATTATCCTTCCATTATTAAGAATTACATTCTAAGAATAACTTAAGGATAAATATTCACTAAACTGATCATTATTGACATTTAATTAAATTGTTCTATATTTAACCATGATCCATATTCTAATTGATTAACCTTTCAACTTTTCTAGGATCATTATTCGTTATAAATTATAAGAGAGCCAATTATCAATCTTTGAACAAGAAGATTATAACTTATTAAAATGATCAATTAACATCGATTCACAATCCTTGACCTTTTATTATTCTAATAATTCTCAATTATATATTACTAAGTCTTCACCATTAAAATATCTAAAGTCATTATTCAAGTCATCAAATTAAGACCTATCAATTTGATATCAATATTTCTACAATCTCATTAAAAGAATTATATCAATTAAATCTCTATTACATAACTTAATTATTAATTAAATCTAATTAACTCTCATTAATTGATTTAATTAATAATTGCATAACCATAGTAACGTTCCAATTAATATCAGTTGACTAATAACTAACTAGAATTCTGTAAGATAAAAGTCAACTATAATTCAATACTCAAATGTTCATATTAATAATTCAATAATAATAACTTGTCAATATTTATTAGCAAGCTATATTGAGAATAAATCTATAATGACCTCATTCATCTTCTTTCAAAGAATACCAACATTCTCTTGACAAATTCGTATTATCATTAATCTTTTCAAATAAGACTCTATCGCACAACTTAATTATTAATATCATAGTTATAATATCAACTCAATGAATATCAATTGATTAAAATCAATTATACTTCAAATTTGAAAACTAATATCTTTACAAAATTTTAATCATTAAATAATCTTCACTAGATTAAATCTAATCGAACTATTTACACCATTATTTATTAATAGTTTGCTAGTCCTTACAAACATTAATAAATAATAAACTCCTCAAACTATAAATACCCAATCTATAGAATCCTTCCATAAACTCATTAGTTAATATTTAACTAACCTTTAAGGCATATCAATAATTTATAACCAATATAATAATTCAAAACATAGCTATGTTATAACAATGTTATAATGTAACTATGACTCATTGTCAATATAATAATTCTTATTTAAATCTAAATCCAATATCATTAAAATTTGAGTCTCTTAATAATCATCATTAAACACTTTTATAAATTACCACTTCTTAACTATATATTAAATAGTATTTAATATACATTAACTAATTAATATTAAAAGTCATCCATTCTCTATTGAATTCAATATTTTTATCCATCAGCTCTATCCACAAACTTTCCATTAAAAATCTTCATTAATTCATTTAGAACATTCTTATTAGTCTTTAGACTAATTAAATAATTATTAAATTCTAATTATATTACTTTGATATATTATTTTTGTGAAGTTTAAGCATAAAGAACTCTTGGTTATGGGAAATGAAAAAATATCCGTCTTTGAATAAAACAGTCTCAGTACGACGGTCATATCTCCCTAATGAACTGTTGGATCGGGCTGAAATTTAAATATGTTGGAGAGGGCCAAGTTGCACCAATTTTGACAAGAGCGATCGAATAAATTCGATCACGATAAAAAGTTATGAATGACTGAATTCGGGTCTATCCAAGGGGCAGCGACAGGACAATTTTATGATGAATTAAGAATTTCCTCTTAAAATAAATTTTCTGAAAATTTAACCATAAAAGGGTTTGTTCATACGCATCTAAAAATATAATTGATAGAAAGATTACATCTAATCGTTCGAATTTTCACCATAAAATTTCTATTTTAATTCCAAATCTTGTCTTTCTAATTTAATATAAATTTGAACCCAAACCCGATTAAAATCTAATTTCTTTCTCATTTGGAACTAGGGTTTTTCTATTGTTTTCTTCTCATCCAAATAAAATATCTAGATTCCAATTTCAAATAGTAGATTCAATCAGAGAGAGTATTCAGACACATAAAACAGATATGATGAAGATAAGAAGAGAAAGAGTGCAAAGGGAATATGAGAATAACACGAGTGCACCTGGACACTGATGCTAATTTGCCATGCCTCAGAAGTCCATAAAAAATCTCTTCCTTCTCCATCATTCGCAATTCTTCCAAGAATCCAAGCCGATCGAATCCTCCAAGTGATTAGAAGTGCTAGAAGGAGCATAGAAGCAAGTAGAAAATATACAAGCATATGAATCTTCTCCCATGCATGTAAGCTTTGAAGCTTCTATTTTTGCTTGTAGCTCGTGGCTTCCATTAAGCTTGTAGCTTTCATTAAGCTTTTCATTTAAGCTTCTATGAATGCCTGAATATTAAGAGCTCTCAAGAAACCTTTGGAATGCTTCTTGAAACCGCTGAAAGGTGTCACCAACTAAGCATAGGTCTTTTCCAACCTTTTTGATGAGTCATAGAGTTGTAGACACCTTGTGCTTAATTGATGCACTAACCCCCGTGTTGTTGACACATGTTAATTCCCATGCAAACTTATAACTCCAATTTACTTTACTCTTTCCAATTTAATTTATTTATTTATTAAGTCTCATGCACTAACTTTAATATCTCCACTTTTCAATCTTAATATATTTATATTTTAATCATATGAGATTTAGAATCTTTTAATAATTTAAAATATATTTTTCACTTTTAAATTTTATTTTCCAAAACTTTTTGTCAAAAAATATTAATTAGCTTTAATAATAATATTATTTAGTCATTTATTTAAAAATGAACTCCAAATATATTATTATTAAAATACATTCCAAATTTAAACTTTTAACTTTTATTTTCAAATTTAATTATTTTATTTAATTAATTTCTCAATTAATTAAATAAAATAAATATTAAAATACCATATTAATTTTCCATTTAATTAAACCATTAATTAAAATCTTTTTAATTAGGCTTAATTAATAGAAAATACTCCAAAGACTCACAAAGGTAAAAATATGAAAACTCATCATAGCCAAAATACATACAAATCAAATCAAGGGGTTTATATCACGAATTACATCATCTAACGCATTCGGAGGGTACTCAACTTAGATACTTGTCCTAATTTTTCAATTAGAACAAATGGCTTAAAGGGTTGGGATTTGGACTTGAGAATTTATCTCCCCTCTCTTATCATCGAGATAATGTGATAGGGTATGCTCATCCTGGCAATTCGAAGAAGTCGATACTCGGTATCTGCAACTTGCATAAAAACCATGCATGTACAAGCACAATATATGCTAAACTAAACAGGCAATGGTAGGAAGTGGTGCATCGTGTAGATCCCGACTAGCAGGTGACTACGACTCCCTTCCTTAACCACATCAGACACACCATACAAAAGCACACACACACAAAGAAAACACACACACGATACACATGCAAGTATGGGGTAAGTATCCATAAGAAAACACATATGATAATATTTTTTCTTGTAGCTCGTGGCTTCCATTAAGCTTGTAGCTTTCATTAAGCTTTTCATTTAAGCTTCTATGAATGCCTGAATATTAAGAGCTCTCAAGAAACCTTTGGAATGCTTCTTGAAACCGCTGAAAGGTGTCACCAACTAAGCATGGGTCTTTTCCAACCTTTTTGATGAGTCATAGAGTTGTAGACACCTTGTGCTTAATTGATGCACTAACCCCCATGTTGTTGACACATGTTAATTCCCATGCAAGCTTATAACTCCAATTTACTTTACTCTTTCCAATTTAATTTATTTATTTATTAAGTCTCATGCACTAACTTTAATATCTCCACTTTTCAATCTTAATATATTTATATTTTAATCATATGAGATTTAGAATCTTTTAATAATTTAAAATATATTTTTCACTTTTAAATTTCATTTTCCAAAACTTTTTGTCAAAAAATATTAATTAGCTTTAATAATAATATTATTTAGTCATTTATTTAAAAATGAACTCCAAATATATTATTATTAAAATACATTCCAAATTTAAACTTTTAACTTTTATTTTCAAATTTAATTATTTTATTTAATTAATTTCTCAATTAATTAAATAAAATAAATATTAAAATACCATATTAATTTTCAATTTAATTAAACCATTAATTAAAATCTTTTTAATTAGGCTTAATTAATAGAAAATACTCCAAAGACTCACAAAGGTAAAAATATGAAAACTCATCATAGCCAAAATACATACAAATCAAATCAAGGGGTTTATATCACGAATTACATCATCTGACGCATTCGGAGGGTACTCAACTTAGATACTTGTCCTAATTTTTCAATTAGAACAAATGGCTTAAAGGGTTGGGATTTGGACTTGAGAATTTATCTCCCCTCTCTTATCATCGAGATAATGTGATAGGGTACACTCATCCTGGCAATTCAAAAAAGTCGATACCCGGTATCTGCAACTTGCATAAAAACCATGCATGTACAAGCACAATATATACTAAACTAAACAGGCAATGGTAGGAAGTGGTGCATCGTGTAGATCCCGACTAGTAGGTGACTACGACTCCCTTCCTTAACCACATCAGACACACCATACAAAAGTACACACACAAAGCAAACACACACACGATACACATGCAAGTATGGGGTAAGTATCCATAAGAAAACACATATGATAATAAATCATCTTACTAATCATCATTAATAAATGAAAGCAATGTAATGATCATCATGCATACATGAAATGTAGAGTCTAAGTAATCTCATCACATATCAACTGAATCCATAGCACAATATCTGATAATCTCATAGTAATGTTGCTAATCATCAACATGAAACTAGTTCTAAAAGAGTTCAGTAATGATAACAAAATGCGAACCAGGGGCAGGCACTACATGTTGATATTCTATTCTTTTGTTCTTGTGATTATGTTCTATGATCATATTCTGGTATATTGTACTTTGATTAATTGAGATCCTATGAGATGTTGTATCTTATCATGATGTACATTATTTTAACATTTTATACCCTATGATTCGTATAGAGGATGATTATGCATTTTGGTTATGCCATGTGGCATCTTACATACTTGTATTTTCTCTCGTGTGATTTTGTACTTATGGTTATTCTATAACATGGACTTTGTTTATATGTCAAATTTAATCTTAATAAAACTTATGTGTGTGATTATACATTATGGAACCCTTGATAGATGTAACCATTAATGTATTGCTTATGCATGCATGCAAATTATTGCTTCTGCTATGTTATCTATTGATTGTTCTAATCTTTTAAAAAAAATGTTTAATAAACTTAGTGACTTTTTAGGTTAATTTCTCCTAGTTTCTTGGCAGGACATTACATATAGCTTCAAGATTCTTAAGAGAATCCTTACATTCAACAAGACTTGATTCATGGTGGATACATTTAGTTTTGTTTCCAAATAGAACTCTATTCCTTGTCATCATTATAGACTCTCCATCCTTGTTTGGCCAATAAAGCTTTATTCATAGTTTTGATAGATCTAATTCCCAAGCCTCCTTCCATCTTAGGTTTATAGACCTTCTCCCATGCTATCAGGGCCAATCTCTTTTTATCCTTAGTTCCAAACCATAAAATTTTCCTTTGTATTTTATCAATAGCATTTGCAAAATTAGTTGGAATCCTAAAGAGGCTTAGAGCATAAGTTGGGAGGCTTTGAAGACAAGCTTTAAGAAGAACTACTTTACCTTCTTGACTCAACGTGTTTCCTTTCCATCTAGCTAATTTCTTGTTGAATATCTTAGTTAGATCCTCCCAAAAGGTATCAAAGGGACTAAGTCCTAGGGGAATACCTAAGTAAGTGCTCAAAAAAGAACCAATAGAACCCCCAAGAATATTAGCAATTTTCCTTTGTTTATGATCACAAGTGTTGACAAAAAAGAGAGAACTCTTTTCCCAATTTATCAATTTCCCATAGACAAAAGAATAAAGATTCTAAGTATTTTTAAGACTCCTAGCCTCCCTGACACCAACTTTTCCCAAGAAAATTGTATCATCCACAAATTGTTCATGAGAGAAAATAAGTGGATTAGAAGTAGGTTTCATCCCTTGAATTTCCCCTCGCAAAACCATCTTCCCAAAATATCTACCTAGGCTATCACCCATAATAGTAAAGAGGATAGGAGAAATAATATCACCCTGCCTTAGACCCCTAGAAGGAATAAAAAACTCAGTAGAACTCCCATTGACTAAAATAGCCAGAGATGAGGTGGAAACAAGCCAAAAAATTAGCTTTATGATAGAACCATTAAAGACAAAATAACATAAGACCTTTTGAAGAAAACTCCATTCTACTCTATCATAAGATTTAGCAATATCCACTTTCACAATGAAACCCTATTTATTGGATAGAGATATAGAATGAATATTTTCTGAACTGATATAATAGAATTCAAGATTTGCCTTCTAGGAATAAAACCATTCTGTTGTTTAGAGACAAGGTTAAGAAGGATACCCAATAACCTCAAAGTCAAAACTTTTGAAATGATTTTGTGAATAGAGTTACAAAGGCTAATAGGCCTAAATTGATCAAGGGAATCAGTTCCATGCTTCTTTGGAATGAGACAAAGAAAAGTAGAATTAATCTCCTTTAGCATTCTTTTAGCTCTAAGTAATTCTTTAACAACATCACAAACATTTTTGCCTACTAGCTTCCACTCTTTTTGAAAGAAGAACATAGGAAACTCCTCCGAGCCTGGGGATTCATCTCCTTCAAGGGAACAAACAACTTTATGAATTTCCCCTCCATTGAAAATGGCTATCCACATTTTGTTCTGCTCACTGGAGACTACATGGGGAATAGCTTCACGAAGCTCAAACTACCTAGTACCATCCACATTATGGTCAGAAGATAGAAGAGAAGAAAAATAGGATAACATTTCATTAGAAATCTCAATATCATTAGTAATTTTCTCTCTTCCCTTAGAGAGGCTAGAAATTTGGTTCTTGGCTCTATGTTTCATAGTTGTTAGATGAAAAAATGTAGTGTTTCTATCACCTTTTTCTAGCCAAATGGATCTAGACCTCTACCTCCAGAAAGTTTCCTCTTTGGAAATGATGTCATGGTATTCAACCAAATTTCCATTCTCTTCTTTAACAAGTTCCTCAAACTAACCTACATGTTGAATTCTATCTGGATAGTTTTAAGATCATCCTCTTATTCAACTTGTTCTCAAAGATATTCCCAAAATACTTCTTATTCCATTCTCTTACTCTTCTTTTAAAATGCTTAAGTTTGGATGCAACTTGAAACTAAGTTGTTACTTCAACATTAATATTCCACCAATATGCCAAAAAACCTCAAAATTACGATGTTGCATCCACATTTTCTCAAATCTAAATGGGACATTCCTTCTTTTTTTAATAACTTCAGCCTTAAAAAAGAGCAGGAAATGGTCAGAAGCAATCTTCTATAAAGCATTAAGACTACATACAAAAATCTTTAGTCCACTCTGGAGAAATAAGAACTCTATCCAAACGAGTTTGAGTACATTCATTTCCAATTATTTTGTAAATCCATGTAAAATCAATCCCTTGGAGGTCCAAATCCATTAAACCTTCTTTACTAATAAAATCCATAAGATCCAACCTTCCTTCCAATTGACTAGAATTTCCCCTTTTTTTCATGTTCATAGAGAGGAACATTAAAATCCCCCATAAATAGCCATTTTTCATTATAATCTAAGCTTTTTAGCTTAAAAAGAGAGCCTCAGAATGTTTTTCTAGAATTTTTATTATTAGGAGCATACACATTAACTACATATCAATTTTTATCCTGAGATAAATTCTAGATCTTTGCCACAATGAAGTTCTTATTGGAGTCCATTAGTGTACCAAAAAAACATAGAGTTATTCCACATTATCAGAGTACCATTTGATGCTCCTTCAAAACTACTAGCCATAATACAATAGTTCTTGAAAGATTTCAAATTCTCAACTTTACCTTTTTCCATTTTCATTTCTTGAATCACCATTATATCAAGTTTATGCTCTCTAACAAAATTTCGAACAATATCCAACTTATGAATACTATTTATCCTCCTAATATTCCATGTCTTTTTAGTGGTGAAATCTAGAATATTGTTTGCTTCCCATCAACAATATTTTGCATACTTTCAGCTTCTCTCCTTTTTTTAGTAGTTTTTCTTCCATATTTATCTGGAGTTCCAACATTTGGTTTCATTTTTATATGATTCTCTAGCTTGCTTCTTCAAGTTGCAACTCTTGTTGGCAAAGGATTAGATTTTTTATCTATTTTTTTCCTTTGAACAAGTTCCTATTTCGGTTTTTCCTTCTCATATATTAGGTCCAAATGCTTGGAATCTAGTTCACTTCCAATCAGAGGGATTTCTTGACATTGAGGTTTCAATAGCATAGGAATTTATTCATACTATAAGCCCTCCAAGATATCATTCTCATCCAGTTTTCCACTCCTCTCCTCAATCTCCTCTAACTCCTCAACATCTTCCACATCCTCCTCCTTTTCCTAATAGATAATTATTTGGTTTTTTGGTATTCTCAAAGTTCTTAATGGTTGATCAATTGACCTCATTGTTTTGGGTCTTCTTATCTTCATCCTTCAACATCTCCTTCCTTTGATCAACCTTAGATTTAAGATTTGCTTCCCCTTTTTGGCCTTGCAATTCAGGATTGATTTCAGGTTTCCACACCATTTTCATAACCTTCTTTTTCATATTCACCATATTTTGTTTGTTTTTAAGTTTCAGCAGATAATCTTTAGCTCAGTGTCTCTTCTTTTTACAAACAAAACAAGCATTAGGAATATCTTCAAAAGAGACCTCTTAATTCCACTTTCCTAATTTTGAGTTTATTTCCAACTTTTGAGGGAGGTCCTTCAGATGTGCAACTTTCACATATATTCTAGCACAATGAAGTTTATATCTAGAGGTAGTCATATTATTAATATCCATGAGTTCTCTAAAAGATCTAGCTATCCCCTTAAAGATATCATCATGCCAAAACTCAAGAGGGAGCCCTAGGAGTCTTACCCATAATGGAGTGGTTAGGAAAAAAAACATCTCATAAATCTATATTTGGTTCCCATTTTTTAATTGTTAAAGTACTATTCCCAAATGACCAAGCTCCACCACATAAGACTATATTTAGATATTCCTTACAAGTAAATAAAAAGAGAAAAAACTCTTTCATCATAAGAGCAATATCCACTTGAATATGGAGAGCCCATTTCCTTTCAATAATTTTTCTTAAAGTTTCAATATTTGGTCAGGCCCCAAAAAAATTCCCAACTAGGGTTGAATCATAGTAGAGAAAGAATAATCTACTATCAAGTTTGAGATAAAAATCTGAAACACACCTTTTTCCCAACAAGATTTAGAAGTAACGGGAGGAAAACAAGACTTGCCTCTTGGCCTTTTATGAAACAAAGAAGACCACTTTCTTTGACCTACTATATTTTCCTCCTTCTTTTACTCATCAACATGTACTCCTTTAGAGTTCTTACACACACCCAAAGAAGATTCCCCTTTCAAAATATTTGTGAGTGGGTCCCCTTTAAGAACTAGGATCTTAGACAAAGGATCAAACTGATAATAGTTAGAAACCTCATATCTTCTAGCACCAAATCCCAAAAAAAATTTGTCTTCTTCCTACTCCTAAACCCACCTAATCCAATGCCAGAATTCACTTCTATATTCCCTGCAAAACCCTCTAAACTCTCTGCATCTAGATTCCCTGGACAACCAGATGCAATCCCCATAGCTAAATTCCATCCTACCAAATTCTCTCCTACCAAGTTCACACCTACCATCCTACTCTCCATCCTCCTTTTCTCATTCATCAGAGTTTGTGCAAAAGAAATTTCGAGAAAAGAATTTATTATCTCACAAAGATTGAAGAATAAAGAGAAAGAGCAGTTGATCATATAACTATTCATTAGGCATGGGTTAAGAAGATATTTGATAGGAAGTATAGGCCCATGAGTTTCATGGAGAATGATAAGGTATTGCTATGGGATAAAAGAAGAGAACTAGGGGGTGCACATGGAAAAATTGAATCACTTTGGAAAGGGCCCTTCGAAATCAATAAAGTTCTCAGAGCAAACTCTTTCAGACTCAAGTACCTAGATGGCATTGATTTACTCATGTCTTAAAATGGAAAAAATTTGAAGCTTTTTCAGCTTTAGTGTCCTCTATTCTACTTTGCAATTTGTTGTGTCTTAGATTAGGTTCCTTTATGTCTTGTTGTGTCTTAGATTAGGTTCTTTCCCGTTTAGTTAGTCTTAGTATAAAACTAGAGATGTCTAAATTCCTTTTCAGTCCCTTATAGTCTGAATCCCAAGTTATATCTAGTTGTTACTTATGAATGGTCCAAATTATTTCTTTTACATGGTCATGGTAGTTTGAAATCGCTATCAAAATATGGTCTCTTATTGAAGTCCCATTGTGAACATTAACTAGTACAATGTTCTTTGTTTTCAAGTCTTTAGGTTGAAGAAATCTCTAAGCTTGAACATTGAACACTTTGTTCAAGGTTCAAGATTCATAAGTTCATTAGTTCTCTTTGGTCAAGTCGGGAGAGTCATTCATCCAAGGATACTTTTTCTCATCATTGAAGTTGAATATGAACATTGAACACTTTGTTCAAGGTTCAAAGTTCATGAGTTCACCTTTGTGTCTAGACTTTAATGTCAAAGAGTATAGTTTCCAATATATCTTGACTTCTAAACTTGAACATTGAATTTATTTGTAGTTCAATTTTTCATGTTCACTTGGTCAGAAAGGCAGATACCTTCGGTACCACGCATCTAGGTTGGTAGCTCAGCAAAAGCACAACTTTTTACCAAAATATATGGAAAGATATGTATTAATTGGGAATTAAAGGTAATGATGGTAAGGCATGTCACAGTACATGTAGAACCTGAGTGAGCTTGTAATGATTGAAGATACTTGTCCCATCACCGGTCTTGTCATCCATTCACATGCTTTAAGATCAGGTTTTATGTTTTAAAAGGAAGTTGCCTCATTTTCATTCCTTTGCCATTATTTTTAGTAAATATTATTGTAATCTCGTCTAGAAATACACGACGATAGGTTAAGCATTTTATTTCAACAAGCTTGCATGCACTCGGCATGGTGAGTCTCTAGCCCTTGATTTTTAGGTGTCATTTATTTCTTGCATTATCTTAAGGGTTGTGCATTCTTTCTATTTTGTTTTGTTCTGGTTAACTTTACTGCCATGGCTACTTCATTTCATCATAAGTTACCCGATAAGGTTAAGGAGTCTTTTCTAAGTAGTGGCTTGCCTAACATTGAAGACACTTTCCTTGTGAAAGAAGATATGGGTAAATTCTTAGCTAGATTTGCAAACCTAAAACTCGGTTCCATATCTCAGAAAGTCTCTGATAGCAGTCTGTTGCAAGTGTTTGTTTTCCCCAAAGCTTTCCCCTATCCTGAATTAGTCCTAGCATGTAGAGATAGGTATGATGCAACCGAAAAGTGTATCTGTGCCTTTAATGGTGAAGTCTTGGTGTATGTTAGTTGAGTTGTCCTCATGGGTTCCCTAAGGATACCTCCACATGAAATTTATGAGGGTTGGACTATAAGTTCTTCCTACACACAATTATCCACGGATGTCATTGAATTTAATAATACCATTGCAAAAGGTTGGCTTTTCAAATTCAAGAGAGGGGGTTCTCACCTTTCATGTCCATTGATTAGAGAGAACATGATCCCTGAGATTAGTGATGTCATTACACTACTGAACAAAGTGAAAGGGAACCTAGATGATTTTAATTGGGAGAATTGGATGTACTTTTTCATCCACACAATCTTGGGAGAAGATAAATTCATCAATTGGGTAGATATCATAGCTACTAGGCTACAAGAAGAACTTTCTCAAGATTCTATAATTTATAGTTTTATATGACCTCCTATCTATTTTATATCTTCGCTTATGGAAAAGAATGGAAGGGTTTACCACACTCAGACTAGAATCCAAGCATGCCTATTTATGAGTACTATCCTCTCTTGTAGAAGAATAAAAACCCTAAGGATTTCAAAATAGTTCAAGACACTTTCTTGGCTAAATTGGTGTTTGAATTGCAAGGGAAGGAGAACATGAGGTTAAGAAAGGAAGCCGCTCAATTGATTGATATTTATGGTAGTTTCTTTACTTGATTCCCCAAGTTCACCTACCTCAAGATCAGAGGATATGAAGAAAAGCCTCTAAGATTACCTCTGGATCCATTTACATTGATCGAGATATGTAGACAATTGGTAGAGATTAACAAGAATTGTAAAACTCAAAAAGGTTCTAGTTACACCTTCCCTATTGAACTCGGGCATTACAAATGCAAGACAATCCAAGATGCCCTTAAGCTTAAAGCTAAGATTAAATCCATGAACCTATTAACTTATTCTGCTAGATCTAACTTTGACAGTCAAGTGTTTTCCCTATGGTACTTCGAGCTAGGTTCCTCTAATCTCCATGTTCCCCATTTAGAAGATTTATTAGCTAACTATCAGGATGATTTTGAGGTTAGGAGGAGGCTATGGTCTAGGCTATCGCTAGCACAGATCAAAGATTTCAATCTCCTGCTAGGTACCTCTTGGGTAATCAAAGAAGAAGATGAAGAAATTGTTGACCCAACTTACATTGGGCAAGTGGAAGCTTACCCATTGTCAGAAATTGACTGGACAATGCTAGAGGAGGATGACCTACATACAAGAACCCTACTTGTCACAAGTAGAACAAAAAATAGCTCATAAGAAAGAAATAGTCAAAATTAGTGGCTTGTAGTGTTCAAAAGGTTCATGTTAGTTCCATTTCACCTTTAGTTAATGAAGTTGTTCCTTCTCCCACTGTAGGAAAGCTAAAGTCAAGTATTGAACCTGAACACTCTGTTCAAGGTTTAATTCATCTTCCTCCTTCCATCAAGTGGACTCATTCTCATAGCAAGAAGGAGTAGGAATAGACAAGTAGCTTGAAGGAGACTTGCGATAAATTAGTAATAATTGATCTTGAATTAAGGGAAGAAATTTTTGTTGAAACCTGAATTGGTGAGATGGAACAAGGGAATCAACAAGTAATATAAGGGGCTAACACTTTAAGTGCAATGGCACTTAGTTCATCGCTCATGCTATGAACTCCTCCTCTTAAAGAGAATCCTTTTGTCCCTAATTGCTTCAAAATATTAGTGAGTAAGAAAAGGAGCATAGTGTTGGCAACCCTCCCAATGGGTGATATGGTAAGAAATGTCTTAGGAAGACTCCTAAAGCCAAAAGGGAAAAGATTGAAACTATGTTGATTATCGATTAGAATACAAGATAGTGGGTAGTAGAAGTGATGAAGCCAATGGGTGAGAAAGGTATAGATGAAATACATCCCCAAGATTATATAGTTGAGAAATTTGTCCTTGGCCCTACCTCCAGGTGATAGATATGAAGATATGGAGCATGGGTAACTCCAGGATTACCCAGTGTATATGGAAAGATCAAAGGGATAAGTAAGAGCTAAAGCAATCACCATGAAAAATGGTCGAATACATTCACAAAATTCAAAGCCCAAATGCAAAAGCTCTGCCTACTGCCATTTTTGTCATCAATGTTGAATCTCCCCTAAATAAGAGGTTTATTGAATAGGCCAAAGGGATCATTCTATTTCTCAAGCGTATGGCGAGTGGTTGAATGTAGTTCATGCCCAAGAGACTAGTTATTTCTCACTTTACAAATACCAATGCAAGAGTTAATAAATTGATGATTGTCCTAGAATTAGAGATGAATTCCTGGGAATTTGAAAAGATTAAATGGGATGAGTATGTCATTGACATTTTAGAGGTTCAGGAATACAACATAGACAGATTCTTGAATGAAAATTCATAAGCCAAGTTTGATGTTGATTTTCTATTCATTGTTGGAGCTAACCTAGAATGGAGGAACATAGTGATTGAACAAGGATTAAAAGAATGCTCTGAACTACTAAAGGAAGTGGGGTGTCTGAAAGAAATCCTAGTGGCTTATATTAAGTGCATTGATGTCGAGATTATGGGGAATGAAGATCAGAATGAAAAAATCCTGACAGAAGTGGAAACAACCTTTTTCTCCAAGATTAAACTATTGAAGGAAATGAGTGAAGTCTCAGTCAAGGATTTAACCATTATCACGAGAGAAAACTCCATGATGATCATCTCCACCAACTACTTGGATGTACAAGATAAAAACCTTGATCATATCTGCAAGATTATGAAGATATGGAAACTTTGCCTGGAGCAACTAGGCATCCCACAATAGCAGGAGTTGGTTGGTTTCTTTGCAACACACATAATATGGAAAGAAAATGACGATAGTTGCTCTAACTCCCAAGACCCTTGTGCCAATGTCAATGATACAACTACAGCTCAAGGATGATCAAAGAGCCACCTGCATCATTTCCCTATTTTTAGTTATCTTTTATTTAGGACTCATTCTATTTAAATGTTTGGAATTCCTTAGCGAGTTACTTTTTTTTAACGAATTTGAAAAACCTTGCATGGCTATATATGTAATTTTTTTATTGATCTAAAGGGTCAGCTCTCTAGATTTAGTATCTTTTTTTTCTAGTAAGTTTAGTTGTTTCCCTTTTTATTGATGAAAAATAAAGTTGATGATAATAGAGTTGATCGTATGGTTATTTCTTAGTGCATTTGTTTGATAATCGTGTGGTTTCCTTTCTAGGTGATGGAATTCGTGTGAAATTCATTTATACATAGATGTTTTTGATTAAGGAAAACAGGCTTTAAAAGGGCCCTGAAATCCCATACATAGTTAAAATAGACAACAGTTTAAACGAAAAAGGCAACCGAGTGCCTGAAAGAAAAACAACTCCCTAAAACTATAAACATGAAAAAACCAAGGAGAAGCACCAAAAAACCAAGACAGGACACCAAAGGCCATGACACATCATACGATGTCTCTGAGCATCTCAGCAACATTGATTTTAAGCTCAGATAGCTTGCCCACCTCCTCCTTCATCTCTAAAGGCTCCTGCTCAAGGGTCATTGTATCTTTCTTCCTGGTGTTGGACCTGGTTCTTTTCCTTGCGCCTTCATCCTTTGGCTTTTCTTTTGGGATGATGTCTTGTTCATGTTCCTTGCCAATATTTAGATCATCCCCAAAGTGGATGAACCATTTGATGCTCTCATTTTCCTTGATAATGTTAATATTTTGCTCAGTAATGCCTTGCAAGGTATTCGCCATCTCAAGGGAATAAGTATTGAAAACATCCATTTTCTTCTCCATGCTAAGCTCATCTTCATTAACCCTATTCCTAAGGTTGTAGGTTTCCCTTTCTAATACGTTGAGTCTATGTTTAAGCTCGAGGATTTCATGGTAGAGCCATTTAGTGGTCTTGTAGCTATCCACGACGTTATTCTTAGCATTATTTAGGACATCCATCTCCAGATTCTCCCTAGCAATGTCATTGAGGATGACCAAGGTAGGATCAATAAGTTCTTCTAGCTAGATCTTGCCTTCTTCATTCTTTCTGACCTAAGTGCAAATAATCTCTCTTTTGATCCCCAAATTGGCCTTGGAGTTATCAAAGTTTATCCAAACCACCTTTCTATCCTTCCCAGTGATTGAGCACCTATAGATGGAATTTCCAACCTCTTCATAACCCTAGTCGGGATCCTACTCTGGCTTGTTCATAGGGTCCTTCTCCATCTTCTAGCTTCCCTTCCCTTGTTGATCCTTGTTGTCTTCCAAACTTTTCCTCTATCACTTTATAGTCCCTAATATTCTCCTTAGCCTTGGTGTTATCTCCTCCCCTATCCATGCCTTCATCCTGCTCATTGTAGCCCCCATCTAAAGAAGTATCTTTCCCTGGCTCAGGGGGTGCAACCAACTCCTTGTTGTAATGGGATATTTTGCTCAAATTGCACTGTGGGACTTCAGAGTCTTCAGATTTTGTATACAAGTCCATGCCTTCCTCTATTGCTGAAGGGGAGTAAATTTATACATAGATGTTGTTTCATTAATTATGCTGAAGTTATATTTCCTTTTATTTAGTTTGGTGAGCTTGATCACAAATCTAGAATTTTTAAGCTATGTGTTGTATGGCATGTATTGAATGGTAATTTCTCAATCTGCAACATTCTTTTGTGGTTATGAGAGGATGTTTTATTTTCCTTAACTTATTTCAAGTCAAAATAATGACTATCATAATTCATTTATAATAAGAGTTGTACGGACAAATTATTGTAGAAGGGAGTTGTGCCTTTGAAACATAGAGAGTCTGTGCAAATTATCAAGACTCGTTTGTGGTGAAAGTTTTTCTTCTTGTTGATATAAACTCAAATAATTGGAAGGGAAAAATTATTCACTAACGCTAACAATTTTTCTTGGTTGCTTAATACTTTTCATTCTCCAATATTGATATTTTCCCATCACTAACTTTTCAACTTGCCATCCAAACACATCCACTCTTCATACCCCAAATATGTCCTTATGCATCTAATAGTATGCTAATTTGGACTTTTATACATTCAATCTCAGGAACTGATGTATGATTTAGAAATTTGAAAAAAAATTCCATACATACTCCTTAATTTATTTTGTGATGTTGGAATAGCCTGATCCATTAGATTAGGTGATCACAACTTCATCATTTACACTATTGCTTCCATTAGATTTTTTCTTCCAGGTTTGATTCATTTGACTTCTCACTTCTTTAGCATTAACCTTTTCTTTTCCATTATTCTCTTCATCATTGGATATTGGTGCTCAATTCCTACATTCTCTTCTTAGATGACCAATCTTCTAATAGTGAAAGTATACTGGACCAAAGTTTATATAATTCTTGTTCTTCCTCTTAGATGCATCCTTGCACAATTTGTTGCAATATGTTCATACTTTCCACATAACTGATAATTGACCCAAGTATTGTAATCCCAATTTATTTCATTGCCTTTCATAGTTGCATTGCCTTGACCTTTAGGTGTCTAGCAATATTTTGCATTAGATCCACAATCTTATGACCATACTTCTAACACGTATAGCAATCTTCAAATCTAGATGTTCCTTGTGTGTCTTACTAGTCTTTGATTTGCACTCATGTGCTTGGTGTCCATGCCTATTGCAATTAAATCAATATTCATTAAATTTTGGCTTAGGATTGGACTTACCAGTTTTGCTTTTGCACACATTTGTTGTATGACTTGATTTTTCATGGTGATAGTATGTAGGCTTCTTGTTCTTTGGTTTTGCATTTCTTTGTTCTTCATTCTTTGATGACTCTCCTTTGTCGACAGATGATATGAACTTAGTATAGCCTAATTTAGTAGTATCATGAGGTCTTCTTTTTACTCTTAACTATTCATCAAGTTGTCTCATGGCCTCTCTAGATCTATTCATTCTTTAAATGATTTCTTTTTCAGCTCTCAATTCATTTTTAGATTGTTTGTTAACCTTTTTCTTTTTCATACTTTCAACGATTTCTTTTTCAACTCTCAATTCATTTTCAGATTGTTCATTCTTTCAATGATTTCTTTTTCAACTCTTAATTCAATTCATCAAGTCTTGCATCCATTTGCCTCTTATCTTCCTCATCCATTACCTTATCTTTTTAAGCATTTTTCTTTTATTCAGAGATTTTACATATCCTTACTAAGTGTATTTCATGTTCTCTCTTTAGTGCTCTTCTTCATTTAGAATGTCATTATTAACCAATAGATCTACCAATTATTTTCACTAGATCTACCTTCATCACATAATTCTTCAATACTTTCTTCCTGGTATTGTGTTATTTTTGTTGGATTTCCATCTCCTTCCTTCTTTTCATGGATTTCTTCAGTTCCTCATTTACATCCTTAACTTGTTCCAATGCAATTTGCAAATCAAGCTTCTACTTCTCAATCACCTTTCCCAATTTATAGGCTTCCATCTCCAAGATCTTTGACTCTCAATTAGTTAAAAAAAATTCTTATAGAACTTAGTTATGATACCAATTGTTGGAAATCTAATGGGAAAGTATGATGTTGAGGGGGGGGGGGGGGGGAGGGGAGTAAATCAAGATCTTCAAAACTTTTACCACATCAAACATAAACCATATAAAACTTATTTCATCACACTCCTCATTAACCTTAACATATTAACCATGCATGTAATCAATCATGTAATACCACATAATATTAGATCTAACAACTACTTGCATGAATAAACACATAAATAAGTAATCCACACATAACACAAGATTTGGTAATGCATAAAACCTCCAAGGTGAAGGTAAAACTGCAGTGGGGATGGCACCCAAAAAATCATCATTACTACAACAATAAAGTTCCTTTTAGGGCTATAATTTGATCACTTCTGATGATCTACCCTATGAGGGGTCTACTCTATTAAGATATTACAAGACTATTAAGTCTATCTTTACAAAAGGATTTTAATATCACAATTAAGTGAGCACTCTGTTAAGAGATTCACCCGATACACTTGTTAGAATGTAATAGTACCTTGATCCTTTGGTATGCACTAAGACATTGATAATAAATCTTCTCTATCCAAACTATAATAACATCTATGTGATTGATTTGCATTATCTCCACACTACACTGCTTGGTTTCCTTAATCCCTCACAACACTTAACTCATGGATTTACCTTTAGCTTCACATTCATGCATTCTTCTTGTTCGCAACAAGAATTTTTGGCTTGAAACCCTTCTTTTATAATCTTCTCATGAAGCTTCTAGATCGCAATCAATGATCTGTAATCATCCTTTTTGTCGCTTGACCTTTTGAACTTTCTGATTGGTCCATCACACTATAGTGGTGTTAATGATGTGTAATCATGGGCATAATTACCTCCTTTCTGTAATCACCCAAAAATGGTTATGAAGACTATTAGTACCCTTCTTAGCGTTTTTTGCTAAAATGATTAAATCATTTATTTTAATCAAATTTTCAAAAATTAATTTATTTGATTTTATCCTATAGCTTGACCACTATATCCTAAGTTCTTATTTAAATAATGTTCCCCCTTTAATTAAATAAATTACCCCATTCATCTCTTATCCTAAGTTGCACACATAAAATCATTTTCCCACTTTAAAAAGAAAAGAAAAGTCTTTTTGTCTCACATGGAGACACAAAAGTCAATTCTTTGTGATTGATGGAAATTATTGTACACATGGATAATGCAAAAGTCAACTCCCCACCCTTGATTAGATCCTCTTGTCTCATGATCTCTGCCATCTGTACTTCTTTAAAAGGGGGAGCTCTCTCTTCATCTTGGATCAAATCCTTTTGCACTATTGTTATGATGCAGGTTTTTCTAGGTACCCTTTGAGCTTTGGAAGATCTTGTGGCTTCATACTCATACTCATATTTGCATATCATAGTAGCTTAATATCATGTTGCATTAGTATAGTTTCCTTTTATGTATTAGAATAACACATCAAGTTAAGTTAGAAGGCTTGTAATAATCTCATTTTCTTTCTAGTTAGCTTACATTTCTTACATTTCATATACCTTACTTACATTTTGCATAGTCTCTCATAGTGGTTCTTGGATGCTAGCATCCTTGCTCTTGTCTTAGAATCTCCCATTTCATGGTGTACTTGCAAGGGGTTGCATTCTTAAGCTTAGTTGAAAAGCCATTTTATGTCTATTTGCATCATTTTTGCATGTCATGACTGAGAGCTTTAGGTCGATATTTGAGGCTCTTAATCCACAATATCCCTTGAATAGGACTTAGAGACTTGTGCACATTTTGAGTGTACACTTTTTGTTCACCTCAAACTTAGAAACATGATTCATGCTTGACAAAAGGGTTTACATAAGATTGTGTGCCATTCTAAACTCATATTATCAAACTATGTTTCTTGATACATTTACCTTCCTAATGCTCGGTCATGCTTGGTTCTTCATGATGTCCATCACCATGAACTACATCTAAGCTTAAACTAATTTAGCCTTCTAAATTGCTTGACCCATATGTATCACTCTATAATAATTGGAATGTTCAGTAACAATTGATGTGCTTGGCAAGTATGTCTACCTTGGCAGACACTAAACTTGCATACTTCTACTTAATGTAGCTCAACTTTCATTGTGGCTCAGTCATAATATTGACCAACCAACTTTGCCTAGTAAATGACTAAGTGTTTTGCACTAATAGACAATACTAAGATTGACTTTGGGGTCAACATCATGTGCTTAGGGAAGAAAATACTATAGTTGACAAAATCTTAATTGTGGGAGTGATAAGTCTCATAAGATATTAAATTTTGGAATATTTCAAGAATATTTGACCTGATGATTTGGATTTAAGTGGAAATAATGGGAGATAAAGGTTACACCAAGATTAATATTGAATTAGTGTCAGAGCCATCTGAAGTGTACCCATAGCAATCTTGCTCATGAATTGAATATGCCTTCACTCATGTATGGGAACAGAGCCTCATGGCCACACAAGCTAAGTAATAATCACCAAACAATGGAGGTGTCCTTGGTTTCCATTATTCATAATCTCAAGAATTTTGCATTATGGAATTGGAGGGGAGGAATAGGTGACAACATGCCTAATGCATTTGGCAAGTACAAGATATGTGCATTATGAATACTCTCATTATTACTGATTGATCTTTCTAGAGATAATGTTGGGTTTTACTTCTCGCATTTCAAACTACTTCATTGCTTCATTGATATTGGGTTTCAAACTATTGTAAGAATCAATGGAGGCAAAAAGACATTGTCAAGACTATCAGACAAATCTCATCCTTCAAAGGTGTCATCACAATCAAACAGTTGAGGAACATGTTTAAGATGGATGGCGAGGAGTTCTAGGAAGCTATCAAGCTCTTATTTTGTGAAGAATATCTAACCAGTGACCTAAGGTTGTGCTCAAACTTGTATATTTCATCTATATCCATGGCCATGTGTTTGATGGTGGTTGAGTGAACAATGGAGGTAAGCATGGTGGCAAGGGGGTGTTTATTTTTCAAATGGGGTGGGGGCTTTGAGGATATCACCTATTGTGCTAAGATTGGAATTAGGTTGCATATGGGCAACCATCATTGGAGGTTGATTGGTGATGGATTGGGGGAACTTCAACCCCTACTGATCTAGTTGACTATTAATCCACCTGAGGCTCACATGTCAGTGGTTAGAATGGGGTGGTGGAGGTTGATTACTTTTTTTTATTCCCTAGTTCAAGCATGTAGTTTTGGTGTTGAGTTGAACTTCAAAAAAAGGAGGAATACTCTTATTAATTCTATTGCTCCATTGGATGAAATAGGGTGTCCTATGATTTGACGCCAACTCCCTATCTAAGTGAATAAGGGGGGCAGTTCTCTTGGACTACGCTTTGTAGATGGAGGGGTAGATGTGTCATTATTGGTTCTTCTGAACAACGTCACAAGGGCAAGGTCAAGATTATGTTGGAGGAAGCCATTCCCAATTTCTCTTGGGAAGATGCAATGAAATGGTTCAAGTAATTATTTTTTTGTTTTTTAACTATTGTATGGTTGGGTTTCCTTGGTGTTGATGTCATGTATGGTATTTTGTGTGAAATTTCAAATGACTGGTGGGTCTTTTTTTATATTTTTGCTATGTCATTATGGCCTCAATTGTAATCTTTGGTTGTAATCACATTTTGGGTAGCTATGATTACATTATTCTAGTTAGGGGGTGTTGGTTACTTTGTGCTCATGATTGTAGTATGTTGATACACGAGACAACTCTTTGGTGGCCATCAACTTTTGTAATCCTTTTGTTTATATTAATATAATTATCTCTATTACCAATAAAAAACAATGTAAATAAAGCTTGCATTCTCTATTTACCCCTTCATTCATTTTCATCCTATGACCCAAAGCCTAAACCTCCAACAAAACTTATCATGACCATGGACTAGTCACCTCCCAACCTAGGCCTCAAGGACACCACCCTTGAGCTTGGGGAAGCAAGGCAAGACATATTGCACACATATAACCCACAAAATGCAACTACACAATAACATACAAAACAAAACTTGAAACCATGACTTTGGACAATAGGTCACCTAAGAGCCATGAATGGGGTGAAGGTGGATCAAGTTCCTAAGAGGAGAAATGTCAAAATAAGCATAATATATTTCCTTTACAAGGCTCATTTCTAACATACACTACTCCCTTTTATTCATAACAAATATCCCCTTATGGCTCCCAAATGTGAAAACAAAATGGCAACATGGATCCCATACTCCATGTCATACCCCTCTACTCCATGAGGAGAGACTCTACACTACAAGGGTTGTTCAAACACCCTTCACCCACAAGGCTACTTCTTCCCTGTCGAGGGTGAGTATATTCTTATCTCCCTTTTAACAACTAAGTAGACCTCTAGAAAGATTGTATCCATCTTTGTATTCAATTTTATTAGCAAATGTTGGTGAACTTGAATTTTATGATGAAGCTATGTAGGTGGATACCAAGATTCAGTGGGAGTCTACAATAAAAGAAGAAATGGACTCTTTGCTAAAAAATTAGACATGGGATTTATGTAAGTTGTATGCATGTAAAAGGGATTTATAGAATAAATGGGTTTACAGGTTAAAAGAAGAGGATGGAGGTAAGAAAATATTTAAAGCTAGGTTAGTTGTAGAAGGATTTGCACATAAAAAGGGCATTTATTTTGATGAGATATTTTCTCTTGTTGTTAAAATTACTTCTATTTGTATTGTTTTAAGTATTGTGGCTACTAAAGATTTCCATTTGGACCAGCTTGATGTTAAGAAAACCTTTCTTCATGGTGATTTGGATGAAGAGATATATATGGCACAACCATAGGGATTTGAGGTCAAAGGTAAGGAGAACTTAGTGTGTAGATTGTAGAAAATTTTATATGGCTTAAAGCAAGTACCTCAGCAATGGTATATTAATTTTGACAATTTTATGCATGAGCATGGTTACACTCGGTGTCATTCTAACCATAGTGTATTTTTTAAGAGGTTAGATGATGATGATATCTTTTAGTTGGGTCTAACATGGATCACATTAAGAGGCTAAAAGAATAGTTAGCGCATTAATTTTATATGAAGGATTTGGGGTAGAAAAACAAACTCGTGGCATGAAAATTTACAAGATAGGAAGAACAGAAAATTGACATTATCTCGAGATGATTATATTGAGAAGGTGTTGAAACATTTCTCTATGGAGAATGTTAAAGTTGTCAGCACACCTTTACCTGGTCATTTGAAGTTGATTAAGGAGATGTGTCCAAAGACACAAGAAGAGGAGGATAAGATTTCTAAGGTGCCTTATTCTTTAGCTATAGGAAGCTTGATGTATGCTATGATATGTACAAAGCCAGATATTTTACATGTAGTGGGAGTTGTTAGCAGGTATATGAGTCATCTAGGGCTTAAGCACTGGAATGCAATTAAATGGATTCTTAGATATTTGAGAGGAACATCCAACATTTTGGGGGCTCTACTACTAATTTATAAGGATATGTTGACTTAGATTTGGTAGGGGATATTGATATCAGGCGAAGTACTATAGGTTATGTATTTACTATTGGTTGGGTAGCAGTGAGTTGGGCTTCTCAGTTATAGAAGGTGAATATTTTATCCACTATAGAGGCAGAGTATGTTGCTACCACGGAGGCAGCCAATGATATGGTATGGCTTTAGTTCTTCCTAGAAGAATTGGGACACTCATAAAGGGATAATTATTTGTTTATAGATAGCTAGAGTGTCATTCATCTTGCAAAGAATTCTACTCTGCATTCAAAGAAAAAATACATATAGTTGTGGTATTATTTCATTTAGTCACTTTTAGATGATGGTCAATTAAAGCTAGACAAGATACATATAGATGGCAATCCAACATATATATTTACAAAGGTAGTGACAAGGGAGAAGTTGAACTCCTCTTCTACTTTAGTTGGTCCTCTAGACTGAATAGAATAAAAGGACAACAGAGTCCCAAGTGGTTTGATGTTCCAATGGGAGCTACAAGTTTAGTGGTGCTATGATCAGTCTCCAAGTAGGAGATTGTTGTGATGTGGATCCTAATCATAGTCAGAGGTTAATTTAGCATAGTTTTCCCCTAAATTATTTCTACAGAGGTTTGGGGGCAATGCACCCAAGATGAGATCAAGGGGTAGTACCCCCTTATGGGGTCCTAGGGCAATGCCCTAGGTGCACTTCCTATCACATTATAGGGTGGGGTTGAGGGGCAACACCTCTACGGGGGTTTTGGGGGCGTAACACCCTTGAAGCCAAAGATGACTCATTATTTGAAAAGGTGTTGGCTATTATTTTTCTATTTGATGACTTATTCTATCCCTAATTTTATAAGAGGGAAAATCTTGTATAAAATGGCTTAGGGTTAGGGATTTCATAATGTATGGTGATATTGTAGCTTCTTATTGCAGTATTGAGTTGTAGGGGATTCTAGATTGCAATCACTTAAATATTATCTCATGAGAAAGGTTTTAGACAATAGTTTCAAAAAAAGGACCATTGCTGAAAGGGACATCAAAAAGTGTGGGCCTTGGGATCTCCTTGTTATGTTTAATTCCTACCTTTATTATTCAATCCATGTATAATCTCACACACCCATTTGATCTCAAATGATGATATGTGCATATTGAATGCTAAGTGTTTGTATTGAGTACTCCAAAATCATATGTTTCATACCTTCACATTTACATAATGTCTTTCTACTTTCTTTCTACTCACATACCCATTTCATTTTATATGATCATTTGAAAAATGTATCAATCTAACTCTCAAATGTTTCCTCTCATTTGATCATCTCAAAACTACTAAATGATGATTATTATAAATGAGTAGTTCCAAATGTTAAGAATAGTGATCATTTGGACCTATTAAGTTGAAAGGATACATAATAATTATTCTAAAGTAGTTCCAAATATTGATGGAAGTTATTGATTAAAAACTAAGATAGTTTTTAACATTTTGATGGTAGATCATAGAAAGTGACAAAAAATGTTAATAAATAAACTAAGACATGCTATAATCTAGAAGAAGCATTAATCGAGCCCTTAAATTATTTTAATAAAACCTTGAGTTGAGTGTATGCATGCAAGTGTAGGGACTTTGTTATATTTGAGTAGATTAAGGAAACTGTCTTCTTCAAGTTTCTCTTAATAGGGACAATGTTTAGATGTAGCCAACTATCTAGATCATTGATATACCCCTTTTTTACCCTTTTTGCAAATTATAAAGTCTAAGTATTGGTTCAAATCATCTATGCCATACACTCAATTCTTGAGGCTAGATTAACATTACAATCAATATTTGTATGAAGCAACATTTTTATGGTTATTCTAACTACAATCCCATATCTCCAATCATTACTCTTTTCAAACTTTGACATTATTATTTTTAGAAATATAGTTTGAAAAGATTGTGGTGTGAAGTAGAAATATTTTAGAGAGATTTAAGATTTAATTGTGTCTAGATATACTTTTTATTGTTTGAAATATGTTAGAGAGATGTAAGATTTAAGATTTATCTTAGAGTGGATCATGGACATCCATTAAAGCATAATTAAAAGACTATTATTTCCAAATAATTTTTATAGTTGGAAATGAACTGGTAGATACATCTATAAAATATAGAAGAATAGACAAGACACATTATACTTTCAAAAAATTCTTTAAAGAGATGTCATCTCACAGAATCCACAATTGTGGGATATGCAATAAATGGATATACTAAATATAGGTTGTTCAAACTTGTAAAAAAATGAAACTATGTATTTCTAGAAGAAAATTTTCAAATTTGATAGGATTATATTGGTTGGAGAGGAAGACTTGCACCATTTACCACCATGCACAGTTCTATTTGTTTACAAGTTCAAACAACATATATTTAATATATCCATTTACTGCATATCCCAAAGACATATCCTCCCTTCCATGAAATGTGGGTGATGTACGAATGGGCTAGAGGGTTATGTTTTTTATGAAATTTAGTGTTGGAGAGGAAGACTTCCACCATTTGATAGAAAAAAAAATATTATATAATTTCTTAATGATCACTCTAAAAACATGTTGTAATATAAGATATATCAAGGAATCCTTTGGCAGTCAGAATTGGTGATGGATTATTCTTTCACATAATGATTTGAACTAATGTCATCTCATGGAAATACATGATTGTGGGATATTCAATAGATGGTATAGGTTTTTCAAACTTGTTACCAAATGGAATTGGCGATGGTAGCTATCAGGAAACATTTTACAACTTTTTTAGCATGCTTCTTACATTTGCTAAAATTGAAGCTTGGGAACAAGGTATGGACATAAAGTAAAGCATAATGGTTAATGGTGAAATTCTTCCTCTCCAACAAATATAATCCTATCATTCCTAATAGATACCATTACTAGTTCTATTTTTTTACAAGTTCAAACATAAGGGTCAATGTCAAGAATTTATATTGTGTTTCTTTCCTATCAAATAGTGGAAGATTGGAATCATAGTTTACTTCATACACTAAACTAAATAATAGTTCATAATAATATAAATTATAGATTACGTTAAAATTTTATTATTTCATAACACAATTGGATTGAACTTTTATAATTAGAATATTTCATAATAATTGAACTATATAAAAAGGACAAAGAAAAAATCATTTACACAGATGACCACACATGAAAGATGAGATTTGGCTAGCATGATGTTTGAGCACCAAACTTCCATGTGAGTCACTCAACGTTGGAAGCCCACATATCATTGACATCACCTGAGTAAGGATGTGTACTGCTTCACATTTATGTGATTTGAACTACCATATCATCTAAAGTTATACATTAGGCTTAAGTTTTATTACTTCATACCAAAATTGGGTTGACCTTGTAGAATTAGAATAGTTCATAATAATTGAATTAGTCTAAGTATGTTTTCTATCCTTTAACTATTCCAATTATGAACTAATAATTCATAACAAAATTGTAATGTATGAACCGAAGTATGATTGCTAGCCTTTAACTATGAACTAATAGTTCATAAGAAAATTTTGGTATGAACTTTAATGGACCTAATATAATTGAGATGAACTTTATTATGAACTAATCTAATCATTCTTAATTTCATACATTTCCATATTGTTATGAACTATTCTAATAGTCAGCCTAATATAATTTAAATTATACTAGCTTACAATTAAATTGTAAAAATTTGATGAACTTTGAAGATCTTCTATTGCATAAGTATCTTCTTCATTTTTATTTTTTTGCCTCCTCTATAAATTGAAATCCTTAATTTAGATTACATAAGGATATAAAGAGGCTTCAATAGAAATTACATCAAATAGACATGGAGCAACCACATGGTAAGGGGATATTGATACTCCCAACTCTTCTTCCCATAAGGTAAACCTCATTTTAATTATTCAAATTAGATAGAAGAAAAATGTTATTTTATAATTTTATATTCTTCACTGTATTGGATTAAGTTTGATAGTGTTAATAGTATTGTTGTCACATATGGATGGTTGGGAAAAAGGAAAGAAAACTGGACTAGTCCTTGAGGAGAGCTCTAATGAGGAGGATTATGATGCTATTATCAAATAATCCAATGACCCCAAAAGAAGCAATAAAATATTTAATTTTTAAAAAGTTCAATAATGATTTATTTTGTATACTCTATGTCATTAACTAAAATATGGACATTTCTTTTTTAGAGTTTTTATTATTTGTGTTTTTACTAGCAAATTGTTCTTGAAGATATCAAAAATTTGGATTTCTCATAGCATTCAGAATTTCAACATCAAGGGAATTGTAGAATATTGTATGTTTCCTTGACCTTGTTTTTATTGATATTCACTTTTAGAGGCTAAATTTTAGTCAAACTAATTGTAGATTGCATATGCACCTATGTCTAGTCTTGGTTAGCTTGCAACCTCTACTTCTTACAACACTTATGAACCTTCTAAAACATCAAAGATTTCTAACATGCCCCCATCAAATAAAGAACCTAATTATTTTCACATTGACTATGTCTGCCCTCAATGACTACCTCTAAAAGAAACTCAAGCTAATCTTCACTTGTCTGAAACCTTTCCAAACTAATAAGACTAAAGATTCTCAAATTTCATGCAATGCTATGCCTATTATGGACACTTCATCTAGTTGTTCATTATCTCTTCAAGATCCTACCATGCAAACTCCACATTCTCTCATATCCTTAGGAGTGGCTCCATGTCAAGTGGATTTTAAGAAAGCTAAAGATATAAATGTCAAGAAAGATCAAGATCAAGCACCTTTTTATCTCCCTTAAGATGTCATATTTCTATATCCTATGTCTAACCCATCTCCCAAGTATGACGATGACACCACTTCAACTACTTCCACTGAGATTAGTGAAAATCAAGAGAAAATCACTATATCTATGCTATCCAAAGACATTTTTCAAGATAAAAGTATCCCCTCATTTCCTTGTAGTACTTCTTCATATTCACCTTATACATCCCTCATTATTCATAATCCCTTCCATAAGAATAAACACCTTTGAGCTTCAAGTGCTCATATGATAGAAGTGCTTCTATCAAAAACTAATCATGAGCCTATGTGTAGCCTTGGCCATGTTTCTCACTCTAAAGTGTTGATATCACTACCAATTATCCATTTGCATCTTCCAAATCTATATTTTTTCCTTATCCATCAAATCTAAAGCCTTCAAACCTTCCATCTATATTGGGACCCTATGATCCTCCAACTCCTATACCTTTCACTCCTAGCTCATCATCCACTTCTCCTAGCATACCTAAAGGTCAAAAAATATACCCATTCTTGAACCATTCACATCAATATATCTTTATGAACTATCCATATCAACCCTATCCATCCACAGATCTCATGTCTTTTAGAAGCAATTTGGATGCACAATATAAGATAAAAATACAAGAATCCATTGAAAAATGATGATCACTATGTCCTATCTAACTGACATGTGAATGAAAAGAAAGAAAAACTATTCAAGAGACTGCAAGGGTCCACTGACCAAAAAGGTTCCTAAATCCATTTGAAGAAATGTGTTCTAAATCATCCACAGGAATAGAAAAATCACAACCTATATGGATTCCCAAGTCTCTTTTGAAATATTTTAATATTGAAAATGAATCAAAGTTGACTTTATGGCTTCCAAAGGCTTCCATTCTATCTTCTTTCAAACATCTTTCAAATCCTTCCACTATATATTCTTTGGAAACTCTCCTACCACCTCATACATCTAAACCTCAATTTATTTTTCCCATATTTCCTCCATAATTCCACCACCCTTCAAAGTGTTCTTTAATGTTGATCTTTCCCATTTTCTCACCTACACTCATACAATATTTTCAAATATACACCTACCTACTATCAATCCTTCTTCTTGCCTTCCAAGGCCTAAGCTCTTATCCTCCATATATTTTTCCTACTATCATCTCCCTTTCATCACCCTATCAACATCTTTGAACATACCTTTCTTTGGTCTTGGTTTATCATGACATATCATTCCAATAGGGGTACTATTCATTCTATCTAAAAATCATTAAAAAGGAAAAATAGAAAACGTTCCTTGTTGAAAACCTAGTAAACAGGAACCTTGGTAGAAAAAGTACCAATGAAATAAATTTTTCCTATGGTGAAAACCATATCTTTTGGTGCCTTGGGCCATAGCCATGATGAAAATATGGTAAATAGGTATCATGCATAATTTTTCTATCATCTATTTATTCCCTCTTCTCTCTTTGATCTTAACAATTTTGACCTATCCTTGAGTATTGGCTATTTTTCAACTTCCCTATCATGATCTTTTTCATTCACTTATAGCCTTGAAAATGAGCTTCACCCTTATCATTCTATCCTATCACTATTCTATCCAATTGAATCCTTGGTCTTGATCGCGATGAAGAAGAAAAACATGGTTCTTAAAAGCCTCTTGACATGTTCACTCTTTTGGGATACATGCTTCCATGACATCAAGTCATTTATTATATATGTTATCTAGCTCATTGACTCACATTGCTTATACAAAACATGCTTCATATGACTATCTTTCCCTAGATTAGGTACTCTTGAGGAGTCAGTCCTTGAGGATCACATTTCATACTCCTTATCTATTTATCCTATTAATTAGCTTGCTAATCCATCATTGATGCATGAGCGGCTTGTGTTGCATTGTTATCCTACTTGATAAGTGTGCTTAGTTATAATTTTGGAACTACTTGGTGACATTTTTGTTGATTGGATCAATGGAGGTTATTTTTCCTCTGGTCATTGAGTGCCTCGAGTTCTTCTTTCACTGAGTGTTTCTATTTTGTATTCACCAAGTGCCTTAGTGACCTTTGTTGTTGTTTTCCAGTGATTTCTTTCACTGAGTTATTTGTTTACTTTTCATTTTTGATATGATTTGTGTATTTAATTTGAGGTTGTAATTTAATGTATTGGATTGATTATTGGGATACATGTAGATTTCTATGTGGTTGGCCTTCTCCATATGATGATCTAGAATCTTTTGTAAGCCATTTTGGAAATATAAATAAAGGGATCAAGTCTTAGGTTTGGTATGATGAGATGATGGTATATGTTGAGAGACTGGAGTAAGTTCCAAGGTCATGTGTAATACATAAAGAATCTTTTATTTATTTAAACCATTTTAATTGACCACAACTATGAAGGCCTTACAGCCTAGCATGTATGATGTAAATTTCATGATTTAATAAAAATATTGTTGGTTCTCCCTCATTCCTAGTGTTTTATCTTTATGAATTGATTCTATTGTGTTAACTTGACAAGGTTGGTTGATTGCTAGGCATGCCTTTGGCCCTAGTTATCATACCTCTAACATATCAAGTAGTGGAGGTTGGATCATGTAGAACCCTAAGTGGATTTGGTTATAGGGTGGTAGATCTAAGATTTGACCTATAACTTGTAGAGGTTATGGTCTTGTAGGAACCTATTGTCAAAATGGTTTGAGAAGAATAAATACATAGTTCGTAAAAGCCTCTTGACATTTTCACTCTTTTGGGATAAATGCTTTCATGACATCAAGCCATTTATCCTATATGATATTGATTTCATTGACTTACATTACTTATCCAAAACCTGCTTCATATTGCTATCTTTCCCTAGATTGGGTACTCTTAAGGAGTAAATCCTTGAGGATCATATCCTATTTCATACTCCTTATCTAATTATCCTATTTATTATCTTGCTAATACATCATTGTAATAGGAGCATCCTAGGTTACATTGATATCCTACTCAGTAAATGTGTGCTCAATTATACTTGTGGACCTACTCGATGACATTGTTGTTGATTGGCACAGTGGATGTAATTTTTCCTTTGTTCATCTAGTGGCTCATGTTCTTCTTTTGTTGAGTGTTTCTATTTTGTATTCACTAAGTGCCTCGGTGACCTTTGTTTTTTTGTCTGGTGATGTCTTTTACTAAGTTGTTTGTTTACTTCTCATTTGTGAGCTGATTTATGTATTTAATTTGAGGTTGTAATTTAATGTATTGAATTGATCATTGGGATGCATGTATACTATTATGTGGTCAACCTTCTCCATATGATGATCTAGAATATTTTGTAAGCCATTTTTGCAAGTATAAATAAAGGGATTGAGTCTTAGGTTTAGTGTGTTGAGATGATGCTAAATGCTTAGAGGTTGGAGTAAGTTCATAGGGTCATGTGTAATACATGAAGAATATTTTATGTATTTGAACCTTTCTAACTGACCATAACTAGGAAGGCCTTATTGTGTAGCATGTATGATGTAAGTTTGATAATTTAATGAAAAGATTGTTATTTTTCCCTCCTTTCTAGTGTTCTCTTTGTGAACTGATTGCATTGTGTTAACTCTACAAGGTTGGTTTATTTCTAGGCATACCTTTGGCCCTAGTTATCATACCTCTCTTACGTCAAGTGTTATCAAAGCTAGTTTCATCCTAGTGGAGGTTGGATTGTGTAGAATCCTAAGCTGATTTGGTTATAAGATGGTAGATCTAAGATTTGACCTATAAATTGTAGAGGATTATGATCTTGTAGGAACCTACTATCAAAATGGTTTGAGATAGAGATAATAATAATAATTCCATTATAGACATGTTGAGATGAATTGCATCCAAACTTGATGTTGTTGAGACAACCCAAAGAAAAGGAGTACATCTTGAAGATAGGAGTGATGATGAAGGAACACCTGGAGCACCAAACCCTAACCTTGAACTTGAGGTGGAATCTAATGAGGAAAGACTGCTAGGATTTTTTTGAGGGTGCATTCTAAGCCTACTATTGAAGTTATAAGCTATGATGGAAGATTGGACACCAACACTCTATTGGATTGGATCTCTAAGATGGAGAAGTTAATTGAATTTAAGGGTACACCTAGTAATAGAAAGGCAAAGATAATAGTCACCAAATTAAAGAGTCATGCTTCACTTTGGTGAGAATATCTACAAATTGGTAGTTAGAGAAACAAGAAAGAAAAGATCAATACATGGCTGAAGATGGTAAATAAATTGAAGAAGAAGTTCCTCCTTGTTGATTACCATGTCAACTTATTGAGGAAGATGTAGAAGTTGATGAAAATGGATATGACTATGAAAGAGTATACCAAGGAGTTTCATAGATTAGACATTAGATTTAAAAACTTTGATGATGAAGTAGAGAAAGTGGATAGATATTTGTCATTTGACAGATACAATTTAAGATGAGATCAATTTTGTGAAATTGGATAGTGCGGAAGAAGCATATTAATATACCTTGAAAGATGAGGAGATATTGACAAAGAATCATAATTGAAGAAAAAGAGGTAGGGGTAGAATATTTCAGAGAGGTAGAGGTAGATCTTATAGAGATAATACAACATTACACAAGATAAGGGAAAATCCAAGCAGAAAAGTGATGAGAAAAGCAAGACCAAGTGGAAAGGTGGTATTTCCTACCAAGGAAGAGGTGATTCTTACTTAGGTAGTTATAGAAGAGGTGGATTTCATGGAAACTATTTCAAATATGGTGAAGAAGGACATAAAGCCTTTGAATGTAAGAAAATTGGAGTTAGTAAATGTAATGTCCCTTATCTAGACATTAGCTTATAAACCTAACTTTGCATATATTTCTCTCTTTTCCACCGAATGATTCCCTTATCAAAGTTATTATTCTATATATATATTTTTCAATTGTAAGAGTCGTGTCTTTTCATAATATAATAATTATATAATTATATTAATAATAACATATATTATATCTATGATAATATTAATGATATCATCATTCTTAATAGTATTGGTGATATAAATATTATTTATTTATTTTATTAATTTAATATATTATATTATTAAAGTAGTTGATGTATATAGATTTATTTTTTATATTCAATATCTAATTACTAAATATATAGTTATATGGTAGTATTTATATTATTACAATCTATAATAATTTATATTTTCATCTTAGTATTATTATATTATTCATATATTCTATTTATTCTTTTAATATTATTAACTTTATATGTAATAGTTATTCATTCTTAAATTATATGTTAAGATGGGGATATCACAGTCTACCCCTCTTGAATTTGCTTGTCCTCAAGTAAAGATCATTCATACATAACCTTCCTCATCGATACAAAGCATATCTTCAGATGCAATAAGACCTAAAGGATTTATGGAGAATATATCTTAATACATAAAAATACAAAGTAGACATGAAGTAGACATATTAATGCATGATAACATGAAGCAAACACATGAAAACATGAAGAAGAAAAGATGTAGACACATAATACATGCTTTGGTGATTAATACCTTACTAGAGTTAAGAAGATGATTTTCTTCTTCAATAGAATACTACAACCACAAGTTATCATTAGTACATATATATAAGTTTCAAAAAATGTGAACCATGATAAATTACTCCATGTCAACCTCAAAAGATGGAAGGAGTTGATGTTATACAAGTTGCCTAGATGCCAAATGTGTAAATGGATTCCCTCAAAGCTTACAGGTTCAAGTTCACATCACAAAAGATTACAGATCATTGACCCCTACCCTATCTTGGGACAAAGATCCAACTGTATGGACTTAGATAAGCCCTTCCTTGGTATGATTGTTTCCTTCTCTTATTGGACATATATAGGGTAAAATAAATTCTTATATGTCTAGATGTATTATTACTTCAAATTAGTGAAGGATAAAGTCCATTATTATAGATGATTATTTAATCAATCAAACCATTCATGATAATTAGTCTTGGAAACCAAGTTTATTCTTAATAATAATGCTATTATCTAAATTTAGGATCAAAAAATATGGATATTATCAAAGTTTCCTAGATTCAAAATGTGTAAATTGACTCCCTCAAAGTTTGCAGGTCCAAGCCCATGTCCTAAAGGATCATGGATCATTGACCCCTACCCTATTTTGGGATAAAGATCCAATTGCTTGGACTTAGACAAGACCCCCCTTGGTAAAACCATACTCTTCTTCCCATAAATCAAATGTTAATTATATTGATAATTTTTTGTTTTTTAATTATCCATAATAATAATAATACTTGAATAAAATTTATCCAATAATAATGTAGAAAAATGGTTTTATTCTCAATTATATTTATTCATTATTCTCATTATGAAATTATTGACTCAATAATTTTCATTTTAAAATTATTACATTTATATTTTACCATATCTAATAATAATAAAATATTAAATACATACCTCATATGTTCTTGAATGATTCATGTCCTTTTTTCCATCTTCCCTTTTGGGCAGTTCTTATTTTGCATATATTTCATTATTATATATCCATGTAAATAGGCATTGATGAGGGCTATTAAGAAATCCCCTTTGATTATTATTTTTTATAAAATCAATTTCCTTATATTCAACACATGTGCCTCCAAATTTTCATCTTATAATCCTTTGATATCTTCCACATATTATGTTAGATGTACAGGTTGAACGAGTAGGGTTTCACTCCTTAACTATTTAATCATAGGGATTTCTTATAATTACCATGGAATAAATTTTATATATATATATATGGAAAAACACAAATAGAAAGAAAGACAATTACTTGAGTTAGTGGCCAAGTTGGAAAAATTATGATAAATGACAAAATGAAATGTATTCTTGATCACTCAACAATACATTAAATAATTTACCTATTCATTAAATAATACATTACATTACATGAAATACATTTGCCTATTCATTAAATAATTTTTCCTTTTTTTCTTTTTGTGCATCTGATTGTGATGATATCTAATGATGAGGCCTGGTAGAGTTCAGATATTCTTTATTAGTTAAATACTTTTAGTGTGTCTTATATCTTCCTTCGGTGGTATGTATTTCATCTTTTAGAACATAAGTGCAACTTCGATATAATGGAGGGTTGAATCATTATTATTTCCCTTCCTATCATACTTATTACTTCATGTGGCTATCTTCTAAACAAACTGTACAGTTGACCACTTTTCAAAAAATATAAAACATCATAGATTTTTCTAAAAATTTCAGCATTTTATCTTCATGATCTACGTAGTTTGTAGTCAAAAATACAAAAGAATTGGAAAAAAATCACTACATTTTCTTGAATCTAGAAAAAAAAAAGTTTTGACGTTGTTTTGTCCTTAGTGCATTTTGTGTGGAGATTAGCTTGTTCCTTACTTCTTTCCCTTAGATCCGTAAAATATTCTATCAAAATAATCTATCATTATTTACTTTCACCACTGTTCCATTATTATTTTCTTCCTTGTCTCTCTTGTACTAATAGTTAGATCCACATCTAGCTTTGATCTGGTTCCTTCTTTCATTGTTTTGACTTAGCTGCAACAATACATTATCTCAACGAGAGGATGTTATGTCTCAGATTATAAATGTGAGCCTCCTTATATAGAGTATCTTGTTTTGGTATCATTACTTAGAGGAGCTAGTTAATAATTTTTAACTTTGTAGAGGATGAGACACCCTAAACCCTATCAAGTTGATTGATTTAAGGATGAGCATAAGTTGTTGGTAAGTGAACAATGCCTTGTGAAATTTAAGATTGGGAATTCTTATAATAAAATTTGGTGTGATATTATTCCTATGGATTGTTGTCATATACTTTTTGGTAGAAATTGGAAGTATGCTAGACAAACATTTCATGATGATATATTAAATCAATATACTATTTGGGCAAATTAGAAAAGACAAGTCTTGTTACCTTTGACAGAGGCACCCGATGAAAATCATTGTACCACTGTATTAATTTACATGGTAAATGAAATTAAATTTGTGAAAGATGTGAGGAAAGAAAGAAAAATTTTTGTGATTCTTAGTGCATCGAGTAATGCTCATATTGACTGAGTTCCAATATAAGTTTAAAAGCTTCTCACAAAGTATCAAGAGATTATTTCAGAGAATGTACCTGATGGTTTTCCACAAGTAAGGAGTGTGATTTCTTGTATGGATCTAATTCTTAGAGCTAGTTTTAAAGCACCTTATAGGTTGGCCCCTACCAAAAATGAATAACTTAACATGAAAGTGTAGGAGTTTTTACAAAAAGGTTTAATTAGAGGAAGTTTGAGTCCATGTGTTGAACATGTTGTATTAGCACCTAAGAAGAATGGTGAGTTGAGAATTTGTATTGATTGTAGAGTTATTAACAAGATCATAGTGAAGTATAGGTTTCCAATGCCAAGGATGGATGATATAATGGTTGTTTGAGTGAAACAAGATATTTTACAAAGATTGACCTGAAGAGTGGGGATCATCACCTTAGAATCAGAGAAGGTGGTGAGTGGAAGACTACTTTCAAGATGAAAGAAGGTTTGTATGAATAATTGGTTATTCCTATTAGTTTAACTATTGATGAATGAAGTCTTGAAGAAGTTTATGAATTTTTTTTGGATGATATTATGATATTCAGTAAGACTAAGAAAAAAAATCTTCAGAATATGAAACAAGTGATACAAATGTTGAAAGAAGAGAATTTTTTGATTAAATTCGAAGAAGTGTTCAATCATGAAGGAGAAAATTGTGTATTTGGGATTTGTAATTTCTACTGGTGGTTTGAAGATGGATCTTGAGAAGGTCAAAGAAATTCTAGAGTGTCTAGCACGTAAAAATGTGAGTGAGGTAAGACCATTTCATGACTTAGCAAGTTTCGAAAGAAATATTTTTCAATAATTTTAGTTCGATTTGTATGATACGATTAAGAAAATGAGAGGAGATAAATAGGACTTCAAGTGGACACATGGAGCTAATAAGATTTTTCAGACTTTGAAAGAAAGGGTTTTTGAATTACCTGCATTAGCTTTGTCTAATTTCAATAAAGTATTTCAAGTGGAATGTGATGCAAGTGGTAGTGCAATTGGAGATGGGTTGAGTCAAGAAGGAAAACATGTTGCTTTCTTTAGTGAAAATTTGAATGATGCTAAAAGGAATTATTTTGTTTCTGATCATGAGTTCTATGCTATTGTTAAAGCTTGAAAAAGTGGAGACATTATTGATTTGTAAGGAGTTTGTGTTTTATTTGGGATGTCAACATAAATAGAATCAGAGACATGAAATGGGTTGAGTATTTGTAAAATTTCACATTTATAATCAAACATAAGGGTAGAGTATCTAACTGAGTTGCAATCCCATTGAGAAAAATATCTCTATTAATCTAGATAAAAGTTGAATTCCTTGGCTTTGATGAGATGAAGGCTTTGTATGAAACTAACCCTAATTTTTCTGAGGCATGGAGAGAGTGAAGAGCATTGGTTCTATCAGATCAACACAGTAAGTATGAAGATTATTTTGTTCAAGAAGATATTTTGTTCAAAGATATTCATTTGTGTATACTAAGAGGATCTATGAGAGTTAATTTGATCAACGAGAAACATAGCAATGGATTGGATGGACATTTTGGCATTGATAAGACTTCAAATTTTCTTAAGGAGAAGTATTATTGGTTGCATTTGCATAAGGATGTTTAGAAGTTTGTAAGGAGTTGTGGAGTTCATCAAGCTACAAAAAAAGTAAGTTAGAATACTAGATTGTATACATTTATTTCAATACTAGATTGTATACATTTATTTCAAACATAAGGGTAGAGTATATAACTGAGTTGCAATCCCATTGAGAAAAATATCTCTATTAATCTAGATAAAAGTTGAATTCCTTGGCTTTGATGAGATGAAGGCTTTGTATGAAACTAACCCTAATTTTTCTGAGGCATGGAGAGAGTGAAGAGAATTGGTTCTATTAGATCAACACAGTAAGTATGAAAATTATTTTGTTCAAGAAGATATTTTGTTCAAAGGTATTCATTTGTGTATACTGAGAGGATCTATGAGAGTTAATTTGATCAACGAGAAACATAGCAATGGATTGGATGTACATTTTGGCATTGATAAGACTTCAAATTTTCTTAAGGAGAAGTATTATTGGTTGCATTTGCATAAGGATGTTTAGAAGTTTGTAAGGAGTTGTGGAGTTCATCAAGCTACAAAAAAAGTAAGTTAGAATACTAGATTGTATACATTTATTTCAATACTTGAGAAACCTTTGAGTGATATCAGTATGGATTTTGTTCTTGTCTTACTGTGGACAATAAGAGGGCATGATTACGTGTTTTTTATTGTTGATAGATTTTCTAAGATGGAAAATTCTATACCATGTAGGAAAACATGTGATGAAGTGCATGCTATTGAGCTTTTCTTCAAACAGGTTGTCAAATTGCATTGATTACCAAGGAGTATTGCATTTGATAGAGACAGTAAGTTTGTTGGTTATTTCTGAAGACTTTGTGAAAGAAGTTGGATACTAAGTTGAAATTTGATTCTACATTTCATCTATGGATTGATGCACAAAAAAATGTTGTGAATAGAAGTTTGGTTAATTTTTTGAGATTCTTAGTTGGAGATAAAATAATTGATTGGGATATAGTATTGTTACAAGAAGATTTTGCATACAATAATTCAATGAACAGAAGTATTTGAAATACACCTTTTGAGATTGTTACTGGGATGTAGCCAAGATGTATATCAAATTTGAGGAATGTGATTTGTAAAATAAAGACAAGTGTTGAAGGTGATGAATTCTACGAGTTTTTGAAGTCTTTGCATGAGAAAGTGAAACATAAGTTAGAACATAGTAATAAAAAATACAAGGAGAATGCAAATAGGTAAAGGAGACATATGGTTTTTGAATTTGGTGATGGGGTGATGGTTCATTTGAAGAAGGGTAGATTTCTTGTTGGTACCTATAGTAAGATGAAGATGAAGAAATTTGGTCCTTACAGAATATTGAGGAAATTTGATAGGGGTAATGCTCATAAAGTTGAGTTACCTTATGACATGGATATATCTCCTATATTCAATATTTTTTATTTGTAAAAGTACCATGAATCTAATTATAAGATAATAGTGCTAAGTTATTATTCTAAAAAGAAAACTGGAGAAATAAAGAATACTTTGGAGCAGAGAGTTGGTAAGAGTATAAGAAGAAAGGATTAATTTGAGTATTTGGTAATGTGGAAGAACATGTTAGTTCAAGATGTTGCCTATATTTATCAATCTGAGTGAGATTCAACTTGGGTTGTGATACACTCGTGATTGATGAGAATTATTTTGTTTCAACCCCAGTTGTCTAATGTAGAAACATCTGGGGTTGCATTGGTATCCTCCTTGGTAGATGTGTGCTCAGTTATACTTGTGAACCTACTCACTAACTTTTTTGTTGATTAGCTCAATAGAGGTGATTTTTCCTTCATTTACTAAGTGCCTTGGGTTCTTCTTTTGCCAAAATTTTTCTATTTTGTTTTCACCAAGTGCCCTAGTGACCTTTTCTAATTTTGTTTGATGATTTCTTTCACTGAGTTGTCTATTTAGTTCTTATTTTTTATATGAATCATGTATTTTATTTGAGGTTGTAATTGTATTGGATCGATCATTAGGATGCATGTAAACCATTATGTGGTTGGCCTTCTCCATAAGATGATCTAGAATATTTTGTAAGTCATTTTGGCAAGTATAATTAAAAATGTCAAGTTTTAGGTTTGGAATGTTGAGATGATGGTAGATGCTTAGAGGGTGAAGCAAATTCGTAGGTAGTGTGTAACACATAAAAAATATTTTCTATAGTAGAATCTTTGTAATTGGTTGCATCTAGGAAGGCCTTACAATATGTTTCAATTGGTTGTAATTTTATGATTTAATAAAAAGATTGTTTTTTCACCCTCCTTTCTGGCGTTATCTCTTTTTGAATTACTTTTGTTGTGTTGACTCTACAAGGTTGGTTGATTTCTAGGCATACCTTTTTCCCTATTTATGATCATACCTCCCTTGCATCAATCATGTCCTACACCTTGCTAGACACTAGAAAAAATAATTTGATCTTTCTTGAGAACCAATAATCTCTAAATCATTATAAAATCCTAAAAAATGTAAAAATTCTTGGGACAAAAATCATGCCAAATGGTGAAAACATGGAAACAGACACTACTTGAGACCCTCACACTTATGTCTATCAGTATATATCTTTTTGATATAAACTAATTCATCTCATATCTCTTTTGTCTTGCCTAGTTTGGAATTGATCCTTGTCAAAGTCTAGGGATCACAAACTATATAGCCTACTGGGTCTCTTAGTTGCGTCGATGTTTCTTTGATTGCTCTCTAAATAGTATTTTTCAATATTTCCCTTCACAATGAGTGTTTCTCAACACTTATTAGATACCTTACCTTGAGTCAATACTTTGTCTTTGGTGTAGGATGTTGCAATATTTCTCACTTCCAAGCATGAGTCCTAGGAAGACAACAAATTGACTTTCAAACAAACACTTAACTAAAATGACTAAGACTTGCTTGACTTATTTTCTTTGTATATTTTCCATGTTAATTTCTTTGTTGAGTGTTCCCTCCTTAGTCTCTCGAGGATGTCATTGAACTAGAGGAATGGGGGCATGGTGCATGTTTTCGTTTGTTTTGTGTTTGAAGGTGTACTTTGTGGATCTTAGGTGTCTTGAACATCTTTCTTGACCCCCCTAACACTTAAGATCTTCAAATTTACGTCCCTATCCATTCATTATTTTTGCTCTTACAAAACCATGCTTATGGCCATCTTGACATTTTTTGTCTCAATGCAAGCATAATCTTGCTACACTAAACCTAAGGAATCTAACTGCATTGGCATCTGCCTTTATGTCTTTGATACATAGGTTGGGTTCCCACACACCTATTTGATATAGATCATATTCATATCCACATAGTTGACACTAGTGATGATTGTATGATCTTTTGATGTCCCTAATAAGGCTCGATGATTAAAAAAATAGGACCTACTTAATTGACCCTTGCAATTGCACTTTCACATTTTCATGTTAATTTGCATTATTAAAGTTCTCATCTGCATGTGAGAGAGTCTCTTTAATCTTTCGTGGATGTGTTAGTCAATTGTGTTCATCTCCTTTATTATTTTCAATCATGTCTTCATCTTCTTTTCATCTTTTGATCTAATCATCTTTTTTTTCTTGTCATTAAAAGGGTTAATATTATCATCACATCTATCTACCCTTTTGGATTATTTATATAACATTTTGACATAATTTCTCAAAATATTTGATTTTTGTAAAAAATGCACTAGTACCTAATTTTGAGATCCATTTTCAAGATCAAAATCATATTGTTGGTCAAAATCATGATTTAAAATCCTACCTTCTTCTATGTAGTTGACTGGCTTTCTAAGGCTTAATTTTCAAATCTTTATAAGGAAACCGTCATTTCTTCCTCTTGCATCATTTCCATTTTTCTTATCATCATTTTTGTCTATCATTCATCCTCATTTCATCATGATTATTCTTTCTTTGACTTGATTCTTATGATTTATCTTTCTTAGTCAAACTTAGTCAAATTGGTTCATATCTTCATTTCTATGTGGTCAAAACTGATCTTAACCTTTTACATGTCATCTTCAATGTTATCTCATCTTGATTTGATCCAATCCATCTCATTTCTACATCTCCTCTATATCATTTTGATTTCGATCTCGAGGGGGTGGAAATACATTAATCTATTTATTCGAACTATATGTCTAATATATTTGCTTTGGACTTGTCATTACTCATCTTAGGTTTTGATTTGTCTTAAATTGATCTATCTACTTTCTTTTTGCTATTTATCATTTATTGTGATTTAGAATAACTAAGAGGAGGGGTAAATAATTTACCCTTAGGTCCAGATGTGTCAATTACACTTTTAAACACTTCAAACAGATTAATCAATCTCAAATACCCACTTAGTCGCTATAGCATATCAACAATTTAACATTTCATGCAATATCTTAACTCTCTGTCTCTATATGTGTTGAATGTCATTAAATAAGCTACTATAAAATATAGCATACATAAAAATAACATCCATACATGAAAATAACACTTTGACACTAGGATTTAAAGTGGAAACCCAATTTGGAAAATATCACCGAGTAACATGCTACCAATTTTTCACTCTTCTAAAGTGAGCTTAGTTACGAGCCAACCCTTTTAAAGGTTATACAACACACTGTTAAATGTTATCCTATTAAAGGATTTAATCACCCTGATAGGAGTGGCCTTGTTAGAGGACTTTAGAACATTCCATTAGAATGTCACCTTGATTAAAGGATTTACAAAATGACTATTATGTCAACCTTGATTAAAAGATTTTGGACTAATACAATGGTTAGAATGTAACAATAGGTTTGACCTATAAATTACAACTCACTTTGCAAATTTAGATCTCCATTCACTCATATGTTAGTTCATTGACTAACTTTCATTGACATCTCCATCACTGATCTACTTGGCATCTCCTCAAGAAACCACACTTCTGAAAAAATTCACACTTCGCCTCTTTTGTTCTCCTCTTCACAATTTCTCCTTAAGAATAACAATCAACAATGAACTAACCTCAAAATTCATTCCTTATGCTTCCTTAAATAGGTAATTTCAATCTTTTGTCGCTTAAATATTCCAACTCATCAATCCTATCTTTCATGCACTTTGACTAATTCAAAATTCCAATTGTATTGGTCTCAAAAAAAAATCTTTCTCAAACTATAAATTTTGTTGCCACTTGAAAATCATTGTTCTCTTCAGCTCAATCAATATTATATAACTCGACAGTCTCTATACTTTCTCACTTGACATCAACATGTTTGCTCGACCATTACTAGGCTCAGTCGCTTTTACACTTTTTTATACATTTTCTCAACAATAACTAACACTCAACTTGAACTATTTTGTTTGACTTCTACCTAAGTTCCTTAAACTTCTAGTTCAACTCCTTCATTGACTGTGCAATACTAGAACTTGGTCAAGCTTATCCTTTTGAGTTGTTCAAACTCTTAGCTTCATCTAACGGTCTTCTTTACCTCATGTATTGATTGAACAATACATTACCTTTCAAGGACTAACTTATCAAGTGCCCATTGTATTTCCATGATACTTAACACATCTCAACTCAACCTTTCACTAGGTCATCTCATAATCTCTTCTTTTCAAATCATCTTCATTAATCAAATAATATGGCACTCTACACTATTAGTAAATATCTCTCTAGCAGGTTTGACACTTTGTCTTACCAATAGGTTTGATATCAATGATAAAATAATAATTGCTTCAATTTTAGTTTCCACCATTTATCTTGGACATATTAGTGCCCATTTTACAGGTGTTGATATTGTCTAATCTGCTTTTCTCCTACTGTTCAATTCTACTACTTATCAACTATGCATTCAAGATCATCTATCTCTTTGTACTTTGTTCGATCAATTTTGGAGTTAAATATATCAATCAACTCAACATATTCATTCTTTTATTTAATGTGTTCTCATTTTGATCACACATTAGTCAAAGAAGGGAAAATGTAACCACCCAAAAATGAGCCTCTAGACTATGCACCCCCTTTCTAGCAATTTTCTATAATTTACGTATCACTTACTTTTTTTATCAAATCACCACTTCATTATTTATAATTATAACTTATGGTTTGACCATTTTATCCTAATTATTTTATTTAATTAGAATAACTTGTCACCTTTTAATTAGATAAAACCCCCAAAATCCCTTTATTCCTAGGTGTGCACATGAAAATGCATTTTCCTATTTTAAAAATAAAAAAGAAAATATTGTTTGTCTACACATGAGGGGCACACTTTTCTATGTCAGAGGAATCTTTATTTTCATAATAAATTTTAATTCTCCTCCACATATCTTTTTCCTCTTAAATGCCACTGTCGATCTTGCTTAGTTCAAATTCTTATGCACAAAGTCAACATGGGATTCATTCTTCACCCTTGATTTTGCCTCTTAATCTCTCTCATTCATTTCTCTTTCAAAGGAGGTTCTCTCCTCACTATCTCATACTTTATGCTTGTATTGTAATGTTATGTTTCCATTTTGTTTACTCACACTCTTGATCACATTTATTCTAACTGGAATTCATAGCTTATATTTCATTTTATGCATTATCTTAACTCACATAGTTTACCTATGGGTTTTGTAACTCTTTGTTAGCTTAGATATTGCATCTCATTTAGCATTACTCACATTTTCATTGCATACTTGATTCTTGAATATTGATACTCTTTCCTTTACTCCTTTGCATATTTTGTTATATGGTGCACCTTGCAAGGGTTGCATAACTAGGTTCATTTGAGAGACATAATACTCTATTTTAACCCTTACACATCATAGATAGGAAGTTATAGGCCACCTCTTGGGATGCTCTTCAGAATGGGTATCCTCAAGTATAATGGTTTATAGAAGTGTGTCACATTTTTGGCATACAACAATCATATCAATGAATTATGTTTCCATAAATGACAACATCTCATCACTCACTTGTAACCATAAACATCTCATTTTTTGTTTCATTCTTCATTTTCCAAGATCTTAGAAGTGCTTTAAAGTTGTCTTGTTGAACAAGGAAGAATTAGTTGTACAAAATTTTATGTTGTAGTGTGCCATAAAAGTTGTAAGTAGCCTTTTCCTTATTTGAGATCATTTGCATGATTTTTGGGTGAATTATTTTCAGTTTTTGTGGGGAAATGCATTTATTTAGTAGCTAATAGTCTTGAGGATTTGTGAAATTGGGGTGGATTTGGTACAAAATTAAAATATTTAGGTAAGAAAACCTTAGTTTGCATAATTAACTTTGTCTATGTAAAGCCTTAGAAATCTACCACATCTTTATCAAAGAGATATTTAGAACATAGGGATTTCCTTTTGAGACATATGTTTGATGATTTCTTAGACCATTTTAAGCCCCTAACAAATGATAAATATGATGGGCCAAAGTTAGCAAAGGACTGAAAGGTTGATGAGGGATTGCATGATAAAAATGGCTATATTTCAAATTCTCATACACTAGAAAAAGATTTAGAATTATTCAAGCAATGGTGTAGATAGGCCAACCTTTTAATCCTAGAATCTAATGCTTTGTAGTATGACATGGGAAAATCGGCAGTTCAAAATGTGTTCCTTGATGTAGAGTTAGTGTTATCAATTATAAAGAGGTGTGATCTAATTGTAAAGGTTGGAAGGGATAATAGCTATAAACCATTGTTACTAAATAATAAATCCAAGAGGTGTTTGAAACCTATTGTATGTATGAAATGCAGGCCTCTGAACCTCACACACACTTCAACGTGGTCATTACGTGCGAAGTCATCCTAAAATGAACATTGAAGTGTTCATATAGAACTCTCGACAGCACGACCCGTTGCCTCCTATCTCAAGGAATTTTGCCTGTTTAATATCCTCAAAGATGAGGCTTAGGAAACCAAACCCTCTAATAATGAAGGATTTGATCTACAACTAATCTATGTGAGAATGCAATGTAATCTAAAATTAGATATGCACTTAATCTAAAAACATGTAAAAGAAACTAGATTAAGCATATGCATATTTAAACTAAATGAGCTTAAGCTAGGAACGTAAATGTGTGCAAATATATGAGCTAAGTGAGTATGAATTTCAACAACAATTCGATATCAATTCAATTCAACCTTCCTTAATGAGGAATTATGAGTCCCTTAAATAGAATTCCTAGAATCCATCAACGGGTGTGATCAACTCGAATCGACGGTCAGGATTAAAGCAAAGATTCAGTTAAGATGGAAACTTCCTTGTGCAGGTGAAGTGAATTGTTTCTGATTTGAGTGTGATGAGCAGTTAACTGAACATGTCATGGGTGTGAAATCAAGTCAACTAGATTGATTCCAATTTGATAGATAGTTCACTCAGAGTTTCCATTTAGAACTGAAGAGTAGAATTATGAAAGATATTTAATTTAATAAAATGAGATATGACCTCATAAATACCTTTTCTATTTAATTAAATAATTTCATTCAATTAATTAGAATAGGCATATTTATTAAATTGAATAAATTTAATTCCTTAGTACATTAGCCTTAGGATATAATTTATTTTAATTAAAGTATAAATACTTTAAATTAAATTAAATATTAATCAATAGGTTTTAATGTGACTAATATGAGTCAAGACTTTTTAGGAATTAAATAAAGAGTCTAATGAATTCAGATTTAGGGTTTTCTGCATTTGATAATCAAGCCAAGTAGCGAATAGTAGAATAAGAATTGCCTACTAGAATAGGTCTTAGGATTGGTCAGAATAGACCAGAATTGGTATAATGGCAATGAGCCAATTTTCAGGTATTACATTTTGCCTCTCTTTGAATGAGTGTGTGGGTAGCACGTTCAATTCAAAGAAAACTAGAAAGCATGATGCGAAGATGAGATTGGTTTTGAAGTTGATGATACGAATACCAATTGATAAGTTTTTAAGAACCATCTCCAGAATGGAGCTTGATCCTAAGGAATCCAAGCAGAACACCTAGATACCTAAGATTGATAAGCATTTTAAAGGTTTTCTTTAGGAAAAGTTTAACCTTTAAGGATCCAGATAAAACACCCAGATACCTAAGATTGATAAGCATTAAAAGATTATCCCCAGAATGGAGCTTAATCTTTAAGGATCTAAATAGAACATCTAGATACCTGAGATTGGTAGCATTTAAAAGACTATCTCCAGAATGGAGCATAATCTTTAAGGATCTAGATAGAACACCTAGATACCTAAGATTGGAGAACACCTAGATACCTAAGATTGGTAGCATTTAAAAGACTATCTCTAGAACAAAGCGTAATCTTTAAGGATCCAGATAGAACACCTAGATACCTAAGATTGGTAAAGATAGCAAGATCAAATTATAAGTCATAGAATCATCCCCAGAATGAGGCTTGATCCTCAGGAGTCAAGGTTTAGATTGTCCCGATACCTGTAATCAACCGATGACAAGATGAAATAGATGGCAAAGATGCCAGAAAGAGGGAAACAAGATGCCCCTAGTAGTGAGATACCTCGAATGATGAGGACATAAGATGGGAACAAGATGCCCTGAGCAATAAGGATTTAATAATGTAATCATCCTACCCCCTCAGGAGCGAAATCAAAAAAATGGACACACCAAAAATGTGACATAAAGCAGTAGATAAAGATATGTAGAAGAAATTCAAGATTCAACAGAATGTAGAAGAAATTAGAACAATCAGAAGAAAATTCAGAGTTAATTTGGTATAATTTTGAGGTCCAAAAGACCAAGTTTGACCAAAAGTTGAGCAGAATTGGCCATGTTGACTTGAGTTGACTATTTCCAAAATGTATTTTGAAAATATGAAGAATTTTGAGTTGAAAGAGTTCCAGGAATCCCAAAATATCAAAAAAAATTAGACTGCACAAGCGTTCGATCGCATCAGTCCCAAAAAATTTAAAACACATTTTGAGGCACTTAGGTGTGTTAGATTTTGAATTCAGTCCCAAAAATGGATTCAGAATGGTCAAATCAGTCGGGGGGGTGATTTTCACACAAATCAGAGAACTTTCAAAAAATTAGGTCAACTCCTATATAAGGGCCCAAGAGGTCATTTTCAATTCATTTGTGCATTTTGTCTTTTAGTGAATTGAGCTCTTAGAGGGATATGGTAGTGAAAGTGCAAGATCATCGTTTTGAGCGGTCCCGACGACACGGTTGGCAGACTACGAACCTCCGGTGAGTCATCGATTTCCCAACTTTGTACTTTCATTTTCATGCTTTACGATGTCATTTATTGCATTTTTAGGCATAATTTTAATTAGGGTCAATCAGTCTTCGCGTGAGACTATCCTTTCTCGTGCGAAGACATTCTCTTCTCGTGCAAAAAAACACAAATTGGTGTTTTCTTGCACGTTTCAGTGGAGGTTCTCGCATGAGAGATACCCACTTCTCGCGTGAAGAATGAGAAATTTCTCTTGATCTTCACATGCGAGATATCATTTCTTGCATGAGAATCTAATTTCTCACGCGAAGAAGTGAAATGTCGAGCGAAGAGATGAAATCTTGCACGAGATTTTGAGATTTTGCACGAAATCCAATGACAGCAAAGTGCAATTTTATTTTTTTTATTTTTTGCATTCTAACATAGAATTTGCATTTTTTTCTTCATTGTTCAGTTGTATCGATCGAGTACTAATTGTTTTCTTTTCATTGTTGGTTGTGTATATAGGAGGTCTTCAACAATGTGTCATTTAGGTCTCATTTTCTGCCTTATGGAGCTCTGATTCAAAGTCTTGACACTACTGACATGGCACATATCAAGCAATTGGGTTTGTCTTCTCTTTACCGAATCACAGCAGTGATGGTGAATCATGGTCGTCTCACAACCTTGGTGGACCATTTCCATTCAAAGATGAACACCTTTTATCTACCAGTGGGGGAGATGACGATCACCCCAGAGGACATCTAGAGGATATTGCATATCCCATTTCATGGATCAAGAGTGATGTATGATGTAGTGCCCCAAGCAGGTACAGAGGCTCTATCTATCATTTTTGGGAGGCAGTTGACTAGTGGATGAGCCATCACTTGGGATGAGCTTGTACAAACCTATGGGTAGACGCATAGATTAGTAGCAGTGTTAGCAATCTTTCTGAGTTATTTTTTGATGCCAGATAGGGGACAACATGGCTTGGAGTTTTGTTGGGGGGTTATGCTATGTCAGATGATAGAGGCCCTAGAGATATTCAGGTGGGGCTAGTATATATTGGCACACATGTTCCATGAGATGCATGAGATAGTCTTCCATGGGAAGAAGACTATGGTCATTGGGGTGTACGTGCTACAGATTTGGGCATGGGAGCATCTACTAGTATGTTGGCCCATTCATGAGGATGTCTGCAAGCCGATGGAGCCATACATCTGTTGATATCGAGGACACATTACCCAAGTTGCCCTGGGTAAGACTGAGCACTGGAGGACCCGTCTTGATGACCTAGTCTCCATTGTATGGTACCCCTGGTGAGAGACAAAGGATTGGGATGATGCCCCTATAGATTTGGGTTGGATATTTTTCTCAAGGCCACTATTGGGCAGGATGACACTAATCATTGAGAGATTTGTGATTTCACATGTGTGGCTGCAGTACGGTCAACCACAGGATATATCATAGGAGTATTGTGCCTATGCCAGACTACCAAAGGACATAGAGAGAGGATGGCCACCATGACTAGACCCAAGGTGATCGATGATAGATGTGCACAACTTGGTTGTGACACAGTGGGACTATCTCCCAGATGTGGCAAATGCAGGGATGATGCCTACATACTAGGCTCATTTGATTAGCCACCCATTCCCACGATTTGCAGATCCCTTGGGGATAGTTGCACGGGCTCCACAGCGACAAGCCCCATAGCAGCAAGAGGCACCTCAACTACAGTAGTAGCAACAACCACAGCCAGAGGTATGATATAGAAATCAGTAGGTACAGATCCCCCCATGACATATGGGATTTGACACAAGTGTAGGAGGTAGCAGGACAGAGCATGATCGATGATGGAGGCCGAGGACCAAGGAGCAGGCACCTCAGCAGCAGACCCTGAAGCAACAGGGTCCTGAGTTATTGGACGAGGAGATGCCTGATTAGCTTGTTGCTAGCACACATGACATAGTTTGATGCTACCGAGAGTGGATTCGTTAGGCCTCCTGGCAGTTGGGAGATTTGCAGATTTAGGTAGCTGTCAAAGATGCACAGCTGGCAGAGCAGGATCAAGAGATTGGCCGATTGAGAGAGAGAGTATAGACTTATGAGCAGAGGGAAGAGATGTTGCAAGATGAGGTTCGATTATAGGTGGCCCGAGTGGCCTATTATTTTGTAGCATACTCGACAGTGGTGCCTGATGAGGCTCTGCAAGTTCAACGATTCTCGCAATATGCTCATAATTTTGGGGGTGCGCAACCTCCTGCCAGACCTAACATGCCACCACCTCCTCCTCAACCTGTTGCTCCTAATCCTCTCAGAGATGAGGGTACAGGACAAAGTTAGATGTTTTGTTCCTGGTTCTTTAATTTTTTATTTGGCTATGTATCGATTGGTGTGCCAGCACCATTTTGTATCATTTTGATCGACAGCGCTCAAGTAGCACCCATTTTTTGTACTTATCCATTTTTGATATATATATACAAGATTTTGAGTCGAGTATCACTGTGTACATGTCATTTTCTATGTCTGTTTTACTTTGATGTACATGAGATATCAATGAGATGAATGTGTTATGTGATGGATGCATGCTCACTTTGATGTGATGTGATTATGATTATGTAGAGTAGATGATATGAGTATATGGATACAATGCATATGGAAATGAACTGAAATCTCATGCAGTGTTGTGTGTTTTTGCTTGATAAAGATAGGTTTTCCATTGAGGAGTGCAAATCAACGAAGCAAATGCTTGTGCAGCAGTGGAGAATCTTGATACGTTTGAAGATACCCCCAATCCCCCATCACGAAAGATAGAAACAGAATGACAACTGAATTGTGTGCTTATGTAAGTGAAGTATGTAATGCAAGATTATATTAACTGCAACCCTAGGTCTGGTTACCAAGCCTCAATATTTTATCATCACTAGACTTAAACAAAGCTTATATGTCTCACATTTACCACTGACTTTGCAATCATGGAAATATGAATAGGACATATGTCATAGGTTTGTCAGAATTTAATGTAAGCATTTGAGGCACAAGAAGCCAGAATGAACAGAACATTTGTCCCTTTTAATGTAACAAGTTAACATAAGCATCAGAGCATAAACACTAGGATGACCAGAATGTTTCTTGCATGCAGACAGGCCAAACACATGGAAGATCCTTCTTATGCTAATCAATAAATAAATAGTATGTCTGCAATGGTCTTTGCATCTATATCCTAGGACAACATTCATAATTTGTACTCGCAGTGACTCATATGTTCACTTAGCAAGACGAGTATTAGATATTACTGAAGCATGAAGAATTCATTTCAATAGACAAGGAAAAGTACCAATCTTACTGATTGTCCAATTAAGAGGAGTAGAGGTACACATAGCCATCCAACATGAGATGGAGGCTCTTATAGTGGACACCTCTCTTTCATGAATGTTTCAGATGTTTTGGAACTAAACTGCAAATAGAAAAAAAAAAAAAAAAATCGTGCCCCCAGTCATTACTTCTCTAGTCAAAAATGACATCATTGAGCTACTCGAAGAGACATGATAAAGCAAAAATGAAGCAAACAAAGAAAAAGCTCAGCATATCCAAACAAGTATGTCATTTTGAGTTCATTTTTATGTTATAGGATTGATGTCAAGTATCAATGTATAGAGTATGTTTGAAAGAAATCTTTTCAGTAGGGTGACAACAGTAGGAAGACACAATCAGAACGACTGGTGATTGAGGTGAAAGAGGAATCTTTATGGTGAAGAACCTAAAGAGGACTGAGTGATAGTAGACAAACACAGCCAGAATGACCGATGACGGACGCAAGAGAGATCTTCCATAAAGAAATCTAGAAACATTACCCAAGCAATAGTAGGCAAACATAGTTGAAAGAGGAGAATCTTGAAAAGAGTGACACTAGCGACAATAGGCATACATAGCCAGAATGACTAGTGACTATCACAAAAGAGATTCTATGAGGAGAATCTCGACAAGAGTGACACTAAAGGGGAATGCCCTTGAGTTATGACAAGACTCAATCCAGGGATACATGAGTGGAAAGTAGAAAAAGTAGTAAAGCAACTATACAAAGAGCTACAAGATGTGATGTTAGATGGTGCATTGGGAGAAAGAGGTGCCTATTTACCAGGTTTTCACCTTCTTGGCAGAGCTTTCATTTTTTTGCTACCATGATGCTTGCTTCCAGGTTTTCACCAATGGTATTTTTCTTGTTTTTTTCAATTTTTTTGTATTTTGCTTCTTTTTGATTTTTTTGTATTTTTGAGATTTTTCACTTTTATTGGTGTTACCAAGGTACCTATTGCTAAGTTTTCACTAGGGTAACAAAAAAAATTTCAGGACTTTTTCAAATTTTTATGATTTTTTTTAGGACAAATAGATATGTACAAAGAGCTACTGATATCAGATCAACTATAAAATCGCTTCAGGTGGAGAGTGTTAAAAGGTTCTTTGAGCACTTCTCCTTGGGTTGTGGAAAGCTGGTAGGCACTGGATCCATATACTGTAGTAATGATGTAAGGACCGAGCCAGTTTGGTTCAAACTTCCCTTTTTGGATTTGTTGTTGTTGTTGATTCTTAGGGTTTTCTCTCAGGACGAGATCACCCAACTGGAAGTCACGTGGCTTGACTCTCCGATTGTAGCTTCTTGACATTCGTTATTGATATGCTCACAGATGATCACACCACTTGTCGACGTTCATCCAGTAACACTAGCTCTTGAAGCCAAGCTATCCTGTAGTCATCATCAGTAATAAGACCCTTCATAGAGATTCTCAAGGTAGGAATTTTGACCTCTATTGGAAGCACGACATCTGCCCCATACACCAAAGCAAAGGGAGTCATGCCCGTTGGAGTTCTTATGCTTGTCCTATATGCCCATAGGGCTAGATTAATCTAGAGATGCTAGTCTCTCCCTGATTTGCTAACTGTCTGATGAAGAATTTTGAGGATCACCTTATTGGATGCCTTAGCCTAGCCATTACCCTAGGGGTAATAAATGGAAGACTAATGTTGTGTGATTTTGAATTTCTTGCATAGTTCCTTGAGGTCTTTTTTCTTGAATTGTCCTCCATTGTTAGTAATGATTAAGGATGGTACACCATATCTACAGATGATGTAGTTTGTGATAAAAAGTGCTACAGTTTTTCCATTGACAACTGTGAGAGATGTTGCCTCTACCCACTTTGTGAAGTAATCTGTAGTCATGATAATGAACTTATGTCCATTAGAAGACGTTGGGTGGATCCGTCCCACCAAGTCGAAGGCCCATTGTTGAAATGGCCATGTTGTAGTAGAGGGAATCAGCTCTTTGGCCCGAGCATGGATCAGATTCCCATGTAGCTAACACTACTTGCAGGATCTAGCATACTTGATAGCTTCTTGATCCATTTTAGGCCAATAGTAACCAGCTCTAAGGAGTTTGTGAGCTAGTGTCAGGCCATTTGAATGAGATTCACAAATGCCCTTGTGAATGTCAATTAGTGCGCATTTGGACTCTTCAGGTTCTAAACACCTAAGGAGTGTTCCATCGAGACCTCTCCTATACAGATCGTCAGCAACAATGACATAATGCAAAGCATTACAAATTAGGTAATGTTTCTCATTCCAAGTTAGACCTTTCAAAATAGTTTGATTGTGGAGATAAGAATAAATGTGATGGTAGCAGGATGATTCTTATCCTACAATAGAATAGATTATCTTGGAATCAGGGGTGTCATAGGTTGGGTAGTGTAACACTTCCACCAAGAACTCATGTCGGAGGTCATTTTCAGGCCTCTATACCAGGGAGGCCAAAGTAGCCATGGCATCAACTGCTTTATTATCTACCTGTGGAACTTGTTGGAAGGCAATGTGTGCAAAATACTTCAAGTCATCAACCATGTTCTTGTAAGGAATTAGTTTTTCATCCTTTTTTTGATACACATCATTAACCTGATTGATGACAAGTTGAGAGTCACCATAGATGTCTAATTGATCCACTCTCCATTTAGCTACAATTTTCATGCCATTGATCAAAGCCTCGTATTCAGCAATGTTGTTTGTACAAGGAAACAAAATCGTGTACGCTTTGGGAAATGAATATCTCTATGGTGTAATGAAGAGTAATCCAGCACCTGATCCTTGTTGTGTGAAGGACCCATCGAAGAACATGACCCACATTTGGTGCGTGAGTGTCAGAATTGACTCATCTGGGAAATCAATGTTCATTGGTAGGAGAATCTGCATGGGTGCATCGGCCAACTGATCCGCAATTGCCTATCCCTTGATAGCCTTGCGTACAATGTATTGGATGTCAAACTCACTGAGTATCATAACCCATTTAGCCAATCTTCCTGTGAGAGTTGCCTTACTGAGCAGGTACTTTAGTGGATCTATTTTAACCACAAGCCATGTAGTGTGGCAAGCATGTAGTGTCTTAACTTCTAGGAAGCAAAGACAACTGCCAAGCAAGCTTTCTCAATAATGTTGTAGTTCTTCTCATAAGAGATTAGTGTCCAGCTCAAGTAGTAAATAGCCCTTTCTTTGTTGTCATTGTCTTCCTGAGCCAATAGGATTCCCAGAGACATTTTAGCTGCTGAAATGTATAAAAGCAAAGGCTTCCCATGGATAGGAGGCATCAGGATTGGCAGATTGACAAGATATTGTTTGATCTATGTTAAGCTTTGCTCACAATCCTAGCTCCAATTGAATTTCACACCCTTATGTAAGGTCTATGTAAAGGGTTTTGATCTATCCACCAACTGTGAGATAAACCTGCAAATAGATTGGAGCCTTCCTTGTAGTCCTCTCATCTGACTGATGTTCTAAGGTGGTGGCATGTCCATTATTGCTTGTAGTTTCTCTAGATCCACCTCAATTCCTTTTGTAGAGATGATGTATCCTAGCAACTTTCCTAACGTGACACCAAATGCACATTTCTTAGGATTGAGCCGAAGACTGAATTTTTCCATACAATCTAGGGTGGGTCCCAAATCTTGCAGATGAGTATTGCATTTATCACTTTTGACCAAGGTATCATCAACATAGTCCTCCATGGTCTTATGCATCATATCATGGAAAATTGTTGTAACAGCCCTCTCATATGTAGCACCAGCGTTCTTCATGCCAAATGGCATTACATTCCAGCAAAAGGTTCCCCATGCACATGTGAAAGTTGTTTTCTCCTAGTCTTCTAGCACAAATTTTATCTGATTGTATCTAGAAAACCCTTCCATAAGTGAGTACATCTCATAGCCAGCCATTATGTCCACTATCATATCAAAATTAGGAAGTGGAAAGTTGTCTTTAGGACATGTCGAGTTGAGATCACAGAAGTCAATACAAACCCTGATAGATTTATCATGTTTGGAGACTGGAACAATATTGGATATCCATTCAGCATAATCAATTGCACGGATGAAACTAGCTTTTAGAAGTTTCTCTAGTTTCGCTTTGATGAGCAATGCAATGTGAGGATGCATTTTTTGAAGTTTCTATTTAACCGGTTTGATGCCTAGTTCTATGGACAAGTGATGCATGATAAGATTAGGATCCAGTCCTAGCATGTCAGAGTATGTCCAAGAAAAATTTATCTTCTTTTCTTTGAAAAAGGAAATGAATTCTTCCTTTTCTTCAGGTGACAACGATTGTGCCAGATGTATCATATGAGGATTTTCTTCTGTGCCCAAATTAATTGGTTGTGTTGGCTCTATCAACAATGATGATGTCTCCTAAAAGTGACTTGGAAGTGCATCAAATATCTCATCTACGAGCACCTCAGAAAGGTTTTCACCCTTGGATACATCTTTTATTTTTACTTTTTTGGGTTCCGACACTACCACAATGTGGTTTTCACCATTAGACCTTTTGTGTTTTTTCTTTTTAATTGTATGATTGAGATATTTGATGTCAGCCTTAGTCATGTTGACACTCTACTCATTGGTGAAGATGTTACTGGTTTGATAGCATTTAGGTAGTAGGTGAGAGCATAGTCATTCTGGAACATGGGGACTTCGCTAAAGGCATTAGGGTTCCAGTCTATAAGCTTAGGATGTGTGAGTGAGAGAGTGGTGGCTGGTTCAATTGCATTCACAGTATAGTCATTAAGTGCTTGGACTAGAAATTCGAAACCTATGGTGACTTTGTCCATAGATGTGTTCAAATACCTTTGAGTACGAACGTTAGCAATTGAAAACTCTAGAACACTAGTTGGATCAGACACATTTGACCTAACCCTAGGTGTTTCACCCACTTTGATTTGGTTTTCATAGACATGCACTTGGTCAATGTCTTTATTAGTAGTCACTTCTGAAAGAGATTCAAACTCATACTCCTTAGAATCAGTGCTATATGGCGAGAGACTATAGAATGCCCCAAAAGTGATAGGGACATACTCACCTTCATCAGCTGGGTTCTTACACAAATACTCAATACATAATGACTGACTAGACTCTTCCTTTTCTGAATGATGTTTGAGTTGCTCAGTATTGTCCTTAGAAGAATCATTGGTATCATCCACAATGCTAACATGTGCCACAAAGTAATCTGGCTAAGCGAAGAATTTAGCAAGATCATGAGGAATAGGATGAGGATAGGAATCCTCATCATCAGATTGCTCCTCTCAAGTATTTAACTCAACTTGTGACTCATTTCCAGATGAACTCTCAGGTTTTGGTATGAATTTATTAGGTCCCAAATGGAAAGGAACCTTCTTAAATCCTAGGCCAATTGTATCACTGTTGCTTCGAGCTATTGCTTTGATAGGATCAATTAGGCCATTGTTATTGCATCCAATACGGCTAGTTCCCTTCAAACCAAAATGCTTCATAAGCCTAAGACCAGGCCCATATTTCTTAGGAGTGATTTCTTGAGCTTGCTCTATTAAGTCTATTGGAGCCTCTTCTCTGTAAAGCCATGCGGCAATGGCTCTGTTTTCACTTTCATCCTCTAAGGGAACTATAGCCTTGACAAAAGTGCCATTATACTTGGTCTGAGGTGTCAGCACGAATAGCTTCTTTGCCTCTAAGGGTCTCACATAATGCCAAGGAGACTCTGGGAGAGATGTTAATGACAACACTGGTTCAATATGATACTCTCCCATGCTAGTTTTTTTTAGTTTGAATGACTGCTCGATTTGTTTTAGCTTATTGTCATGATAATCAATGGATTCATGGTTACTAGGGATGAAAGTTTTAGTAGCTTTGAGCATATTGCAGGTATAGCTAGTAGTGGCAGGAATAGTAACTTCAGAGCCATGAAATGGGAACTTGATGCATTGGTGATATGTGGATGGCATAGTGCGCATCTCATGTATCCATGGCCATCCTAACATAATGTTGTAAGCCAAGGGAATGTCAAGCACCTGACAGGTGACATCCCTTTCTACAGGACCAACGCGAATGAGTAAGACCACAAGACCTATAGACTTTCATTCCACTTCATCATATGCTTTAATGGTGATCTTACATCGAGGATCAATAGAGTCCTCAAAATAATTCAATTGTCTAAGTAGAGTAGCAGAGAAAATATCTAGGACAGTACCATTATTGAGGAGTACCCGATGAACACATGTCTGATGGATCATAACCTCAATGTACAGAGGTTGATTGTATCGGTGACTCAGCAAGTTATCATCCTCCTCAAAGAAGGTCATAAGATAAGGTGAGGTCAAGTGACCTACCATGGATTGAAATTGCTCAAGATCAAGATCTTGAGGAACATTTTCCTCAGTGAGGACTTTGTCTAGAATCTGCCTATGAGCAAGTGAGATTTTAAGTATCTCAAAGATGGAAATCTAAGAATTAGTTCATTTTAGTTGATCAAGAACACTATTATTGGTTGCCATTGAGTTCGTTGTGGGTTTTGCACCTTTACCAGATGGACCAGCAAGGGATTTTTCTTTGTGTTGTTTGAGATTGAAAGTAGAAGGCGTGGGGCCTTTGAGCACCAACTTGGCATGAGAGCAAGTAACAACATTAGCACAGTGTTGTGAGGGTGTGTTATCCATTGTGTTGGAAGTAGGACTCCTCAAGACAAATGGTGTCTTAGGTTTGTCGTTATCTTGTTTGCCATTAATGGTAATGACATCACAGTATTCATAATCCATAGGTTCAACCATGTTGATCACATTGTCATCATTGGAATATGCATAGTTGACCTTGTTATTGGAATATGGTTTTGAAGTCTCTCCTTTTTCATAGGCTGGGAAAGGCTCTTTGAATGCCTTGTGATCTGAGTTTTTGTTATGTCCATCTACCACAAGTTCACCAGCATCAATCATGTCTTGGACTTTATGGCACAAGTTTATACAATTGTTAGTTTTGTGTCCCTTATTTTGGTGATACTCACAAAATAAGGTTTCATTCCACCACGGTGGACGTGGTTATGGATCATAGGAATGAGGATTGTCCATTGGTGAAATAAGCTTGTGCTATAGCAATGTTTTGTAAACCACATCCAAAGGTTCACCCAAGGGTGTATAGCCTCACTTAGGGCGTGTGGCCCATTAGTTTCTTGGTTTTTTCTCGGATGTCTTGTTTTCAGGAGGAGGTTCCTCAATATTTTTGGCCACTTTGAGGCCATCTGTGAGATTAAATGTTTCCTTAGCAGGTTTGGGGGTGACATTGTCAACAACTTCATCAATGATGTACAATTTCTCAATTTTTGTTGACATGTTTGGTTTTATCCCTATTGGAAGTGGAACCTTGTTTTGTGTCCTTCTGAAGAGTGAGTTCACCTTTCTTGACCATAAATTCCTCGATGCGGATAGCCTGTGTAATCATGTCTTCAAAGGTATGTGGACCTTGAAGTTGGACTCTATATCCGAAATCAAGTAGAAGATTATCAATGAAGATGTCGAGCTTTTCTGTTTTTGGAATTTTGTGTTTCTAGAATTCTTGGTGGCTCTGCAAGAAAAGTTGAAACCAGTGGCCCACACCAGAATCTAAAAATGCACACTACTTGCTTAGCAAGCTAGGGGCTGATGCTAACCAGTGCACAGACAGAGCTTTTATGTTTCTGGAATTTTGTGTTTCTAGAATTCTTGGTGGCTCCGCAAGCAGAGTTGAAACCAGTAGCCCACACCAGAATCTGAAAGTGCACACTACTTTCTTAGCAAGCCAGGGGCTGACGCTAACCAGTGCACAGACATAGCTTCCCCTTGATATGTGATATCAAGAATCAAGGGAAAGAAATTAATTCGACTTTGGAGTCTTTCGCTCTATAAAGCATCTTGATTATAGTGAGTTGGAATCTTCAGTGAAAGGAGTGTGCTCACTTGGGTCATTCCTGGAGGTTGGATCACTTCGGAAGGCCCTCTAAAGGATTGACTCGGACTAGTCGTTCAATCGCAAGGGTTCGAGTTTTTGATTTCCCTCAAGGGGAAAGAGCATACTCCTCTACCTTACTTTCTCACCCAAACATGCAAAACAAGTTAATTACCCACTTAGCTTAATCAATCCAGACTCATTCTTCCTAAAGATTTTGATTCCCTTAAAAAGGAAACCATCATCTTGTCATAGAAAATAACAAGCACCGAAGAACCACTAAGCTACTTGCCTCCGTCGGAAAGTCATCTTTCGAAAGTGTTTAGGTTTCTAATTCACCCTTGGTCATGACCTCCAAGTGGTGAAGAGCATAATCCCCTATTCTTCCATCTTGCACCCTAAGAAGTTCACAAGCCCTAATTAATCTATGTTTTGAAAACAATAAATAAGACATGTTGTTTTGTGGGTTTTAAAAGTGGTCTTCGTCAAACGTATCTTCAACAATCATCCTACAAACAAGGGTCAATTTCTTTTTGAGTGGGTTTTATAAGGAATCTTTGTCGAAATGTCCTATAGACAATAGTTAAGCTGTAGAAAATCAAAGAAACATAACACAGATTCCAAGAAAAACACGTAAGCAAAATTGAACGAACAAAATGTTGAAAAATGTTGAAATTGAACTTGTTGTTGCAGATTTTCATGCAAAATCTTGCACAGGGTCATGCAAAATCTTTCTCCAAGTCACGCAAGAAAATGATGTGTCGCACAAAGACTTGCGCAATGGGGTACTTTTTCATGTGATATGGTATAAAACTTTGTGCGAGAACTTCAAATCCTCACGTGAAAATGAAATGTCTCATACGAAGATTTGAGTACTAGTACAGAATAGTATGGATAGAACACTAAAATGACATTAAAAAATGCAAATGAGGCAAGAGAAATTGATTTCTTCGGCCCCACGGTGGGCACCAAAAATGTATGTGTGAAATGCGAGCCTGTAAACCTCACACACATTTCAACATGGTCATTACCTATGAAGTCATCCTAAAATGAACATTGAATTGTTCATACAGAATGCTCGATAGCGTGACCCGTTGCCTCCTATCTAAAGGGATTTTTCCTGTTTAATATCCTCAAAGATGAGGCTTAGGCAACCAGACCCTCTAAGAATGAAGGATTTGATATACAGCTAATCTATGTGAGAATGCAATGTAATCTAAAATAAGATATGCACTTAATCTAAAACCATGTAAAAGAAACTAGATTAAGCATATGCATATTTAAACTAAATGAGCTTAAGCTAGGAACGTAAACATGTGCAAATATATGAGCTAAGTGAGTATGAATTTCAACAACAATTCGATATCAATTCAATTCAGCCTTCCTTAATGAGGAATTATGAGTCCCTTAAATAGAATTCCTAGAATCCATCAACAGGTGAGATCAACTTGGGTCAATGGTTAGGATTAAAGCAAAGATTCAGTTAAGATGGAAACTTCCTTGTGCAGGTGTAATATGATGAGCAGTTAACTGAACTTGCCATGGGTGTTAGATCAAGTTAACTAGATTGATTCCAATTCAAGAGATAGTTCACTCAGAGTTTCCATTTAGAACTGAAGAGTAGAATTAGGAAAGATATTTAATTTAATAAAATGAGATATGACCTCATAAATACCTTTTCTATTTAATTAAATAATTTCATTCAATTAATTAGAATAGGCATATTTATTAAATTGAATAAATTTAATTCCTTAGTACATTAGCCTTAGGATATAATTTAATTTAATTAAAGTATAAATACTTTAAATTAAACTAAATATTATTCAATAGGTTTTAATGTGACTAATATGAGTCAATACTTTTTAGGAATTAAATAAAGAGTCTAATGAATTCAGATTTAGGGTTTTCTACATTTGACAATTAAGCCAAGTAGCGAATAGCAGAATAAGAATTGCCTACTAGAATAGGTCTTAGGATTGGTCAGAATAGACCAGAATTGGTATAATGGAAATGAGCCAATTTTGGGGTATTACACATATAAGTTAGCATCATTCATTGAGGAAATTGACCTTGAGAGTTTTGTAGCACAATATTCAAATACTAAAGAAATTGTCAATAGAAGGCTACTACACACATAATTGGATAAGTTTGAGTCAACCAAGTACTTTTTTAGATAAGGAATCAGAGATCCCTTTTCCCTTGAGGTTTTTGTAAAACATCTAAAGCATACATACTATTCTTTGTGCCAATTACTGGCTAGGCTAGAAAGGTCCTCTATGTTCTTTGAGTATATGTACATGTCTATCCAAATCCATCACCTTGATTTCACTACCATGTATGACCTTGCCCCATTTATAACAAATAAAATCCATGAGGGATTGGTATATTGTAGTAGGGAGGTACTCATTTCTACTAGTAATCCTCCTTAATTCACATGTTTTTATTCAAGAATGCAAATTACTTTGCCTAGTTTATGCCCTTGGATAGAGAGTTAAATGATGAGCCATACCAATCTAAACATGAGTTAAATCACTTTGCCTAGCAAGGTCCTCTATGTCCTTTGAGTTTATGTACATGTTTATCCAAATTCATCACCCTAATTTCACTACCATATATGACCTTGCCCCATTTATAGCAAATAAAATCCATGAGGGATTGGTATATTGTAGTAGGGAGGTACTCATTTCTACTAGTAAACCTCCTTAATTCACATGTTTTTGTTCAAGAATTGAAATTATTTTGCCTAAAGAATGCAAATTACTTTGCCTAGTTTATGCCCTTGGATAGAGAACTAGATGAGCCATACCAATCTAAACATGGTCCACAATTATGTCAAAGGATTGGGAGGGATCCATTTATGTTATATTTGATAATAATTTTTATTCCAAATTAAGAGCCAAGTTAGTTGTTAACCCATCAATAATCTTGAGTAATTGTTAGAATTTTAGAGGCCAAAGGAAAGAGTAATAGAATTGGTTGCCGGTCACAATTGGGGAGACATCATTTCACAACATGTAAACACTATCATTACAGTCTATGAGTATGATGGAAAGATAATTGTATCCCCCTATCATATCACTTTTAGATTGGGTTTTTTTAAGTTATTAGAAAAAATGGATGGATTTGAGAGAAGGAACTTATAGGATGGAAAAAGGGTACTAATTTTCTTCACTTCACATTCCTTTGGTATTTTTTATTTGCATGGGAGGATGGGTACTTTGTGTGTGAAAATGTGTATGCTAAGTTAATCACCTACATTCTATAAACCATTTTTCTAAGATTTAGATGTAACTAATTTATTAAATTGAACCTAGAAGTCAACTTATAGCTTCCTATCTATAATGTCTAAGGCCTATGCTAGATTTCTCTTAGCTTTGCAACAAGAAGAGCTTACAAGGTGCACCATAGAATGGAATATTTGAAAGATTTATTGCAATACAAAATGAAAACTCTCATGAAAGTTCAGTGAATGCAATGCAAGCTATGCTAACATGAGATAGATTTAAGCTAAAGATTTAAACTAAATGCATCCAAATAAAATAAAGTTAAGATGATAAAGCTAAGAAATTGAATGGTAAACACTCAAGAAATAAAATGATAGAATAATGTTACAAAAAATATTGGATCCTTGAACTAAGGTAGAGGCCTCATCTTATAGATTTAAGAAAATCAAATGAAAAATCGAGATGCAAAGATGAGCAATAGTAAAGATGTTTCCCTATTTGATTTGTGTGTTCCCAATTTTATAAACTTCTAAAAGGTGTGTAATATTTTCATTTAGTTTTATTTCTTTTAATTTTTTATGTTAGAAATTGATTTATATGTGCATATAAGTGGGGTCTTTTATTTAATCAAAAGTGGTTTTATTTTAATTAAACAAGATAGGAGATATTAAAGACTTAGGTAGTTGAAACTTAGGATAGCATTTGATTTGAATATTATTTGATGATATAACTATGCAAAGTTATTTTTTTATACATAGTACACACTAGCATGATATACAATTTAATTATTTCATAATAGGGGCACACAGTTTGCTAGACCAAAATTAGGTGATTATATTTTCCCCTCTTTGAGTCATTGTGCAAGCAACATATTAAGGCAAACAATGTGTTGATGTCAAATAGCTATTTTGAAGTGATGAACTATTCTTATGGAAATGGACTCTAGACTTGATCAAACAAAGAGAATATATACCTAATCAAATAGATAGTGATGGATTGAACTCATTGTATAGTGTAATGTGAAGGGATGAAATTTAACATTAGGATAGATTTGGTTGATTAGACACTATCAAACTGATGTGGTGTGATGAGATTGATATCCCTATATTTAGATTAAGTACATGCCTTGAGAAATTTTTATGTGAAGCCATGACATCACTTGTACAAAAGATCGAAGAATCCCAAATTGACATGGTTCGACGAATCTAAGATGCCCCTGGTAATGAAGCCTTGATTTCTTTATAGTTTTAATAACTAATGATAGAATATTCCTTCCTCCTCAAGATTGAAATCAAAATGAGGTAGAGGAGATGCAAAGAGGAGGTAAATTTATTTGAATAACAATTAGATAGGGTCAAAAGTGACTAAGAATACATTCTAATAGATTTAGTGATCATTTTGACCAAGTTTGACCACATGTTAAGGAGAATCATCCCAATTTGACTACAGTTGATCAAATTTGAGTAGGGTTGACTAGAGATTTTGAATATCAATTTGGATCAATTAGAAACATTTTGGAGAATTTTACTTGTATTGGCCTTGATATGTGCAATTTAGGAGGCAGACAACTATGTTTGACCCAAAAGGTTGACTACTAAGATGAAGCTAGATTTTGATTTCAATCCTAAAAATGGATTCAATACATCCAAATTAGCCAGGGGTGTGACTTTAATGGTAATAAAAAAAAAGTTGAAAATTGGGTCAAAATATATATATAAGGAACCCAAGAGGTCATTTCCAAATTATTTGCGCACTTAGTTTTTAAGCTCCTATTCAAAGTGATACCATGTTAATTCTCATTAGGTCTCACCATTTCAAGCATACAAGGAGGCACAAAGAGCCTCAAGATTATGGTGCACCAAAAAGTGCCTAAATTTGACTCTCGTTTGCTTGATTTTGATGCATTTTTACATTTTTTTTGTTTTAAAATTGTTTTATCATGAGATAATTTTTGTATTGTGTATAATACTAACTTTCATCATGTGGTGAAAGATTACATAATGTTGTATCACATGCCTTCACTATTTTTTCTTGCATCAAATGAACCCGTGTGTCACGCCGCTTGGTGCAATGTATCACACCAGAATCTTGTATCTTGTCACTTAAAATGTTGTATTGCACAATGTATCTTGAATAGTTCTCGTATCAAACATGTTTTTATAAATTTTATCTCTCTTCACGGTTAGTTTAGTTTTTCACTTTATGTTTTTACTTTATAGATATTTTATAATGATATTTGGTACCTTGTAGATGGATCTCTAATGTATTTTGTGCTTTTTTTTTATGCAAGTGTATTTTCCTGAATTACATATTTGTTGTCCTTATCCCTTAGAGTTTAGATTAGTGAGACACCTTGATGATTTTTATTGAGGTAGGATTGATGCACTCAGCTTTGGGAAGCTATTGTAGCTCCCAAACATTTGTGTAAACAATGGATTATTAGTTGTGTTGGTAGAGAGATTCCACTCATAGCATAATACCTCCCATATGTTGACTATTGAGAATACAATCACCTTGTATGATGTCTACAAGATCCTTCAAACACCCTACACCCATGATCAAGTGAAAATTGTATTTAGAATTGCTACTTGTTTATGTTTTGAGATCATGTAGCATATTGGTGTCTTCATTTGTCCTTATAGGTATATTTTGATCATACCCCTGCCAAGGACATTGTTTCCATATGTGAGATCATGGTAGATGATATAGTCTTGGAGAGACATATTACATGGGACTACATGATGTATCAGTATAGGAAGGATTATCCCCTAGCATGCATTATAGCATCTTTGATTGATTGTGTGTTTTCCTCATAGTGTAATCAACATGGATTTCTATGTGGTTGGGGAAGATTACTTAGATATGTGCTGCCAAATCCACTTAGATACATGCTAACATAGCCCCATCATTTTTCTTGGGGTCCCAATTTGTGATGTGACCTCTATCAAGAGCTACATGATGAAGCATATCAAGGAGGCAAGAGATGGGTTGCAAGGGTTTTGGTAGCACATATATGCAACTAGGATTATATCCCAATGGTGAGACTAGTAACAGATGGAGTATGGGTACCTAAAATTCCCTATATCTATATATATTTCAATTGAATACATTAGCCTTAGTTGGAGAAGACCCGCTACTAGTGACACATATTGGATGACCTAACATCAATGGTCTAGTGTCTATATGTGCATATAGAGTGATGGCTAGAAGCTCTAATGAAGTTATCTCATATGTTCTATAACTAACCACTAGTAGGCAAACATTCAAGACTAGTAAAGATATTTTGTATTACCCACATCTCGCAACAATTCGAGAAACGGTAGGGGGTTAGTACAGATTTGATTCTTATTTCTGGTATGCAAATGAGGAGACCATGGGATGGGGTCCCACGATACCTTATGTGGAGGCACTATAGGATATGCAAGAACTAAAGATAGTATAGTGGGATTACCTACTTGATGTGTTAGATTTCACGATAATTGTTGAGTAATGACAGTATTTGCAAAGTCATCCATTTCCTAGATACAAAGATCTTGTAGAGAGGGTTCCCTGACTTGATGACATAGAGGATGATGGTGCAGGGAGTGGGTGTGGAGATGGAGGTGGAGGTGGAGGTGGAGTTGTATGTGGAGGTTATGGTCTAAGGAATCCCACACAGAGATCTAAGGGCACACTAGGAGCTAGCAAAAGTACGGCTCCTGTGAAAGGACAACAATGGAGGTGAGGCAAGTTGCACACTCTAGGTGCCATCGATATAGGCATAGTTGTAGAGGAGTATGATGCACTCAAAGATTGAGGTGAGAGATTGGTATATCATTGCATGGAGAGAGATCCATGAGCACAAAGCGGTGAGGAGAAGTCGAGGACTGAGGAGGCACCTATAGATGACAATGTGGCTTGTTAGAGGGAGGAGATATAGGTGCTCTAAGAATAATTGCATCAGGCAAAGATCATCATATCACTCTGAGATTCAGGCTTGTGAGGAGGCACAACTAATGGTGCATGAGTAGCATATTATTATGGTCCCTATATTGCATTGGTTCCACAAAGACAGAAAGTTCCCTCCTATTCACAGTTGGTTGCTTAGTCTGGAGGTGCAGTGCCAAAACCTACCATAGTACAAGAGCCTTCTCCCCCACCGCCTGATAGTGAGGGGGAAGTGAGTCATGAGATGCCATCTTGTATTTTGTACTTAGGATTTTGATTACTTGTGTCATGATGTACCAGATGTATTTTTTGACACTTGGAGATATTTTGGCATTGTCCAAATTTTCGATCTTATTGTAGCTTGTACTAATTTGATTATATATATGAGATGATTAGATTTGCAATATTGTAGCTTTGTGTATTTTTTTCTTCATGTTTTATATATGTGTCATAGATGTACTTTAATACATTTCTTTTTTGCACATGTGATGATGATGTGTGTATCTTATTTACTTTCTAGTACTATGTAATGCATGTATGTCACATTTTATCTCTCATTGCTCAACTTATGAAATTTACCAAGCTTTGATGTAATATCTATCAAATGATTTGAAAATTCGGCACTTGGATATATGATAGGATGATTATCCCCTTGATTATAGGATGAAGGAGATTGATTTTAAAGATTTAATGAAAGATCATATTAGAGATGAATTAAGAAATGATTCATGTAGTTGACTGCTTGGATGATGAGAATTAGATTTGTCTGATGTGTTAAGATGTAACCATACCTTAGTTCATGCAAGATGAAAATACTAAAATGCAATCCTAGAATGAAAATGCAAATGAGGACTCTAGGACTGGTCTCCTTGGTGTGTTATTATCATCACCGAGCATTTTGGAACATCATAAGATAAAATAGCCATCACCAGTGCCACTATGACCATTGGGGTATGAATATGATCTTTATTGTATAAAATGTGGGAAACTAGAATATGCATCAGATCTTAAGGCTGAGACAATCTTAGTTAAGTTTCTAGTTGATATTGAAAGATTATACTAGCATCGATCGAGGCACTTAGAGCCTAGATAACCATGAGAGTGGTCTTTCTTGAAGAAATACATTGGTAACAGTCAAAGGATAGAGTTCCAATATGACTCAAGTCTCCAAGTGAATCAGATGAAGGTATATGTGGCATCTCAATCATGATGGAAGCTCTTATCATAGACACCTGATACAAAGAACATGTAGGATCAATAAAACCACACCACAAGTAGAAGTCCAAGAAAAAATTATGCCCCATGTCCCTATACCTCTAGTCAAGCAAAATCTTAGAGAGACTAAGGAGGGGATATAACTGAAAAATCAATAATAGCAAACAACACACAAAGAATATTCATATTCTGACCCCATTTGAAAGAGGTATGATCAATTATTTTAGGTAAATGTTGTGTTGAGGTCTATGTAGGTGTTTTAGAGATGTGTGCTTGTGAGAGAGGTAGGTAGATAGTGTCACGAGAGAGACTTGATTGATATCAAAATGGTTGTCTTAGATAATAAATAAATTGACCATTGTTTAAAAACATGGATGTTTTAGGGTAATGTTGAGAAACATTGATTGGGTGTTGTTGAGAAACACTTCTTTTTGTCCAGAGATAGTAGTGCTATGGAATTCTCTCCAATAAGACCTAGATGAACGACAATTCCAAAACATAATCATGTTGTGAGAGTCAAATGGGTTGTAGTTGAAGCAATTATCTGATAGATGGAGTACAAAATTTACAAGTATCACTTATTTACAAAGTTTTCACCACTTGGCAAGACTATCATTTTTGCTACCAAGACACCTATTTACCAAGTTTTCACTTTTCTTATTTTTTCTAATTTATTTTGCTCTTGTTTCTTCTTCAATTTGTTTTTTCTTTTTATATTTTTTATATTTTGAGATTTTTAATTTTTTTTGGATTCATCATAGTGCTTGTTTGCTAGGTTTTTACTATGATTATCATTTTTTAGGTTATTTTTGTAATGTTTTTGGTAGTTTTTCTAAACATTATTTTGTATACGAACCCTAGATAGAGAATCACATGTGCATAAATTCCTCAAATGGATCATGTTAATGGGTTTTGGGAGCTATTCTCCCTCTAGTGTTGAGATGTGGTAAGCTCTTTAGCCAAATGTTGTCATGATGGTGTAGGGACCGAACTAGTTGGGTTTAAATTTCCCTTTTCAAGTATAAATTTTTTTATTATTAGGATTTTCTTTTAGTACCAAATCATCACCAACTTCAAAAGTTTTTGGTTCTGACTTTTTATTGTATCCTCTAGATATTCTCTTTTGGTAGACCAAAGGTGATAAAACGTAGTTCGTCTCCATTCATCCAATAGTTGAAGCTCTTGGACTCTGGATATGTTATAATCTTTGCTCATTACAAGCCTTATCAGGGAGACTCAAAGGGAAGGTATTTTGATCTCAATAGGAAAGGTTGCCTCAGTCGTACAGACAAGCATGAATGCAATTTCTCCCATTGGTCTTCTTATGCTTGTTCTATAGGCCCACAGAGTTTGATTGAGTTGAATATATCAATCTCATTTGAACTTACTAACTACTTTGTGAAGAATATTTAGAATGGTCATATTGGAGGCCTCAGCCTATCCATTACCCTAGGGATAATATATTGATGACTGCTATTGTTGGATCTTGAAGAGCTTACATAGTTCTTTCAGATATTTGTTCTTGAAATTTCCTCCATTATCAGTGATGATAGAGGAAGGCAGACCAAAGTGCCAGATGATGTGGTTCAATACAAACATGGAAATTTGCTTCCTAGTCATTTTAAAAAGCGAGACAACTTCCACCGAATCTGTAAAGTACTTTATGGTTGTAATTATGTACTTGTGTCCTCTTGATGAGTTTGGATAAATAGGACCTACAATGTCAAAAGTCCAATGTTGAAAGGGCCAAGGTGTGATAAAAGGAATTAGATCCCTTGTTGGAGCATCTATCTTATTGTTGTGCATCTTACATTGCTCCCATGTTTGGGTGAGCTTGACTACATCCTTTTTCTATTATAGGATAATAGTAACTAGCTCTAAATCATTTTTGAGTGAGTATGAGACCGTTTGAGTGGGACCCACTCACATCTTTGTGAACTTCAATTAACTTATGCTAAGACTCCTCTCGTTTTAGATATCTAAGCAGAGTACCGCCTAAACCTCTCATAAACAAGTCGCTAGAAATGATGGTGTAACAAGAAGCATTATGAAGGAGTTGTCTCTTTTCATTGCTAGCCATGTTGTTAGGAATTACTTAGTCATAGAAGGAGTGGATTTTGGCATTACGAGATGAGTCATGACCAATGATGGTGCAAATGATATGGGAGTCTAGGGAATTATAGACATGATAGTCTAGCTTTGCTACTAGAAACTCATAGTGTGACTCATGCTCTTACAATTGAAGGAGAAATGTTAAGGCAGCCATTGGGTCAGCAACATTGTTCTCATTTCTTTGGATTTGTTGGAAGGTGATAAAAAAAAGTTATTTCTTTAGGTCATCGATCACCCATTTATATGATATCTACTTGTCATCTTTAGTTGGTTACTCATCATTTGTTTGATTTCGAATAAGTTGTGAGTCACCATAGAAGTGTAGTTCTACAATAGTCAACTCTATAGCTAGCTTGATGTCATTTATTAAATCTTGGTATTCAGCTATATTATTGGTACAAGGAAACATTACCCTGTATGCCTTAGGTATTGTATATCCTTAAGGAGTGACAAAGAGAACCCCAACTACTGAGCCATGTTGTGTGTAGGAGCCATCGAAGAAGAGTTTCCAAGTATGTTATGTGAGGTACATGATTGAAGAGTCAGGAAACACAATTTGCATAGGAGTGCCATCGTGCAATGGAAAATCAGCCAACCGGTCTACATTATCATGTCATTTAATGGTCTTGTGATTGACATACTCAATGTCAAATTTAGACAGAATCATCATACATTTAGCAAGTTGTTCTTTCAAGGTCGCTTTGTTGACTAGATACTTCAAGAGATCAATCTTAGCTACTAGTTGTATGGTGTGTGCAAGCATGTAGTGACACAACTTTTGGGAGGCGAACACAGTTGCCAGGCAAGCCTTTTCAATAATTTTATAGTTCATCTCATAGGACACCCACGTTCTACTGATGTAGTATATGGCATACTCTTTCTTATTTTCATCCTACTTAGTCAATAATGCCCCCAGTGAGGTAGTCATAGCCAAAATGTATAGGTGAAAGGCTTTCCTAGAATCAATGGCATGAGTTTTAATGGGTTGGAAAGATACTCATTGGTTTGATTTAAGATTTGATGACATTCTTCATTCAAAATATATTTCTCTCTCTTGTGGAGTCTTTTTGTAAAAGGATGGGCTCTATTAGTTAACTAAGAAATGAATCATTGAATAGACTAAAGCCACCCTTGTATGCTCCTCATTTGGTTGATATTACATTGTAGTGGTATCTCTATTATGGCATGAACCTTTTCTAGATCAACTTCAATACCCTTAGTTGAGATGATATAGCCAAGATTTTTTTTTATTTGACCTCAACATGCATTTCATAGGATTTAATCGCAATTTACATTGTTCCATGTGGTCCATAACAAAACCTAGTTATGTTAGATGTGTCAACCTTTTCCATGATTTAGCTAATGTATAATCAACATAATCTGCCATGGTTTTATGCATCATGTCATGGAAGATTATTGTCATGGCTCCCTAATGTGTAGTACCAGCATTCTTCAAACTAAATGGCATCACATTCCGACAAACAGTACCCTAGGCATAGGTGAATGTCATCTTCTCTTGGTCTTCAAGACTGATTTGGATTTGGTTGTGCCCAGATAATCCATCCATCAAGGAGTACATCTCATAACCCACATACATATCCACTATCATGTCAATATTAGGAAGTGGAAAGTCATCCTTTGGGAAAGCCTTGTTCAAATCATGAAAAATCTATAAAGACTCTGATGGATTTGTCATGCCTAGAAACTAGGACTATGTTGGATATCCACTCTGTATAGTCAATTGCTCTTATAAACCCTTCTTTTAGAAATTTCTCGAGTTTACCTTTTACCAATAGAGTGACATGAGGGTGCATCTAACTAAGCTTTTGTTTGACATGCTTGACACCCAATTTTATGGAGAGGTGATGCATGATCAAATATGTATCCAAGTCTAACATATCAAAGTAGGTCCAAGTGAAGTTGGTTTCTTCTCTACAAAGAAGTCAGTGAATTATTTATTCTCTTCTTCAGATAGAGATTGAGCCAAATGAATAATGTGGGGCACTTCCTTCGTCCTAATGTTAATTGTGTATGTAGATTCAATGAGAACTAATGATCTATCTTGAAAATGACCAAGCAAGGTATTAGGTATCTCATCCGCAAGTGCCTCATAAAGAGTTTCACCTTCGAATGTCTTTTCCTTTTACTATTTTTGGTTTTGACACCACCACTAGGTGGTTATCACCAGCAAAACACTTAATTTTTTTTGTTTTGTGGTTAAGATACTTGATATCTGCCTCTATCATATAAGCAATTGGTTTGTTAGTGGAAGAGATTACGAGTTCTACAACATAGAGGTAACAGGATAATGTGTAATTTATTTATTTTAATGGGATGATTGACTAACTGGTGTTGTTGCGACTAGTCAATGAGCTTAGGGTGTATGAGGGATATGGAAGTAGTAGGCACAAGTGAGTTGACAATATTTCCATCATATTTTATGACAAGTAAATCGAGGTCTATAATGTCTTCCAACAAAGAGACATCTACCCTAGTAGGAATCCTAGCATTATCAACGTGGTTCACAAAGGTGATGTGTAAACTAGACTAGTTAGTTTACAACATAGTTGGTTTGGCTTGTTAGTTAGGTTTAGTTAATCAACATAGCTATGTACAACAACAATATTCAATTCAGTTGTAGCAAATGAAAATGACTCCCATTCTCATTCTTCTCAGTCATATATACTCCCTTCATTTCTATCTAGAAACTAGGAAATGACCATGTTTATGTGTTCCACACAAGGATCATCACTCTAGGAGTAAGGGTGTGGTCAAGATGATGATGCCTTTGCCCGATTTGTTGGATTATCCATTAAGGCTTCAATTGTTTATGTAGTTTCAAGGTCCTTAGTGGTAGCTTCTTCATCATCATGTCCCTAGAGAAGGGATGTCAAGGGTATGAAGTCAATTTTCTCCAAAGAGTTGGTTGTTTGAAAAGGGATGTATAATTCCCCTTGTAGCCAAGGTTAGTTATTTGTGGCAAGAGTAGTTGTTCTTGAGGCATACTTCAATTTTGACCTCCTCTTCGTCTAATTCTTCTTGATCCTCATTGAAGATCAAACATGTGCCTTTTGTAGTTGGAAATTTGTCCTTGGTGAAATCAAAGCCTGTTATGTCATTTTTTTGGCATTTAGAAGCACTCAACGGTTCTACAGTAGCATCTTTATGATCATCAATGGGTTCTTGTCCAGCATAACCCATCTTCTGAAGGAATTCAACTGTAATACCCCGCCCGAAGATCCTTGGAACAAGGATTCAATTCAAGCCAATATTTTTTTTTTACAAGTATGAATGCACATGACATCATACATTGATCACAAAGATCACAACAAAAGACTATACCAACAAACTGAGCAACCAACAAATCTCCAAATGCCACTACCAAACAAAATGGCAAACCACGAAAGAACGCAAAAGATTCAAAATCTAAAACATACCGAATTTGAAATGCAATCCCAACGTATTTGGGAACATCATAAAGGGTATCCAAAACACCTCAGAAAAACTTTCGGACAAACCGAAAAGTGCTCGTTGTTCGCCCGGACAGATTTTTCCAAAACCTAGGCGATACTTTGAAACAGCACAGTATGATACTTTCCAATATCGTACGACCTTTCTAATGAAGGTGTGTGATACAATTAGGATTTGGACAACACTTCTCAAGAAGGCATGAGATACTTTACCAATATCGTACAACCTTTCTCTAATAGGCGTGCAATACAACATACTGTCACACGATAGAGTTTACAAGGGCATGCGATACTTTCTAGTATCACATGATTCTTCTCCTTTGGACATGTGATACTTTAAAGTAACGCCCAATGCTAATGCATGGTCACCCAGAGAAAGAAAGAATTACTCTAAGGGCCAAAACAAAGGATGAAATGGGAAAACAAACCTCCAACCCGGGGAGTACTAGATCCATGTAGATTGAGGAACAAACACTCGAGTGCATAAACAACAAGATGCCAAGAACTAGAAAGAGAAACATCTATCCATCTAAACCATAGTAGTAAAATGAACATATTGAAAGCAACATCGCAGTGTACACAAGCAACATCACAATGCACAGAAATAACATCACAATAATTGAACAACCAAACTAAGTACGCAATTCCTCCCAACCGTCAATAGCATCATAAGACTATCGTGGATCCTAGCCATCCCTCACGCATAACATCCCAAACTACTAACCAGATCGTCGATGTTATCTTATGAGGACGTCACTACTAAAACATGCTACAACATAAGAATAAGAAAATCTAACATGCTAAAAGTAAAGCATTAGATAATCCAATAAATCAACCACATCATCTATCATATGTTAAACATCATACTAATAGGAAATCTAACATGCTAAACCAATAAGCAATAGATACACCAACGAAGCAATTCACATCATCTAATCATATGCTAAACATCATAATATAGGAATGTGTCTAATAAACTAGCATCATCTAAACATGATATCCAAGCATTCCAATGAAAGCATAAATCACAAGAAATCATACTCTGGAACCCGAAGCATCAACTGAAAACATCTAGCAACGGTCGTACTAGGATAGAAGACCATATCTGTACACTAGTTCCTAGCAGTGGTATAGGTAGCTATGCCTCCCAACCACGTGGAACCTATAGGCCCACTCCCGCTGTGCTGATGGAGATAATGATCCAACCACAAACACACACAAAGCACAACGTCCATAGCTAACACACATGCCAAATAGTATGATGACCAAAAATAAAAAACATAGACAATGTATAAACTACAAGTCCTGGTCAGACACTCAATGGGCTACTAAGTAGGGGCTAACATCATGGAGAGTCACTTGGCATCGACAAGCCCAAGCTCGGATCATGTGTTTCAACTCCTCAATGGAGGACCTCGCACACACATTTTATTTAGTTATCACTTGATTAAAACTTCTACGCGCCAACCCTCGGGAAGTAGACACTGGGTTGTGGAAAAGAAGCCCCCTCCATATGCTACCCTACGTTACCCATGCTCATCCAGCGATGAGTACCCATAGGCATGCAAATTCTCAACCCAACCCCAAATGATCATAACTTCTAGCAAGTCCACGAAAGATCGGACCTCACAAGTCACCCGAAAAATGTACGCACACATATTCGTGTGCGGTGCACCACCATCACACAGATCATAAAACAAGGACTAGATGAGAACACAAGCAAAGTATCACTCAATCGAAAACAGACTTGGGAGGACGAATTCTACATGAATACAAATGAACAAAGAACCATATATCATGAAATCACTCAATTGGCCTCAATTCAAAAGTATGGATTTTACATGAATCTCAATGATGTAACAAGACCAAACATCATGAACTCACTCAACCAACCTCAATCTAGGAGTATGGATTCTACACAAATCCTAGTATCCATGAAACAAGAACAAAGGTACAAAAAAAACCATAACAACAGGTATAAAATCACTCAACCTAACATGACATCGGGAGTATGGGTGCGACACGCATCCCAAAGCAAACATAAAAGTGAAACAATGGTCTAACTAAAATCCTACGGATAATCCAAGTCCACAATCAACATCATGCCAAGAAAACTTGAAAAAACTGGGCGGCACACAAACTAAGGCAAAAAACCTCAAAAATCAAAAACTTTGAAATTAAAACTCCTTTGGTCTTAGGGCACAAAAGCTACAAAAATCAAATAAAATCTAGGTTTAGAGTCCTATGCAAAAACAGCCAGCATAACAACCCAAAATCGCAAACCCTCAACCTGAAAAATAGGAAAATGCTCATACTTGCCCAACCGAGTAGAGCTAGCATACAAAAATGGAGGGGAACATTAGTTCTTAGCCTCCTAACAAATGGCTACCAAAAATAGAAGCAAAAACGGAACCAAAATAATAAAACAAGAGAGCCCTACCTCACAACCAAAAGGGCAAAACGGGAATTTGAACCATAAAATAAAAAAACCTGCGGAAGTAGCCAAAAATCGAGGCAATCTAAGGTCTCCCTGACCTGGATCCAACGAACCTGATCTCATGATGATCCCACGCCCGTAGCTCCCACAACGAACAAAATAACAATTCCTCATGAAGAGGATTTTGGATTTTACTCTCCAACTTTCTAATTCAAAAGTGAGAAGTGAGGAATTAAATTCCTTTATGGATACTTATTCACTTTTTGTGTGAATAATAGACTAGGGCAATTAACCAACCAACCTAGTTAAACCCTTAATTGACCCAAACGAAAACAGGGTATTCCTAGAAATAGGAATTCATCTATGGCAAAGCTACCAAAAATTTAAAATAAAGCCCGAAAACTCAAAAATCACAAAAAAAATTTGACCTTCACGACAATGCGAACATCTAAATGCACAAACACGCTCACTGGTCTAATCACATAATGCAAATGAGTTATGATTTAATAATCACCGAAAGGATTAATTAAACAATTAAAATAAGGATACGTCGACCATATAGGGATGACATTGGTAAAATATGAATAGCTGAATCACTAAACCCATGTGTCACTGGTAGGGATATAAATCTTGCACACTAAACAACACGATCAAGTGCAATTGCATATAACAACATAGTCGAAGCAATAAATGCATTAAATCACTTAATTTAACCATGTATTTAATTAAACTGAAATAATCTATTTACATCACTCACGTTCGCATAAAGCATAACAATGCAGGAATGAAGTAAATAACCATAACATTAAATCTATCACATAACATAATCAGAAATATGTCCAAGTATTGGATAACTAGATGTCATCATAAAACACATTGTCATATCAAAATGGCATCATCATGCAATATGATCAACTGAATAGCATAGTAGTCTAATTATGATACCGAAATCAAGTATAATACCTAACCCTCAGATCATCTCAAATGTAAAACATAACATGAGTAACAAATATCTCTCAGATCAGAATATAACAAAGTAAATATACGCAACACAAAACCAATGAATCCAACATGGACAATCCATTTCTAATTATTTAAGCATTTAATAATGGTTGTTTAAACAACATAAAAAGGCACTTAAAACACATAAGTGAACACGGTCATAAACATGACTAACCATTGCTATAGGAACCTAGTCTAGTGTAACATGGTAATAGTACACAGTGCAATCTCTGCACACATCTCAGGGTAATCACGGAACAACATCATGATACCTCATCAATCCTAGTAACCACTAGCACAAACCTTGGTGAACCATTCATCACACCATAATCTTGTAAATTACCCATGAGCATAAACAAAGCAACTAATACAACAACATAAATCCAATCATCTCAGGGGTGTAGACCCCTCATGGTCCCAATCAGGATTCATCACAATGAAAGATCAACAAGGTTGCATCCATCAAGATGACTTATAGAAGTCAAATGGGAGAGGCACTACATCAAATCCTTTTTTGTACTTTTCTAGGGTGCTCTCAATCTCCTTAGCTAGTTTTTATTTATCATCTCGCCTATATATCCATGCACGAACGACTTTCTCTTCATTTTCTTTAGTAAAAGGGACAAACAATTGTATAATTAAACCATTATGGATGGTCGTTGTTGATGAAGTATGTATCATAGCCTCAAAAGGTTTCACATAGGACCTAGGTGATACGGGGAGGAATATGACAGAGTCTAGTTGACGCTCACCCAGGAAATCAGATCTAATTTGTGTTTTTCCAGGGTGATCTCAGTGTGCTTATTTGGTTTTTCTTTATCCTATGCTCTATAGATTCAAGCATGAACAACTTTCTCTTCAATAAGAGGGATAGAGGATTTTGTAAATGAATCGTCATGGATAGTCATTGGTGATGAAGCATCTTTCATAGCCTTAGAAGGCATCCCATAGGACCTAAGCAATATGGGGAGGGGCATGACAGAGTCTAATCAATACTTTACCCCATGTCTATGCTCAACAACTTAAGTTTATGCGCACATTATGCTAGTGTGGCCTTGGAGCTTTCATTTGCTCTGCTATTTGGGACCAATGTGTATGTTGTTTGATGAAGAGTGTTGAAAGAAATTGCCATGTCACATTTATTTTAAAATGGCCACTATACAGTTGCATAGATACAAAACTGGATGAGAACACGAAAAATGCAAGAAGAGAAAAATTGGAGTAGAACAAAGGATTTTATTGAAGCCCTTGCAATTACAGCATTGGCCATGGTAGTGTAGGAGACTTAGGTGAATGCAAAGATCAAGATCACAAACTTTACAGTGTTGGCGAACTAGAACTAGTTTAAGTAGGGGACAATGATAAGATGTTAATTTTTTTGTATTCCTAATCGTATTTATCATGTTTTGTCCAGTTAATTCTATAGGATTGCTCTGTGTATAATCCCTCAAACTTGTCCTTGTTTGTCTTGATTAATTTCATTGGTATGCAACAAAAAGACTTTAAATTTCATAGTTGAACATGAGCACTCTTATAACATTATGCAATACACTTATATACAATGATATTATTAGCTTGTTAGCGTTATGATGCAGATCAGTTCATATAGAAGCATGACTAGCATGGCGTCCAAGTAGCTAGTTGTGAAGACTCAATCTTGCAACTAAAGAAGCCGTCATTCAACCATTTCTTGGATAAAGATGGTGACAATCAAGCAAAGAGCAAGTCAAGAGGGATGTTCTACATTCTAAGGAAATCTAGGAAGTA